>BGPR01000720.1:0-32342 GCA_013235015.1 Araneus ventricosus | reverse complement strand
GCAGCAGGGCCAACATTTACTTTATATAACTCATGTACAAATAAGGTGGAGGGGGCCTAATGAGACAATCTTTTATTTTGGCTATATTTTTCTCAAAATTTTATTTTTTTACAAAATAAATAAAATGTATTGATTTTTAAAAATTGCTTAGCTGGGTTTTAAAGTAATCTAATCAGTTTTTTAAAAGACACTTTTTTTCGTCCTCACTCTTCCATACATATTTTATATCTAGACAGTATTACCAATATAAATTATTGACTTACCTATATATTTTTAGTACTTCAGAGCTTTAATTTATGGATTTACATTTCTTCATATATATATTTCTTGATTATAGTTTTTTTTTTTTTCATATTTACAGTTGAGTTCTACTTACAAATAAGTCATATTTACAAATTACATGATAATGTACTTCTATTCCTTTAAAAAAGAAGCTGTTGTAGATTTTGCCGGAAGCAATTGAAAACTCAAACGTGCAAATGGTACAAAATGCATACGATTTATCTTTTTTGAAGCGATAATAAACGAATATTCCTCGGAATAGGCCTTGGTAAATACAATCAGTTATTTCTTTTTAGATTCTTTCGATGTCATCATATCTGGACTGGTGTAAAAAGAAATGCATGCACAAAAAAAAAAATTTTTTTTAATATTTCAGAGATACCCCTAACACCACAAGATAGGCAGAAGAGATAAACAAATTCTCCCTAGCAAATTCTTCCAAATTTCCCCAGTCAAAGCAGCGCATGTGCCGAAAACCCACGGCGATAGTCACTAGTCAACAAGCTTGGACATGATACTGCGGCAAAGAGCTAATGAAGAATCCGTAGGAGAATGACACCAGGCATTCGAAATTTGAGGAGAATGTGGTGGCAGCAAGCACTGGATTTTTCCTTTGTCGCTCTTTTACTGCTTTTTTAATTACTATTTTTTGTGCTGATTTCTCGACAATACTACAAAGCGGGAGGAAATTGCTGAGAATCGGAAGGTGGAAGAAATTTTTAAAAAGCTGGAAGATTCCTGCTAAAAGCAGGAGAGTTGGCAGGTCTGTAGATAACTTAATGCTAAATTGATATGCTACATAAATTTTAATCACTCTCAGTTTTGTTTTCCTGTTATATGTAAATTTGCACCATTCAACTGATCAGGAATAATACAATTCTTTTACAAAGAATACTTATAAATTTCTTCCTCTTTAATTGCGATGAAAAATGTTGCTGCTCTTTATTTTTTATAAAGTATGACATTAAATTTCAAAGTAAAATATTCATAATTAAAAAATCTATGTAACCCTTGTAATTTCCAGTACCTTAGCCACATCAATGAGAATACAAACATAAATAATTGGAAAAATGGTTTTGGTTTTCAATGCTTTTTTTTCTTTTCTAAAGGAATAAATTAATGAACAATAAATATAGATAGAAATAAAATATGCAGCACTTACAATAAGACCGCCTAAAAATGGAGACAATACAAGTGAAACATCATACACAGCACCAGCCATGTATGCAGATACATTGTCATCATAATGGTATTTGACACTAATGAATTTGCTGCAATGAAAAAAGCATAATGGTTAAATAGTACACTTTCATTACAATAAAATAAGAAAACAATCAAGCTAATTATTGCAAAAAAATTATAATAATGACTTTTTAACAATATTAAGATAAATAACCTTAAATACTAAGCTAACTGGATAGGGAGAAAGTGTAAATGCAAGACAGGTAAATAACAGTCCTGCCTTTCCTTTTTTGAATACATCACTAAAGGAGGCACAATACATTCAATTACAGATACAGCATAATATAATGTACTAGCTGTTACCCGCGACTTCGTGCGCGAAGAATTTGAATTGCTACTTTTTTTAAATTCACGAATGTAAATGTTTCGTTATATATAGAAAGGGGAAATCAAAAGTTCTGACGGTTGATAATACATAATTGGACGACTAATTTAATTCTCCGTTACTGTAAATTACATCATTGTACTCGATGGTATCATCTGCTCTTTGGAATATATCATCTACCATGCTATATGTCATCTGCTTCTACTGTTTAAAATAATACATAAGACAAAATATACCTTCCTATTCTCAAAAACTCTGACAACCATATCATATACGTCAATGGACGATCATGGTTTGTTTATTTTGGATTCATAGACCGTTTTCCGGTAACCTTCCGATTTAAGCAATCGCCAAATCTATTTGGCAACTGTATCAAGCGCCAAGCTCGAATTAGTTCTTTCTTTAGTAAACAAAACATTGAATTCCGTGTTCTTTGGGTTTGCGTAATCCTTTCTATTTAAATCGGTTAAAAACAGCTCTTAAAGCATTAAAATTCGAAACGGAACTATTGTAATTAGCTAAATCGTTTGGTTACAAATTTAACCGCCAAGAAAATCTTGGATGTCGATGAAAAGAGTCATAAAGAATAATTTTGGCAACCTTTCCACTAAATTAGGCTCTTATTTTAAGTAAACATTGAACGATATTTTCATTTAGTTACACTTAACTTTAGTTTTTAAATTTTAATCTAAAAACTCTTGGAACTATATTATATCTACCATTAGATTTCTGTCCCGGCGTTTATTTTTCAGTTATTATTCCAGAGATTATTTCTTTTCTCAGCAAGATCAAGTGATGCATGACTTTAAAAATAAGTTATTCCACATGCTTGCGCTTTTCTGAAGGATCACGTGACATTTCATTTTGTTTACGCATTCCTTAAGGATCACGTGAGAGTTGATTGAAAAATAAAGTAATAATCTTCATCGCAAATCGCTTGTTAATTATTTAATTGTTATCTGTAATCAAAAATAATGAATTTAACATGATGTCACCTACCCAATGTCCGTTCCTGGGTTTCAAGCTACAACTCTGCCAATTTTCATCCAAATCGGTTTGGTAGTTTTGCCGTGAATGCGTAACAAACAGACAGACACACTTTCGCATTTATTATATTATATGGATATTTATAAAAATAAGCAAAATTTTCAGAAATAAAGGTGAATTAGTTCAAAGTCTAACCGTTGCCTAGCAACGGAGTAGCTATAAATCTTCGTTATTTCAAAATCGTCTGCACGCATTTTAAAATTTTGGAACTTTTAAAAATTAATAACAATCGAAGGGAAAATGTCAGAGAAATAAAATTGATATCATTGAAAAGGTAAAAATTTGAACTTTAAGATGGTATAAAAATATTTTTTGTCGGACAGTTTGCTCCGAAGTTACGGCGGAAAAACGGTTTCGGTTATTTTCTAATTAACTGACTGTTTAATTAACTTTTGGACGTAGAAAAGTTCGTAAGTGTCTTCCCCTTGTCTTAAATAATAAGTGTACAAAATTTGGTTGAAAACCGCCCATTGGTTTAGGAGGAGATGTGGAACATAGCCACATACATACCCACCCACATACCCACAATGACTTTTATTTATATTAAGATAGCACATTACACATACAACCATGCAACACAGCTCTGTTATTGAAAAACAAAACTAATGATTCAGAGGGACTTGGTACAGTTAGATTAAATCCCTAATTCTTTTCAAAACGAAAAATTGATAACAAATTTAGAAAAAAAATTGCAAATAAATTTTAGGAAGGTACTTTAAAGTCAAAATTACAATTTTCTTAAATACCTTATGCAATTGCTTACAGCCCTTTATAATTAATCTTCCGTTTTTAAATTAGTTTTAATAAATGCATAAAAGCATTAGCTAAAAAATTTTAATCAATTTGATATTAGATAAAAATTTATTTAAAAGCAATAGCTTATAATCATACCATATCTGCTAACTTCCTACAAGGTGATTATTTTAAAAAGTTATACAGATAGTTAAGCTCAAGAAAAACTGTCAGTACTAAACATGAAAGAACACAATTTTTTATATAACACATTAAATAACCGAAATATATAATTGCAATGCATAAATTCACTCCGATTTCTTCCCTTTCAATTTAAGAAAAATATTAGTATACAGATACATTAGAACCAATATTAAATACTCTATAAACTAACTGAACAAAAAAATTATATTGACGCTCTACAGTTTTGAATCTCAACATACAAATTTATCATTAGTTTTAAATCATGAAAATTTAACTAGCTTTAAATATTCATCATAAAAAAATCAAAATTTTAAACAATAGAATTTTCTCATTCATCTATATAACTTTTAAATTCAAATTTTATATCCACTTTGTATTGTTCTTAGAAACTAAACACAAAATGGCTGAAATTCCATAATATATCCAATTAAAATCTTACCTGGCATCAGCAACGAATGGAAATACTCCATTATAGAAAAACATGATGGAGAGTATAAGAAGCCAATAAGATAATGAGAAGTACTTTACATCCGATACGCGCTGAAAAAAAAACAAGATTAATGATAAATAGAAGAAAAAAAAATGGAATATATTTTTGTTGTTTTAGGACAAAAAGTAAATGCCAACAAAATAAAAAAACCATTTTCATTACACATAGACTTAATATATAATAAAAATTCTAATAAGGGACACAATTAATAATTATTCAGTTTTCCACAGCTAATTAATGAGTTATTGATTAGGTAACCAGCAAAAAGACAAAAGCAAATTTTAAAATATGCATTTTTTCAAAATAATATTAATACACAATCAATAAACGTGATGGTTTTATTTCTATGGTATTTTGACAGTTTAAAAGATACATCAAAATATGGTAGTTCACAAACACAGGGAGAGACACAAAAAAAAAGTTAAATATATTATTACATGCTACTTAGAGACAAAATGAAAATATTTAGCTCTCTATATATTCTGCTTTTAATTTCCAACAAGATGTAGAAACAAGTTTCATTTTTGGATTTATTATTTTTGATTGTAGGCCAATGATTGTTAAAAAATATCATAATCAAAAATAAATAATCAATACAGTGAACAACTTTTGCTGCTCGGGGCAAAAGTACAATATGCGGCCCTTCCTTCACAAGTTAAATAAACTTCAAAATAAAAAATATATATTCCAGGGACAAAAAATTATTTAATAACGCAATTCTTCATTTGAGGCCCTCAATCTCTGCAGCTAGGTTGCGAAATCGCGAGTCCACCACCAGTCCTTCTTTTACACATTGGCAATTTACCGAAAAAAGGAGCAAAATAAGAATTAATCACAATAGTTTTTTTATGTACACAATGACTGAACTAGTGGTGAAGATCTTCTTAGTTATAAAACTATTTTCCTACATGTCTGATTTTGCCACCCGGGGCGGACCACCCCCATGCCCTTCCCCCGTAGTTACGGCACTGAATCAAAATTTACATAAAATTTTACGAAGGCTATGATTATATATTGATTGATTTCATATGGAATTTTAGAATAATGCGAAGAGCTCACAAAATTCAATGCAGTTGTTTGCTTCCAATAAAAGTAATCATAGTATAAACAATATATGTGACAGGCTGGCAAGAAAGGGAGTTAGTGGATAAAATGCAATATGCGAGAAAAATACAATCTACGAGAGAAAAACCTGTTCAAAGCATGCGAGAAACACATGCAAGATTTCTTTTTTTTTTTTATTTCCCTTTATGAATGAATATCTACTTTCTAATCCACTATAGGAATGAAAAAAGAATAGCTTCATGACTTAGTACTGTTACTCCATGTGAAAGAGGAGGTTTCGAAGTTTATAGATACCATCAGAACGCTAAAATTGATTTTCGGACCGCTACCCTCCTTTCTTCCCAGCCTGACACACATGTATAAAATTAAAATGAATCATATTTTCCAATATAAATATGTGATAAATTCAATTTATCGGCACCTTTAAAACAATTTTCTTTTAATGCCAAAAAATTAAAAGCACTTCTACTCAGCTAAAGCACTCCTAATTTAACTTAACGAGTCGCTCAAGCTTTTAGTTTTTCCCACATCTCTCAATACCTAATTATTGTAATTTAATTTTCTGAATCTGATCTGCTATCAACTTTACAAGCCTCAAAGAAATGCCGAGTCAAGTCTTTTTCAGGATAATTCCCCGTTTCGAATGCATAAAAGCCTAGACCGTGCGTCCAAGTGCCTTTTCCTACAATTTCCATTCACTGGTCATAATTTGAAACATCTTAAATTATTATGTGAAGATTTTAAATTCACCTTTCATTATTTAAAGAAGCATGCATCAAAATTAAAATAAATTGTTTTCTTAATTTTTCAGTATAAACGACTACCATCATTTGTGAAATGTCTCAACACTTCCAACAATGGAACTTATACAAATATATTTTTTTAAAATTCCTTAAGGAAATCCATTAAAAAAAAGACATTTTGTTAATATGCATATATATCTATAAAAATAAAATGCATAAATAGTTTGTATGGTATAGAAATCAAAACTACTGAATAGATCTTCTTCAAATTTTAATCACAAATACCATGTAGTATAAGGAAGGTTTTAGTGAAAGTTTTGCGACAGATAATTAATTAAAACCTTAACAGATATAATTATCTACTATGCCACCAGGTGGTGCTGCCTTCTTGAGATAACCACGCAGCCAACAACTGCCGATTTAATGAGTCAACTGTAGCCTTTGATATGTTATAAGCAATTATTATGTTATCATTTGGGGCGATTGATATTCTGATTATAATCTATACAAGTAAAATCCATACATAGTTTGTATACTATAGAAATTCAAACTACTCAACAGATTTTCATCAAATTTTGCTCACAAATACTATGAAGAATAACGAAGGTTTCATGACACTTAATTTCCTAATTAACTTTTTATTAATTAAAAAGAATGTTTTCATGTATAGAAGAGACTATTTTCTCTTTAATGTTGCCATTCCAATTAAATGAAAGTCAAATAATTGTATAGCCTTCAAGTCATCATTTATAATGCTTAATCGAGTTTTGCATTATTCTTTAAAAATTATTAATAATTTAATAGCCACTCTCGCCGCCAGCACTCACTTTCCTCAGCACTACCCCTGCCACCTCGCTGCTTCAAGTATCACAGTCACTACTTTTTTCAGTTTTAAATGCTGCATGAAGATCAGTGGAACAGACCATAAAACCATAGTAGATTTCATATTCTTTGTAGACAACAGATTCCTTTAAAATTGTAAAATCTTTCAATAAACCTCATCTAGTTGTAATATTTTGAGTAAATTTTTCAATTTCGGCATAAGTCTTCAGATCCATAAATACAGAATGAAATCACCCTAACTAAATAGTTTCCATCACCAACAATAGGTATCTTACAATATTTTTGGCACGCCATTGTGCTGGAACTGTTGGAATCTATATATTTAAAATAATATGGTAAAACCCTCCAGACAATTCGCCAGCCCTAACCACCAGAACGATTTCAGCATTTTTTTTTCATTTGAAAGGTTATGACGTCTAGATATGTCATCAAGGATCGCCTGCCCCCACCACGCCCCATTTTTGAACGAAATCGAAAAAACTCTTTCCCAATGTACATTCTCTATGGGGAAAAACCTTTGGACAAATTCACCAGCAACAACCACCCGATAGATTTCGACAATTTTTATTTCATACGAAAGCTTATGACATCTAGATATGTCATCAAGGGTCACTTGACCACCACCGACCCCATTTTCGAACAAAATCGAAAAAACATATAGACAATGAACGGTGAAGAAATGCTTTTTCGATTTCGTTAGAAATGGGGGGGGGGGCAAGCGACCCTTGATGACATATCTAGACGTCGTGTGCTTTCATATGAAAAAATAATTGTCAAAATCGGTTGAGTAGTTGAGGCTGGTGGACTCTGTGAAGGTTTTTTACCACATTATTTAAAATATATAGATGGAAAAAAATTAGCTTTCAACAGTTTTAAAAATCATATGGTGCAATTGATACTCATTTTAATTTTTACTTTCTCATATATGAAGTATACAAAGAGAAAGTATTGCAAACGTCAAAAAATTCAAACTCAAGATTTTGACGAACCTCCACGTTTTAGACAACCCTGAGTCCGAAAAACACAATTTTGGAATTATGTCTGTCTGTGAACTATATAACTCGAAAACTATTAGAGCTACAGGGATGAAATTTTGTATGTGAACTTGACACATAATTTGTAGGTTTTTATCAAATTTTGGACAAAATCCGTCCACAGGAAGTCTGTCTGTCTGTCTGTCCGCGGTCATGTGAACACTATAACTCAAAAACTTGAATAGCTAGATGGATAAAATTTTGTACACAGTTTTATCATCATAAATGTAGGTACGTATAAAATTTTGGGCCAAATCCGTCAAAGGGTTGACTGTCTGTTGGTCTGTAGAATTTACTTTTGAAGAGAATCCGTTGTCTCCACGCGCATGCGTACTGGAAGCAATCTTCTGTGCAAGCGAAAGGAACGGAATTTCATTAGGGAGTAGCGAATTACGTTAGTTTGTCCTTGAGCCTGTAAGAGCGAAAAATCGTTACGTATCTCTTTGAATTTGATTCTTTACCAAGATATTTTTCAATCACTATATTGAAAAACCTTCTGATAGTCATTGGATTCTGGGTAACAATAGGTTCGAATTTTTTTAGCCACACAGGGGTAGGGGAAACGGCACCTTTTTTTGGGAAGTATATGAGAAAGTTTATGGGAGAACACTCCCACTGGTTTTAAAAGTCATTGATGATAAAAGGATTTTATGCATTATATTTTATATAAAGAGTACTTTTTTACATAAAAAAATATATATTTATAAAAAGAGACATGAAAACATTTTAATCCCAAGCAATGCTTGGTATATCAGCTAGTACTTAATAACACATGAAGTTTATACTTTTCTTACCACTAATTTAGACTGAGTATTAATTGCATCAAACATGCCAAGTTTTTTAAACCCATGAACATCCAACAGACCAACAATAATAGCAGAAATAAATCCAAGTCCACAGAGTCCAGCACCTGAAAATAAATTGATAAAAGAGACAATTTAGTTTTTGGAAAAGATGAATATCTTTATGGGAAATAATAAAAAGAATTGAAAAACATTTTTCTGCAAGTTTCTTTTTAATGCAAATTATCCGATTTTTACCAAGCTACAAAAAAAAGGAAGCATACATTCTGCTTTAAAATGTGGGAAAGGAGAAAGAAGGAAAAAAGAAAAGAAAAAAAAAGACTGAAAGAAAATTGGCGAGTTAATCCCTATACAAATATACAGAGAAATAAACTGGCCATTTAAAAAAAAAAAACATAGATTTATTATTAAAATTTTTGCATGAAGTATATACTTTTTGGAATAAATGTAGTTGTAGTTATAGATTTAGGAAAATTTCATATGGTAATAAAAATCTTGAAATTTAATACACACTTTCAACTCCACTTAACAATCTATAACACAGTATTATAGTATTGAAAGCCCAATTAATCTAGTACTGATGCAGATAACAAATATGAATTCAATTAAGAATATGCAATAAGTTAATAAAAAGAAGACATTTGTTCAAATTCAAACTTTGAGTTAAATAGCAAATTCAGAAGCACAAAGATATTCAAAAATCTTATATGATATTGTACAATATTCAGGATGTCACACACAATGTAGTACAAACTCAAACAATGGCTTACATTACTCAGGATTTATAATTACTTTTTAGAAGCCTTAGCATAATTTTTTGAATTCAAAGAATGCTTGATAGTTTACTAGAATTATTCATTATTTGGCATTTTTATTCATGACCCTAAGCTGCTGCAAATGACAAGCTATTCCATAGGTTAAATGTTTAATGCTGAATCTGGGAAGGAAAATAAGTTATTTTAAAACTGAAAAACAAAATTATGATTTTTAATACATTGGTCAAAGTAACATAGTTCTAAGTAATTTCATTAAGTAGAATTAAATTATTAAGGCCTGATAATTTTTATTCAAGTTACGACACTATAAGTAAAGAAACAATTTTACTTAACCTGTTTATTTTAAAGACATCTTTCATTTTTCTTTCCAAGAACAAATCAATAAGATGATTAAAAAAATATTCCAACACATAAAATAAATTATTACATTCTATATTATGCTAATATAATTTATATATATATATATATTATTAAGATAGCTTTTACTTAACATAATTGAATACTTCCTTATTATAGCAGCCCCTGTAAACAACCGCCAAAATGTCATCATAGCTGTGATCTGCCTGGCATAATCTGAAGTTTGCCAAGTAAGCTTGGGGGGCGCTATAATAAGGAAGTATCCATAGTTGTTTGGACACTAGAAAGTCAAGATTCAGAAAAAAAAAAAACAAATTAAACTGCAAATATTGAAACCAAAATTACTTACCTATCCATAATGTATATTTTATTCCAATAGCATCAGTCAAGTGGCCAGTGAAGAAGAAATTAAGGACACTCCCCAATCTTGAAAATGCAAGAGTAACACCAAATGCCAAGGCTAGTTCTTTCCCAGCAAACCAAAAGGAAGTTATTCTATTTTGTACAACTTAAAAGAAAAATCCAAATGTTAGCATTTGTGTTACATATATATATATCAAAACATACAAGAAACAAAATATCAAAAACATACAAGAAACAAAGACAATACATATATTAGCATGCAGTACTCTTCTGTTAACTCAACAACAGTTGTCACCAAGCATAAATCTTAACCCAAAATCTCACTTTTTTTTTTGTTTCGAGTAGTCAGTGGCGGCAAGACGTGGCAGTTGCTCCACTCCCCAACAGACACACATGCTTTTTGCGGAGAAAATTAAATTTTTAATTCATTTTAGCTGCTTAAAACTAGAAATTCTAAAAAAGCAATAGTGTCTGCGGAAACTAGTTAAATGTAGATTATTTTTTCAATTTTGTGGGCTACCCCCTATACTTCCTAGAAATTTTAGTTGTCACCCCCCCCCCAAACACATATACAGTCAAACGTCGCAAACTGATGTCCAAAACTGGACCTTTCATATCCGACCTTTTCATTCCCCAAATATATATATATATATATATATCCTAATCTTTATCTACCAAATCGGCGCCGAGTCACAGAAATCGGTCGTAACCATCTGGTGAGGGAAGGGATTTAACCACATGTACAATGATAAAGCACGGCGGTATTTGGGGTATTGTAATCCTCAAGCTAGAATCTCTCAAAGAAAAAGCTGAATTTTTTGAAATACTTGAGTACATCGTCAATAGAACAAGAAATTCGCAAGATGGCCTTTAAGTACTGCATTAGAGATAAAGTCTCGAGAGTGTCAGTCACGATGTCAAATATGCAGTATGGTGTTAATGAACTCCCAAACTTCAGTATCCGGTAGCCAGAGAGCCAAGAAGAAACACAAGTGGAAGATAAAAAATACCATTGACAGTTTAGTGGAAATGTTGAATACCGCAATAAAAGGACTCATAAAGGACTTATTTCGGAGTTGACATACGGGACATATAAAATAAAGAGAAGTTCTTAATCAAAACCAAAACTAATGAAGCAACTACTTTAAATTAAAATGTTTTGTAAAAATGTTAAAATTAGTAAGAAATAATATTAATTATGTTTATAAATCAAAGAAAACAAGTAATAAATAAGTTTTTTTAAAAATTTAAATTGAATTATGTGTTTTATGATGTTAAATTCACTTCTTAATATTGAAATGATCTAAGATCCAGAATTATCCCAAATCCGGAATTGCTGAAGTCCCGACGATTCCGATTTGCGACGTTCGACTGTACTTACAACTTCTAATCACTGCTCTTCCGGTAGTCACCTAATGTTAGCACAAAAGTACAGCAACCATGTACTTTATGAGTTGGCAAAAAATTGCAATTTACTTCAATCAAACATGGTTGTGGTACTAAACATATTTTGATCGCTGTTGAGTTACTAGGGAAAAAAAAATCTTAACATAGATTTCAAGAAAAAATAATATAATTCAAAGAGTAACGAGTATGCTGGTTTAATCACTGATCTTTGAGAAGTTGTATGAAACATATTTCATTACAGTACAGATAAAAAAAGTTTCTTATAATATTTAATGAAAAAAGAATAAATAAAAGAAAAATAAATGACACATGTATTTAAGTTTACACAATACTCAAAAATTATGGAACCGAGGAAGAAAATGAGGAGAAAAAATTAAGACGATAAATACTTACTAGTCAATGATCCATTGCCAGCACCAAATACAAGTCTTCCAAATAGCATTAGAGGAATCATGTAATCTGTCCCTCTGTAATGGGTACCAAGAGCAAAAATACATGATCCAATAACACATAGGGATGAAAAGAAAAGGGCTCCAACTAAAAGAGGATATTTTATGAAAATTCTTTATTTAATCAAATATCTAAATAAAATTAGAATTGTCTTTGGGAAGAATATATATTTATCCATGGAAACTAACCAATTAATAAATAGAATTTTCAGAAAAATCTTATATACAAAAATGGTTTTCCTCTAATTATAACTCCCCCAAAAGAAAATGCTGTGCCTATTCCGATAACCGAGTTTTAAAAAAAGGTTATTTTGAAACATTCAGTTCCATTGGGATATAACTGAACATGGTTCATATAAGAATAGTAAATTTAAAGTGATGTTTATTTTATACATGGTGTTGCATTTTATGATTACACTGGGATATATACATTTCTTGAAATCCCTCAGCAAAAATATTTATTTTAAACATTTATTAAATTTTGAGAGAGAAAAAAAAAAGAATAAAACAATTCACACTAGTCAGCAATATGTTGCTCTAATTCTTTGACAATGAAAACCAAAAAAAAAAAAAAAAATACATAAAAGGCACTTTCATTGTCAGTCCTATCTATTGTTTAAAATATATTTTCATAAGAAGAGAGCAACTGCATTAGACAAATGTAATTTGAATTACGAACTCTTGTAATTTATACTATACTGAATAATATTTTAACAAAAAATACATGTATTTTAATATAGATTTATAAAAAGTATATTAAAAGGAAGCATGAATATTTGTGAATTAAAAAATATATAACATTTACCTTGATTGCCATATTTATCAATAAGAAATCCAGCTCCAATTACAACAAAAGCATTTCTAAATGAATGGAAAAAAATATTTGTCACAGGTCTATGAAAATATTTATTTTAAGCATTTTTAGTAAATACATAAAATTTGCATATTTTAAATCGAGATATCATGCAAATGATGTTTCACTCTCAAAGAGTTACATATTTTACACAATAAATTACTTTGTGTTTAGGGATGCCACTACTCATGACTGCACTTTGACAATATTGAATAATAAACAGAAACACAAAATACCCAAATCAAGAGTTAAGAACAGAAGGTTCATAACTCATGATGTTCGTCTGATCTCACGATAATCTGGGAGATTCACCCGATTTAAATATTTGTATCCCAATTGAAAGGAATCAAAGGAACAGAGAGTGTTCCAATGCAGTCTAGAAAAGTCAAATAAATTAACACACTGGTGTTGATTCTTCAATTACAGATAATGGTGACAGGTGGTTTTCATTCCAGAATAATTCCAGGCTTAAATCATGACGATAGCAGCGTCACATTAATAAGACTGGTAGCAGAGTTACTATGAATGTTATTATTATCTAGCAGCAGTTCTTGAACTACAGAATTGAAGTGAATTGATTTATGTATTCCTTCTATGAACCTCAGATGTAACGCATGGTTCCATGTAGCTTGTAATGGATTGTTATATTTTGGATTTATTAACCTGTAAATATTTTTTGCAATATAATAAACCACTTTAAAATTTCACAGTTACATGGGGGGGGGGCAGTTATTGCCAAGCCTCCATGTTGGCTCAATTCCATTAGCACCAACATTCATTGCCAAGATTTCTCAAGTTTTTGTTTGGGGATCCACTATCAGAATGATCCTCTAGAATCAATATGCGCAGAACAAATATAACATTTCTAGCACAATGAGAACCTTGAGAACATATAAGCTTATTGCTCAGAATAGGATTGGATACAAAATTGTTGATATTAGAGAAAACAATATTATAACAATACAAGAGTATGCAAAACTAATATCTTAAAAAAATAGATAATTTTAAAACAATTAAAATAAAAAAACTCTCAGTTAATGAAAAAAATTTCCCAATTTTCTTTTTTTATACACATTTTTTCTTTAACCCTCTGATTCCTAAGGCCATTGAAATAGAGGGACCTCAAAATACAGGAACGTCCGAGCTCCTCTATCAAAGATAAGGGAAATTCACTTTCCCCCTCAAAAACCACAATGACTGCTGGCATTGTCCGGAATTGTAAGAAAACTCCACTCTTCCCCAAACACATCTGGGCGAGCCACTCTAACGAAGAAAGCACATGCAGCGGGTGTGAAATCAATCACACTTAACAAAAAGGGGTGGAAATTTCAGAATGACATTCGGACGGCTATCGTCTTTTGCTTGAAGGGACTTATGGGATGGTCCCATATCGATAGAGATAATAAATAAGCAAAACATTCTTAGTATTCTGCCATTTGAGGCTATTGGATGGAAAATAAACAGATAAATCATGCTCCCATAATTTTTTTATAAAGCAATCAATAAACCTGCAACTGAAATTTAGCAGGTGTATATAAATTTAAAAAATAAAGACAAAAATATGAAAAGACAATGTATAAAAAAATATAATACAAAATACAGAAATAACACTCCACGCATGCAAAACTTAAACTACAACAATCTCATAGGTATAATATATTGTGCATAGTCCTCTCTGCTTTAATTAAAAATGTGTTTCTGATTTGATGATTGTTTTTTAGGGGGAGGGGGAATAAATAACTTTTATTTAGCATTTAATTGTAGGCCATTTACATAGCAACAGCACCATACTTCAATATCATAAGATGCTTACAATCTTGATGAGCAATATCACCCACTTTTTTCCCCTCCATTTTATTCAGTTCATAATTTTTTTCTTTTTTTTTTTTTGTTGTTTGTTTCTGTGTGATTATTATAAATATTACACACATGCATTATAAAGACAAATCATGAGAAGTAGCAACTTGAATTTTTTTTTTATTATTATTAAGCAGCAGTTTATTTTAATATCTTTCTTCTACAGAGGAAATGCCCCCAAAGACAGAAGTTTGATTGAAGCAAACACATATAGATAGAAAACAGGAAGTCCCTGGATAGAAATACAATTTGTTAATTCAGGGGGGTTAGCAGACTTGCAATAGAGTGGTGTGTTCCTAATAAAATCAATGTTAGAAAAATAAAGTGGGCTGTATTATATTCAAAAGAGTTTTCACAAAGAATGATTTATCACAAATATGAAATCTTGCACTACTATTTAAATTTCAATGATGAAAAAATGTTCACAATTAGACAAAAAAAGAAAATCTTTCATATAAATAGCATATGATAAATTGTAACATTTATTTAGAATGAGATTTTGTAAGTTATTTCCTGAATTCTAAACATCTTATCAGTAATCAAAACTTGATATTGAATGAAGCAATAATGATTGCAAAAGCTTATTTCATAATAATGAATGATTAAAAATGATGCAAGTTTAAAAGGAAACTTAAATACAAATATAAAAGATTTGAAATAAATAAGAACACTAAGTAAAATATATCAGAATGTGATAAGAAGAGCTGCGATAAGAAAAGAAAAATTAGAACAAAGTTAAAAAAAAAACTTATCCGAGTTTTTGAGACAAGATTAACCGTTTACAGACCAAATTCAGATCCAGGTTAATTTTTAAATACTTTTCTGCATATTTTTCCTCTTAATGCTTTAGTTTAAAAATATAAATCATTAAAATATGAATAAAAAAAATTTATATATGCTTTTTTTAATGTTCCCAACTGGGAACATTGGCCACTTCTAAGCTTATTATACTAGACATACCAATGGATAACAGTGATGATCAGACTGAATATTAAGGCAAATTACTGTAAAAATTATTTTTATAACCAAGCACAGATATGAATTCAATTGAAAATTTATGAATTTAAATGAATAAAAAATAAATTTCCCCCAAAAAGTGCAGAAATTGAAATTTTAAATTTGTATCCTAGGGCACTCTGAGAAGTAGTTCAACTGCAATCCCCCTTTTTTTTTTTGCACTAATTGCACTGTAATCTTGTATTTTCTTCACATTATGCATATTTAAGTGAGTTGTTGCAATAAGGTAATGACCGTCATTCTTTCACCGTGATACACAACTGGTAACTTTTGGTCGTGTTTGAGATACATCCTTTTTTGCCCCAGTTCGTAATAAAGTAGCTGCACCTTTTCAAAGAAGCTCCAGATGAGCGAGTTGGTTATGTTTCTTGTGAGTTGCTGTATGCAATAGCCAGCCAGAAACAATTACTATATTTAGTATATTTTGTGAATAAATATACCATTTCTTTTTGCAAAGCTGCGAAGGTAGTTTCTCACATTTTACACAATTGAACAACCACACCCACCCCCACAATTATATTTATAAATCAAATTTTGTTGTCCTATGTGTGCCTTTTTCTTCTGTGTGTAAAAATATCTTTTGTTTAGCTGGATTGGAAGATGAAAATATTAATTAGAAGAAACAATCACTACAGAATTATCATTCTGGCTATATATAAAAGATTATCCGACACATTTATAATTCTCCCCTCCCCAAATTACAGATTTAAAAAAAAATGATTTTTTTTTTTTTTGCCAAAATTAAAGCATTAACCTTTTGAAAGAGGAAGGGAAATTCATTTCCTGAATTATAAGAGAATTGTCCCTTCCATTATGCTTTCAATGGAAACTCGCAATAAAGAAAGTCCTTCTTTCACAGAATAGTGATGACTGGCCAATGTTCCCAATTGGGAACATGGAACTTCAATGAATTATAGCAAATCCGTTTCTTATTTATATAATTATATTTTATATGTTATTAGTAACTTGGACATTTTTAACTATGTGTACTGATTTTCAGAAATTTTGGATTGATTTTTAATTTTTTAGGAATTTTTATGCTATGCACAAATTAAAATGAAAAAAAAAAAAAACCCATTTTAAAGAATTTTTGTCCATGGGCCATTTTATATCTTCTTGAAATATAATTTCTACATCAAAAAATAAAGCTTACATTCAATTATAATTTTTTCAAAACAATATGAACGTTATTTTAATTTTAAATGAATTTTCAATTCGATGTTCCCAAATGGGAACATTGGTCAGTAAACGATTAAATAAATCAAAAGAATATAAAAACTCATATAAAAAGTTTGTCTTCAGGCTGTAATATAAATGATCACTATTTTTTTAAAAAATGGAATTAAGGGTCGGTAGCAACAGAACTTAAAAGTCCACTAGAATATTTGTAATTTTAAATAATTGACATGCTGGTGATATACCGCATTTAATAAATATTTAATGAACTTTTCTGCAAATATACCTAGCTGTACAGCAGTCAATTCCTAACAAATTTCTCCACAGCTAATATTTTATTTATTAAAACAGAAAAAGAATTTTACAAGTCACAAAAATAAATAAAAGTTATCAAATGTTCACTTCTTGCCAAAACAAAATACTACAATATATATGATAAAGTATTTTTTGAGCCAATGCATCAGTAATATTATACCATCATAAATTGATGTTTTAAATCTTTCTGCTAGCATAAATTCATCCTGTTTTCCCAATAGGAATTTGTGAATAACATCTTTCAATAATAGAACTTATAACCCTAATCTATCCTATTAAAATTCGAAGGTAAACAAATGTATGTATGTATGTCTGGCTATCTTCTCACGAACCGCTGAACGGAGAAGCACGCGGAAAGTACCAAAAGATGGGGAATAATCCAAGGAATCCATTTCGGTCATTTAAATTCCGAAATTACAATTAGTTAAAAAGATATTAATTAAAAACGTCAAAATGAATGAATTGACGTGCTGCCATCTATTGGCGGAATGGTGAATTCATTCACGGCGGATTCTTTTTTTTCTCCTATTATTAGTTTTCGCATCCAGTGTTGCATTTTTTTTATTTATTTAACGAAAGTTGGTATTTCGTTTTGAGCGATCTTCTGTGTTTGGATTTATTAACAATTGAAAAAAATCGTTTTCCTGCATTTTTCTTTCTTTTTTTGTCGTACGGTGTTTCGCAACATTTACGTTTGTTGGGGGGAAATATTTAATCATTTTTATCCCTTTTTTTTCATTATTATTCGTTTTATTTTTTCTTTTGCAAAACAAATATCATGCTAATCTGTTTTAATTTATAAGCATAAGAATTCTCATGTTTTCATTCAAACCAAACTGCTTTAAGGTAATAAAAAATCTAGAACTGAAAGTTTTAATCCAACAAGAGAGGATTCAAAACAGATTTACGTTTGTTGGGGAAGCTTAGTGACAATATTTGTAAGGAAAAAAACAGAGGCGGGCATATGAAAAAATGTGGATTCCGAGAAATGCTGGGTTATTAACTATAAGGTAATTAAAAGGTTGGATTTAAAAATTTTAATTAAACAATATAGGATTCAAAGGATTTTTTACGTTTTTGGGGAAACGTAACGTTTACGCTAGCAACAACATCTGTAAAAAAATAAACCAGAGGCGGGCATATGAAAATTAGTAATAAAAAGACTAGATTTGAAAGAATATTTACATTTGTTGGGGAAAGTAAGTGACAATATTTGTTGAAAAAAAAATGGAGCCGGGCATATGAAAATATGGATCCCAAGGTCTCGCGTGATCTCACTTCTCTCCGCTCGGGAATATCCCATTATTCAAGATTGCCCGTGCAACGCCGGGCCATGCAGCTAGTTCAATAATAAATTAATGATCTGGTCCTTTCTGTCAACATGAATGCATTCCATTCACTGAATCAGAGATGTATTCCTAAGCTAGGCATTAGGTGTTTTGATCCACTCTCTCATTCTAAATTTATCTGGATTCCTTAGAGTTTTACTTTTTATCTAGTTACCATTACTACTTATTACTTTGTTTAGTATCTTTGATTTTTATAGAAAGTCATAAAGCTGTTATCTTTACTCTCAATAAATATTATCAAACCTGTAAATTTGATTCCCTTTCTTCTGGATTAATTACAGACAGCAGACTGTAATTCACAAGATGTCTAATCAAAGTCAAGAACTACTCCATCTCACCATTATTTTACATATAAATATGCTTTTTGAATCGGCAAAAATAAGTTTAGCAACTCTAACAATTTGCTGCCTGCTTACATTTTTAATATATTCATTGCATTCACATGTACATGAGAAAACAATAAAAAAGGCAAAAACATAAGGATTGCCAACATTAATAGGTTTAATATTAATCTCAGGGGTTTGGGGAAAACATGCTACATTAAAACTTCTCTCTGCAGCCACTTTTGTTCGGTATGGAATTTTTGGCCCATAGATATAACATTAAAATAACCTCTAGGAACAACCAACCACTCAAACACTTCAGGGTAGCCAAGATGGTCACCAGTCCAATTTCAAAGAAATCCCTTCATCTCATCTCTCTGACCTCGGAACTTTTTTTAAAAGGTGGAAAGAAAGAACAAAAATTACCTTCACTCATAAATAACACATGAAAATGGGTCAAAATTTACTATTCTTTTCTCAGTGTGAAGAGAAAAGTATACGTAAGTCTCTATCAGGTTGGGGCATTTGATAGTTTGTAGTGGCTGAATTATAGCTCACGCAGCATTTAACATTTTTGTTTGTGAATATCTTTTCTTTTTATTTATAACATTTATTTATTATCAGATTTACTTTTGTTCATCATATTATATTTTCCATTCGCAACAGTAGAAAAAAGTAGTCTTTGAATTTTGTTGATTTTTTCTGTTGTAGATAGATTTTTTCTCGTAAAGAAAGGAATAAAATGTTTAAATGGGGTATTCGCATTTTTATTATTTTATATGTCTAACAAGATACTGTTGATTCTTTCATGCTTAAATAAGTAGAAGCCAACAAGTTCAATTGTGCTTTTAAGGTGCTGATTCAAACTCAAACAAGGAAGCTGATGGATGGATTACGAGTATCAGCAAATGAAACTTTCAGTTCAACAGATTTTAGGAAAAAAAGATGATATTATTGCCCACTCCTCAACAAATTGATCAGAGATTTAATTTTCTAATTCAAAAATAAAATTGATAACAAAGTTACTTCTGAAAAAAACTGAAAGATTCAAGTAAACACAAATTGCACTTTTTTCCCCAAAAAAAATTAAGAAATTTCCAAATAAAGTACTTTTTTTTCTTTAGGTGATAGCTAAAATTCACTTTTTCAGAACTGAAGAATTAGTGCCTGTTTAAGTATGTATTTTGTACTCACAAACATGAAACCCCTTCAACATGGGCTCTCCTCCGAACGACCAATTTCCCTTGCAATGGAAGTTGGCCACTGTAGAGAGGTTTCACTGTACCTCATTCATGCCTCAGTTCCAACTGAATGTTTTTCTCTTAACATAGCACCCCAGTGTTTCTCTTTGTTGGTGATGTTAGATGCATTATCTCAGATGTGATGTGCTTGAACTTATCACAATTAATATTTCGAAGTTCAAATCTCCAGATTTTATTTTCAAATGAGGATGATTATTTATATAAAAGCCTTGATTAATATTTTATTGAAGTATTTAAGCAATTCACTAGCTTAGCCCGAGAAAAGAATTAAATTTAATGAGTAAACATGGTTAATCAAATAAAATTTAGCATTAAGAGAGACTTTCAAAATTTAATTTTCATTCAAGACACGGTTGGTATCTAGAAGTTGGAACGCACGCAATTTCATTGCCAATTTGGTTACCTAAGGAATCAAGCGGATTAGTTCCATTGGCTAGACCGCTTACGTCATGGCAAGGGTTTTGTGTATTTGAGTTGTTTACATACAGTAAAAGCTTAAACAGCCGGTATGCTCAGGAAACACCAATTTTCGGATACCTGAAATGTCTGGATAGTTGAGTGTGATGGGAAAAATGGCGGGGGGGGGAGATGGTAGATATATATATATATATATTTTACCCTAACCTTTTTTGGGGAGGTTGTCAATTTCATTTTTAGGTCTCGTTTTTCAGCGAAAGGTGAGGACCTTTTTTTAAAATTTGGTTCCCACTTTTGCTTTTGAACCCTCCAAGTCTTTGTATGTCACTGCGTTGTATATTGCTTTTTTTTCCCCTTCTACACCCCTCCGTGTGAAGCAGACGCTGCATTCCAGAAATAAATTGTCTGCGTGAATGGAGTGGCGCGGGCGTGTGCGCCCTAAATTTTGGCATGCGGATGTAAAATTTTTAGAAAAACTCATTTTCTAATTTTTCGGTTATGAGCTTCCCTGATACTTGCATGCCAGATAATCGAGAATTTATTGTACTATGCGGATTTTTTATATAACTTAAAATATTTAATTAAATAATAAAATATATTTTAATTAGGATGATTTCAATTAGCAAAAAAATGGCAAATGGAACTTGGGTTTATATAATGAATATATATTTTCCCGATCATGTAACTGAGAGATTTTTTTCTTTGCCTTATAATAAAAATTGTTTGCATGGAATTTTTGAAGTTCCTTGATAATATTTTGGAATTCATCGTTTAAAATGTTGTCTCACCTGCACGATGGTTTCCTCGATGCTCCGCATTGTTCATTTTTCTTTTTCATATATTAAGAGTGTTTCATCCCAAGTGCAAATATTAGAACTGAGTAAGTCACTGAGTAATTTTTTACTATTACTTGTTTTGAAGAACATTTGCCCTTAGTGGTGAAGCTACTAAGGGCAAATGTTCTGCTGCTTCATTAGAGTAATTAAAAGAAGCTGATTCCGAACATTCACTAAGCTAGCGAAGCTACTAGGACCCTGCTTTGCCGAAAGCAAAGCTGCTGATGTTTTTTTAAATTAAAAAAAAATTGCCTGATGCCCACTTCAGATGCCACAGGCATCGCAAGAGCAATTTGTCCTGCTTCATTAGAATAATTAAAAGTAATGGATTCCTTACATTCAATGAGCTAGGAAAGCTAGCAGTTCTGTTGAAATTTTACATTTAATACGGGAGATAGTGCAACGACAAACCACAAACGCAATGGGTTCAAAAGAAGATTAAACTTTAAACGATTAACTTTTAACTGTGACCGATGCACGTTTGTTTACCTTTAGCATCCATCTTGCTTTGGCACGCTGGCGCCGTTTTAATAAGAGTGTGTTCCAACTTATAGATTTCAACCCAAGACACCATACATAATAAGTAATAATATCAAGATAACTTACGTCCATGAATATACAGCATATAATAAATTGTAATCATTTGGTGACATTCCCAAACAATCAGAACAGCAAGAAGAGTTTTGTGTGTTGTTATTACAGTGATAATCCTATAAATATAAAAAAAATATAATTATTACATAAAGATAATTTAAACCACCTAATACAAAGTCATAGAAAAAAAAAAGATTATGCAGCAAAATTAACTTTCATATAATAATTTAGTTTTTTGATAACAAAATGCACAAATAAAATGAAAGAAAGTTACAAAAATTTAAAACACAAACCTTTTCCATTTTATCTTGCATGACACTTGGCATATCAAAGCAATAATATGATCCAAATGTCAAAAGACAGTTGAAAAATAGTACTGTAAATCTATAGGATGCTGTAGAAATGGAAAATAAAGATATTCATATAATAATAGTAAATTTAAATAATGATTAATAAAATGATAAAAATATATTAAAATTCATAAAATTAATTTAAATATATTTGTATAATATTTAAAACAAACATATGTATTCTTTTATCTTAGACAAATAAAGCAAAGGAAAATTGTTAGTTTTTAAAGTTAGCTTTACCCGCTCCAGTTCTAAAAAGATGTAAAAACAAGACGAAAGAACAAGAATCTGAATATAATGAAATTAACCTCGACTGATTCAGGAAAGTCCCATTTTTGAAGCGTCATTTTCGCACGAACCTCACAATTTTGAACAGATGGTTAAGATGAAGAGGATGCCCCCCCCCCTCTTCAAAACTGCCAAACCACAGCAGGAGATTGCCCCATGGATATAATGCGCATCAAACCAACTTACACAGTAGATGCTTGGTGAAATCAGATCTCAAACTTAGGACCAAAGTTTCACTAACTCCAAAGTTAAGACTATGCTATTATGGCCCCAAATTTGTTAATTAATGTAAAAACACTTCTAAAAACAGTTGTAGCTAGGAGTGAAAATATCAAAATATTTTCAGTTTTGCAGCTCACACAAAGGTGGAATTTACTGAAACATATCCCACTGGTGAAAGGAAAAAATAGATACAATTTTTTTTTACTACATGCCAATATAATAAATTAAACTTGCTTCTGCAGAACTTTCTTGTTTCTAAGTATCAAACAGCACTTAGCTCTTTGATAATATTTTGAAAAAATGTTACACACAGTTCTCAGCTATAGTATTTATTCTACATAACTTTTGTTAGTTCTTAATATTACATAAATTTTTTTGAGAAAACCAAATAGTTATTCTGTAGAACAAACTAAAGACAAATGTCAACAACACAAAGAAAAACTCATAGTGATAATGAATTAAAGCAAAATCTGAGTTATCAAAATTAAGGTCCAAGAAAAAAGTAAAAAAAATTAATGGACTAAAAACACAGTTCATTAAATAAGCTACTTGATCTAAATTAGGTAGTTACACGCCTTGATTTATTACAAGAAAAATCATTCATTATATGAAAAAGAATTGCAAAGATTCTAAGAAGATATATCAATGTTTTAATTTAATAATTAATTAAAATAATATATTAATTTAATACAAAAGTTATGAAAGACTGAAAATGGTTCAAAATTTTTGGGGAAAAAATTTATTCACACTTTTAGGAGTACGAAAATATTTCAAATAAAGCATGCTTAAATAATCACTTACGTCTTTCTACGTCCTGGCAACACATTTTGAGAGAGTAAATGAATTTTAGCTAATAAAAAAATTCAGAATTGACAATACTTTCACTCTAATAATTAAGAAATGATTTCATCGCATATTTCTTATCACAATATGCCTGTGATCAAAACAACTCGTGAGATTTCAGAATGTCAAGAAAACAGCAAAAGATCTTTAGAAAATAGGTAATTTTGATAAAAGATTAAATTACAGTTCCTGAAAATCGAGGAAAACAATTAGAAGTAGAGTTTCATAATTGAACCAAAGCTTTTAAGCAGAATGTGCAGTTAAGCACTCTGATGATTTAACTTTTTTTTGGTTGCTGTCAAAGTAATCATGTGTCGTGCGTGGTGGAGGTGGACGGACAAAAATAATCTCTGAAATGAAAACAAACAATTATATCGTAACTGTATCGATATAAAAGGCAAGTCTAAGGGGTCTATTCTGGTACCTCCGGTTGGGGTTGGGAGACGTCACTTTCTCCGTTGTTAACTGCCGGGAAAAGTGACGTCTCCCAACCCAATCGGGGGGTTCCAGAATAGACACCTAAATTAAACTTTCTGCACGAGTGATATGAATTCATAGAAAATTTATTTTAAAACAATATCATGACAAGATTTATGTATATTTTTTCATAAAATATTGCTGCTTCGGAGGAAAGTACTGACGGCCTTATTCACCATCCTTGGTTAAACCATGATCAGCGGTTAAATGATGATTCTGCCATGATGATGCGAAAGCTGACCGAAGTGCGTCGCCAAATGTATACCTTAGCGGGTTGCTATTTTGGCATGGTATCTCAATTTCTCTGTTGTTGGCGATTTTAAAAATTACCCTCAACCTTCTAGCAAAACGAGTTTCTAGCCAACTCGCCAGTTAAAGTATACATCCAGTTGATCATTTCGGTCAGCATTCGCTTGTTTGTGTAAATTCAGTTTTAACCGCTGATCATGGTTTAACCATCGATGGTGAATAAGGCCGTGAAAGAACACTCTAACCAATTTTGAATGGAATGAAAATTCCGGAAATCGTGTATGTACAATAAATTTAGCAAATCCATATAAAACATAATAATATATTTTTAAATATGAATATATTTAATGAATATATACATATATAGGAAATGAAAGAACGAAAATTTTTAAATAAATGTTCAAAAGTTTAACCAAAATTGTATGCTCTAATTTACGAAGGTAAAAACAAACTTTTTCTTCGCGTTTGAAGCTCCATCTTGACTAATTAATAACTACAGCTGTACTTTTTTACTTCAGTGAATTTTCTCTACGGACTTTGTTTTGACCATATCGGGATTCAGGAAATGCTTTCGACCTACTGACCACAGTCTGTCCATAGATTTCTTTATCACTTTCACATGTATAATTTACGCAAGGGTTCTCGTGACTATGTTCTGATATCATTTACGGCCTTATTCACCATCCATGGTTAAATGATGGTTCTGCTATAATAATGCGAAAGGTGACCGAAATGCATTGCCAAATGTAAACTTTATTGGGTTGCTATATTGGCATGGTATCTCAATTTCTCTGTTGTTGGCGATTTTTAAAATTACCCTCAGCCTTCGAGCCAAACGAGTTTCTCGCCAACTCGCCAGTTAGGGGATACATCCAGCCGATCATTTCAGTCAGCATTCGCTTGTTCGTGTAAATTCCCTTTTAACCGCTGATCAGGATTTAACTATGGATGGTGAATAAGCTTATTAAAATAAATTTACAGAGAAATAGAAAAATTTCCAGTGCAGAAGAAGCTTGATTTTTCTTCCCCATTTATGTTTGAAATGATCGAATCTTATAAAACTGAAATTCAAAGCACCGTGTAAATAAAAATTCCTCCGCGTTTTCGCAAGGATGGTTTAAAAGAAATTGTACAAATGTAAAACCGTGTAAACCGATTTTTTTTTAAATCATTGCTTCATTTTTATTTTAGCCATATTATAAAAATCTAGCTTCTACACCGCTGTCTTTCGATGATGAAACCACAGAGAACCTTCTCTGTGGATGAAACCAAAGTGATTTTCAAACTGAAGTGAAATAGTATCGCAATTTTTTTTTTCTTTCATCGATGTTTAATTTCAAAACCACAAAAGTTCAAAATATTTTGAAATCAGAAAACTTTCACGGTAGTTTTATTTCAGAGTTTAATTAGGTGTCAAAGTTAAAACATGGCTAAGCACCATCCAGATTTGATTTTTTGCAGAAAACAAGCTGGTGTTGGTAAGTAAAATCGAAATTTAACCGTTTTTTCATTAATTTGAAATTACCTACTTTAGATCAAACGCAAGTACTCGTCGTGCATTTCATCCTGATCTTTGTATTTATTTGCGAATAGTATATTGGCTGTAAAATCTTAAAACCACTTTTGTTCCTTTTATTTTTATTAAACAGATGAAAGAATATTTTTATTTTGAAAAACAGAAATTCTCAGTTTAATTGCTGCGTTCGAAGGAATAAATTGGAACAGGTGGATATGAATTACCTTGAGTTGTGCAACTTTTTTGCTTTGTGTATCGTATATCTCTCTAGTAATTGTGTTTCAAGAAATATATATGTATTATATACTTAGGGTTACCATATTTTTTTTATTTGGGTGCTTTTGCTGCTTTTTATTTGAATTATTTATTTTAATGGATCCGGAAAAGCTGGCGGGAGGGAGGATGGTCTTGGGGGACAAAATGTAGTATAAAACTCTAAAAGCTACCTACCAACAATTTTCTTTCATAATGCTAGCACAGAGTTTGAGAAAGTGAAAAGAATTTAAGACGTCAGAATGCAAAGAATATACAATTTTTATTAATGTTTGGTATTTCAGAATAGTATTAACAGAAAACAGAACTGTCAAAACTTTTAATTTTCAGCTTCAATTCAATTGAACTGGGACCTGGGTAAGGAAGCCCAATGGTAAATCACTTTCTCCACAACAATGGATGTAAACAATGAATTTTCTTTCATTGGCAGAAGAATGATGTCAGTTTTTTCGAATACGTCAGATTTTCTACAATATAACCAAACTTCTCTCTTGACGCTGTCACTGGTATAAATCTGGACATTTTGAAGATCCAGATGCACCGAAGCTTGAAATCTGGATATATATTGTAACCGTAATTATACTTATGTACAAAAGAAAACTGCATTTCTGCACAGATATTATTACCAGCATTATCATCTGTTAATTATTACCAATCTGTCAATAATTTTATTATCATTAGAGTGTTAATTTGATTTATTTTTAATTAATATGTCAGATTCCAACTCTTCAAATCTTTGAACTGCAGTGGCTTGATTTTATGCTTAGAATAATTAGTGTTTGAATTGGCTTTGAGTCATCTGACCACAGTTCTAAATTATGAAGTCCGTCCCAAAATAGTCCTCGAGTTGCTTCAAAATTGCACTAATCTAAACTTGAATTGATTTTGTAAATGATTCTGATATGGTCATTGCTGATATGCTTCAGTCTGATTGCTGTGATATGGTAAATTGAAAAGTGAAATATCCTCTTTTGTAAATGCAGTTTCTGTAGACCATATTTTTTCCAAAATAGAATTTACCTGGTTTATCTTAGTCGTATCTTGGTCTTGCACCACAAATCCTCACCAAACCAAACTAAGTCTTAAAAAATGGAGTGTTAAATAATTAGAATCAAATTATTTTACATATTTTAATTTTTATTTAATAATAAATTTAATCAGCAGTCTAACATTTAATCAAATTCATGGAACTAGCTATCTCACTCAGAGTGCCTGCACACCATTATCCGCACATCATGTATTTTGGGCTTAATTGCTGCATTCTGTCTCCGTAGTTGATGTTACATGTTTGTTTACATCCTTGTTTTTCTCCTTTCTAGGGATTACTGTGGCCAAGTTGCCACAAATATCATTAAAAAAATGCAGATTTTCATTGAAAATGTACTATATAACTGCCATTGAAAATTTAAACGAGAGGCTTATCTAAATATTCCTTTACTATCCTCAAAAAAGCCCCATATATTATATATATGGTGCTTTTATGGACATATTTAATAAGCACACAGCATTTAGTTTGCAAGTATTTGGTTCTATTCTTGGTAGTGTGAATTTTTTCTTCCCACTAACTGCATAACTAATCTTTGTGAGAATTTGAAATTTTATTTGATTTTGCTCTTTAAGTGCAAATATTCTGTTTGAACGCCTTTAAGTTACTCTTGTAGAAGAAAATTTGGTAAATGTGGAGTTTACAGTACGCACCTGTTTCTTGCCAATTTTTCTTGGCCCAATTTCATTTGCCCTCACCAAATACTGTTTTGGATGTGCAATGTGATTTTTATTGCTCTCTTATGCATGCGTCACCTGAAAACGAGAGATTGAGTGCGCAATGCCTGCGACATTTCAAACGTGTACCGGGCAAATTTTTTTAACTTAAAAAAACATCAGCATAGCAGGAAACTAGTAGCTTCGCTTTTTCATTGAATGTTAGGAATCTAGGGTTTTAAAAAAATTCCAAAAACTAGAATTTCCACATGTAATGTCTGCGGCATTTCAAGTGTGTACCGGGCAAATTTTTTAACCTAAAAATATCAGTGGCTTCGCTTTCAGCATAGTGGAATACTTGTAGCTTCACTTATTCATTGAGAACACAATAGCATACAGGGTACTGAACCGATATTCAATCTGAAGAATTCTAAACGATGTTTTATTCAAATTCGAATTTACCGACCAATCGCATTCAAAGAGTTGAACAAAACAGTCCAATTGAAACGTGGTGCGATATAGCCTGATAAGGTAGCAAAACACTGATGAAAAGATCAATTTGTGTGCATGTGTGCTTGAAACTCGTTAAAAACATCGAGACACATTGGAAACGAATGTTTTCTCATCGCCGTTCTTGACGGCAAAGAGTTGCCGATCCTAAGTGGAACGAAGTAAGTGGGTACCGTAAACTCCACATAAACCGAAGATTTGGATGTATAGTTCTTGTAAATAATGTTTTTATTCATAGCTACAATACCTGCGAATAATATTTTTTTCCCGTAGGTATAGTATTTGTAACATTATCTTTTTCTTAAAGTTGATTGTTTTTATATTTTTCTATTATTGATGCAAGTTGCCAAATGGAGAACCCTTATGCCATAAAAGTGGTTGGAAATTTCTTTTACAGTTATGCAATATAAGGTTGCTTTACCTTCTTCATTTTGGTTCTTGCTGTGCTAAGTTAAAAATGCCATTACTAGTAATATACTTATTACGTATGAATCTTGATGATGTATTGAACATTGTATATTAACTCTTCTTTCTTTTTTCTTTCAGCCATTGGCAGATTGTGCGAGAAATGTAAGTATTGATTCATTAGTGTTTTTATTTTTTCTGTAAATCATCATCTTGTATTTCCCATTCATTTTGATTTCTTGAGAGTTATGACTTAGAATATCATTTTGTATTGATTAGGGATTTGATTTTTTAACAATCTTTTCTAGAATTTTACTTTTTATTTTATAATTTCTTGGAAATTTTTGATTTTAATGAAATTTTAAAAGTTATGATTTGAAATTCTAAAACAATGAGATTAACTTTTGAAACTTTCCTTTCATTTAGAAAGCATTCTCAATTTAATAATATAATTCCTCCTCTAAGGTGGTTTCTTTTTAAGTTAAATTTTTTGAACTGCTTGTCCTCTTTTGATTTGTCTGCAGGGTGGCCAGCCGACCGAGAAACCTGGAAAACCAGGAATGGTCAGGGAATTTCGGG
This sequence comes from Araneus ventricosus, assembly GCA_013235015.1. Taxonomy (NCBI): domain Eukaryota; kingdom Metazoa; phylum Arthropoda; class Arachnida; order Araneae; family Araneidae; genus Araneus; species Araneus ventricosus. Next base: position 2,768 of record BGPR01000720.1, on the reverse strand, counting down.
AGACCGGGAAAAAGCAGGGAAATTTATTCTAAAACTGGAATTTTTTTTATTTTGATAATTCTTATTGGACGCGAAAATTCGCTGATTTTTTTACTTCATTTACACTTCCATGGGACCAAAATTTCGGCCATTAGTTCAGACAACGAAGGGTTTGAAAAAAACATTAATTCTTATAGTTTTGAAAATTGGTACCCATGTTTGTGAGGGGCTTCTGATAAACATACTAAAAGTCCTCGGTCCTGGAAGGGGGGGGTGAGCTCACGGCGCTATCTGAATTTTATCCCCCTTTTTTTAGTTTTTCCTGAATATCTCGAAAACTATTGAGTTTTCAAATCACAATTGATTTAGCAAATTGAAGAGCGTAAAATTCCCTACCAATATATACTTTTATTTTTCTTCCAGCTTTAATAGTTTCCAGATAATGAGTCTCAAAAGTTGCCTTCTTAGATTTCACCCCCCTTTTTAGTTCCTCTTGAATATCTCGAAATCTATTCAATTTTCAAATAACATGTAATCAGCAAATTAAAGAGTGTAAAATTACCTACAAACGCATGCTTTTATTTTTGTTTTAGCTTTAATAGTTTCCGAGATAATGGATTTCAAAATTTGCAACCATCTTGGATTTTATCCCCCCCTCCCCCCCGTTTTAGTTTTTCTTAAATATCTCAGAAACTATTAAAGCTAGAAAATAAAAGCATGCATTGCTTGGGAATTTTACGATCATTAATTTGTTGTATTTAATGTAATTTTAAAATCAAATAGTTTTCAAGATATTTAAAAAAAAAAAAACTAAAGTAAGGGGGATAAAATCCAAGATGACGACAACTTTTGAAATCCATTATCTCGGAAACCATTAAAGCTAAAATTAAAATAAAAGCATGTGTTTGTAGTGAATTTTACTCTCTTTAATTTTTTGATTACATGTAATTTGAAAATATATTTCGAGATATTTAAGAGAAACTAAAAAAGGGGGATGAAATCAAAGATGGAGGCAACCTTTGAGATCCATTATCTGGGAAACTATTAAAGCTGGAAGAAAGATAAAAGTATGTATTTGTAAGGAATTTTACACTCTTAAATTTGTTGAATCAATTGTAATTTGAAAACTGAATATTTTTCGAGATATTCAAGAAAAACTAAAAAAAGGGGGTATGGAATCCAAGATGGCACCGCAAACTCGCCCCCCCCCCAGAACCGGGGACTTTTAGTATGTTCATAATAAGCCCTTAAAAAACATGTGTACCAATTTTCGAAACTATACGAGTTAATGTTTTTCACCCCCATTTTGGACCTTCGTTGACTGGACTATCGCATTCCTTTTAGTAGTTAAATGAGATGATACTTCTCGAGATGAAAATCTATAGTATAATCACACTCAGATGTAGAAGAATAACCGGGATTTGGCTACATGTCAAGAAGATTCAGATAGTTACGAGATCGTAAATTTCTCTTTATCTGTCTACAAGTTAGCATCCACACTACTGCCTGCTTTTATGATGATTTAATATCAAATAGGAGTTATACCAGAATTAGTTTGTTTTTCCACTTCTGGAGATCTTTTCATTGAATTATGAAGTATTGGAAATTAATGCTAATATTTTCTTTCAGTATTTTTTTTTTTATTTATTTTGTGTATGCTTTTTTTCTCTGAGTGTTGCGAGCATTTTGATAATTTATGGGATCTTCAAAGTATGGGACAGCTGTTACCTATATATATATAAAACATTTTTTTTTTATTATTATTTATGTATGCATTGTTCATTTTTTGTTGTGGTTGTTGCTGTTTACGCACCCCCAGACCTTTGACTTATGAGACCAAATTCAGCAAAATGATAGATTAGCACAAGAGGGGAGCTGACGCCGCAGTAATTTTTTAAAAAAATTCTAATTAGATTTTTATTTATTTCATTTTAAGTGGTAAATTTGGAGGTTTTTTTCCATTTTCGCGAATTTTATTTTTGCTTCATTATTTCATATACACTCGAACTTCTGGTGTTATAATTTATAAATCCTTGCATTTTTTTCTCTTTTTTTTTTGTCTTTGATGTTTTATTTTATTTATATTTCTGTATATATTATTCTTTTTGAGCCATATTGAAGGAAGTTGGTTGGAATAAAAAGTTGCTTTTTTTCTTTTGAAAAGGATCGATTCGTGTGATTATGCTTTTATGTTTTAATTTATAAAATATCGGTAAAAAATCATTGTCTTACATTTTTTCTCTCTTTTTGTCTTTTTTATTTTGCGACGTATATTTTTATTGAGATTTTGATAATTCTAAAAAAAAATTTTAAAGTTTATATTTTTAATCCAAAACGCCTGGACAATTCGGTACAGTAGAACTGTTCATTGTTTAAAAGTTTTAAATAAATGGTTTTTTTTTTCAGACATTTTGCTTTTTTATTCAAACCATACTAGCTCGAATGAAAACTTAGTATGGCGAATGAATACTTAGTATGCCAATGTGCAGGTGATTTTTTTTTCTATAGTTGATGGGCTACCTCCGAAAAAGTCAAGGAAATTTTTTATAAAACCTGAAAATGTCAGGGAAACTCAACCAGCAAAAATAATGGCCACCCTGGTCTGGGAATTTTATCATTTTCCATTCCTAATTTTAAAAAGTTACACTTTTTTTGTTGTAAAATATATAGATGATATAATTTTTTACAACATTCTGATTACTTTCACACTACAGGATAAACTAATTTCTAATGTAAAATACCTTATGTATCTATGTTTACATTTTACTGCTTCCTGGTCTTCAAAAATA
>BGPR01000719.1:350042-432868 GCA_013235015.1 Araneus ventricosus | reverse complement strand
TACATACCCACACACATACCCACAATGACTTTTATTTATATTAAGATAGAGCATACACCACAAATTCAAATCATTAAGTAAAGGGAGCCTTTCGGTATAAGAAAGGTTAAGAAAAAATATTAAATGAAAAACTATAAATATTCAATTCCAAGTACGAAAAAGAAAGCCCTTTTAACAAAAACTAAAGTATTCTAAATTAATAGCACGGAAAACCGAACTCATGAATCAATTACACTAACTTGCAACTGATTCTTGAAGTGAAGGTAATGAATCAACATGAATAAAAAAAGAAATAAAACTTCCAACTCGGCTTAATTTATATATAAAAAAAACCTTTCTGAGTTCTTTGACGCCATAACAGAAAAAGGATTTTCGCATTCAGTTAATGACGCAGATCATAGGGGCGGAGTTATTTTTAACCCCTCCTAGCGTCACGGATATGTCAGCATGATTCTAATATAGATAAATACGTGCTTTCCGTTATTCCCTTCAAGATGTATAATCTCTTTGTATATAAAACCTTACGTTACAGAAGAGAAGATTTCCCTTTCTGAATCAGAACCTAAAAGTAACATAAAAATCAGTCTCAAAAGTTTAAAAAAATTTCTAAATGAATTTTTCGGACTTGTATTATTTTCCGGTATGTATATTTATAGGAAAGATCTGATAAAAGTAACTTAATGGACATTTAAGTATAAGGGAGAGTAGAGTAAAACCGGGTTCCCTTGATTCTGACCCTAATATTTTTCCTGACTAGCAGACAGATATTGAATTACACTCTACTAGTCAAGAAAAAGGAACAGCCATAGTAGCGTGTTATAGCTGTTGAATTCACTGCATCTGTGAAGGTTTGTTTGTTTTAAGACGTTAACTCTCTAATGTTCGTTTGATATTAAACTATTCTATCTTAAAAAAGCATTAGAGTTCATAAAAACTATATTTAGTCCAGCTTATTATACGTTTACTAAGGATTTATACCCAATAAGGATTTACTCCAATAATTGCATGGTTCTATATAACCTCTGCACTCGGGCTAAAACCGGGTACTCCAAGTGGCGTAAGACCGGACAGTCAGTATTGATTATTCCTCCGATGAAGACGAAAAACACATCAGAAGTTGATTGTTTATATTCTAATTATGTATATTCTAATTTAAATAGAGAAGTAATCCAATTAAGTAGAAGTAAGTTAATCCAATGCAAAAACTGTCTTAGCTGTGCCCCCGAAAGCTGCAGTGGCGCGGAGGAAGAGACAACTGCTTTACATGCTTTACATTTTGTGACTAATATTCTTAAATTGTCATATAAAATAATTGCAACTTTTCCACTGAAAATTGAGTTTTCCTAATTTCGCATAACGTTAATACATATGTGTACCCGGTTTTACCCCCACTAGTGTGGTAAAACCAAGTAGTTTGACTTTTTTAAATACAAAAGTAATGAAACTGCAACTTATCTGGAAATATATATTGTACTCCTATAAACAATGAATATTTTAATAAAATTTGACAAGCACTATGTCAAATATTTTAGCTACAACTGGCTTCCAAACCATAGCTACCCGGTTTTACCCCACTTTACTCTACATCTAATGGAATAATTTGTATGAATTAATTATTTTTGATCGTGTGGTAAAATTTTGAAAACTCAGTCAAAATATGATTTAGTTACTTAAATATATACTTTACATTGCATGCATAAACGTTGTTCTTTCGAAATATTCTTTTCCTGCACAATCAATTCATTTTCCTTTTTGCTTATTTTGCTGGAGCTCCCGAATCTAAAATTCCCTTTCTTCCCGATTTTATAGTATCCACTTCTCAGCTGAAACTATATATTTCCAGAGAAAAAGCTGCTGAATAACTACTTTGAAAGTTTAGTTTAGAGCAGTCACTTTTTTTGCTGTATACCCTTCACAGAATGAATCAGGCATATACGAAAAAAAAAATGTACAGCTTTATTAACCCTCCGTTAGGCGCGGGCCATCTCTTAGACAGTTGGGTATACTTTGCGTTCGTAACTGCATTGTACATAACTGTCAATTATTCAGAAGTTCTTTAGAATATTATCATAATATGTACGTGGTTTAAATATGAATGACATAATTTTAAAATGGCATTAAATTTCATTTCTTAAAAAAAATTAAGGAAACATAAAGAGTACAAAGTCTGAAAAAATTAAGGGAACATAAAGAGTACAAAAATAATATGGAACTAATTAGTACCAAGACTGGAGTTTTTGAGATTAATGAATGTATGTTAATTTATACTACAAAGACAAAATTTGCGCAATTTGCGTGAAACTAGCGAGAAAATTTTAAATTAATGTTGCATTTTGTATAAAAGAAGATAAAAAATATACCATTAATAATATGGTTTCATAATTTTGTCTTCTTGAAAATTTGCATTCTACTCGCACGCAAACGTAAAATTCACATTTTTATGTGTCTGAAAAGATAGTACTTATCTTCATTTTTTATAAATTAAGATAATATACAGGTCCAATTAGGTAACAAATATATAACATGTTTTTGTTTTATGGATATATTGCATAAATCCACTGAATATGCTCAATTTTTCTGAAATTATTAAAAAATTATTTTTTTCTTTTCTGAGATGCATTCACAATCTATTTTTGCTGTACATTGACATTTTTTTAAAATTTTGAGTATTATCTAATTATGCACAGGGAATTATCTGATCTATTGTTATCATAAATTCCTGAAAAAGAACAAGAGGATTGGACAACTGATCTGAATTTTTGTTTGATGGATATAATATCCTTTGGCATCACAAGTTACTGAAACTTCAACAAAACAATTATACCTTAGATAACATTAAAAGATTTTCAGGAACCAGTTAACAAACAATTATAAAAAAGATCACCTGAAATTTGGTCAATCAGAAGTATTTCCGGGTAAAGTTTCCGTAAAAGTTTGAACAGAGGCTGTTTTACGATGTTCTTCAATTAAAATATGTAAAAACTGGACAAGCAACTGGCTTTAACTCAATTCATTAAGTTTTAATTAACATCTAAAATAAAATAAATCCTGTATATAATTAACGCGCCTATTTCTTAACTATTTATTTAAAATAACATTGTATATAATTATTTATAACTGTATATGTGTACTTCGGATAGAAATAAAATATAAGGAAACAGAGCAATGAACATTTTTTGCATGTTTACCGTTTTCATAATTATTCAATGTTTTTGTTGGACGCATGATATTATTATGGTTATCCGTATTCCACAACTGCGAGCAATTTCTAATGTAGCACGAATATTAAAATTTTCATTTAGTTCATTTATATTAATAACCAATTTATTTTCCAATGACAACAGATAATACTAAACGAAAGAAAATCTGTAATAGGGTAGACCGGGGCTAGTTGGGCCGTTTTATCTTCTAAGAATTTTTAAAAAATTATAATTCAACATTTAAAATTTTTTTAATGCAAACACTATCAGTGTACCTTCAGGAAGAATTCACCATAATAACATTTAAAAATATTAACTATTAATATTAATTTAAAAGCTGAAACTGATACCAAGTCGCGTGGCCCAACCTGCCCCGACTACGGGGTAAGTTGGGTCACATCACTCATTTAATATTCTGGAAATGTAGAATTGAAGAAACAAAAAAAATCTTATCACATTTTACTTTTCATTTCCTGCGAACGATAACACAAGATATCCTAAAGGAAAATCTCTTTCATGCACCATTCGTTGATGAAGCCATAAAATTATAAAATTATGTGAAACAAAACACCAAGAGATTGAAACTACAAAATTAATAAGTTTTATGTTGAAAACGGAATTAAATGACTTCATCGTCAGAATTTTCATCATTACAGCTTCACTTCTAAAACATCAGCTTTCATTGCTAAAGAAGAAGCATTCCCTCTATCCGGTTTTCTAACATAATGGCGAACCATCTTAGCAGATAGCTCTGCAAGAGAAACAAAGTAGCATGTTGTGATTATCGCAAAAAATTCTTCCATATTATTATATTTAAGGCAGATAAATAATGATATTATTATTATAACAATATAAATAATGATATTAATTTAAATAACACAGTTAGGTTATAGATACAAATCTGTTGCATTTTAACTCAACAAGTACTGAGATACAATTTTTAAATTCATCGTATAATAATAACACAGCATTCTGTTATTATAACTTCTGCAATTATAACTGAGATGGAATCAGCTTAGATTTTCTTAACAATTATCTTGCATTTTAAATTTGGTGCATATCCCATAAATTCAGATATATTTATACATCGCAGATCATGAAAAACAGCGTAGCAGCGTCATTTGATTTTACAGCAATATTGAATCATTATAGTTATTCATAATGGACATGCCATATATTTATTCGGCGTAATTCCATCTCAAAATTAAAAGAACATTTTAAAATCTTTAAAAAATATTACTAAAACTGAACTTTAAATTCTATATGCATTTCAATTTAAAATATTTTAGCGTAATTATTGTCTTTTACTAAGAATGGGATATTTGATATGATTTTAATTTGCAAATTTTGACCATTATCAATACTTTCTCCTTTGAATACAGAAGAAATTAAAAAAATAATAATTATACATGAAATTGAGAGAACGGTTACATAAATTAATTGATTTCGATACTTCATTCGTTACAATTAGGCTTTGGCGTTGATTCGTTACAATGGCACGTTCGCTCGCCATTTCCACAGGATCAACATTCTACGGGGCAAGTTGGGCAGCCGGCCGAACGTGCCCCATGCGAAGTGACCAACTTACCCTATGTCGCCATTTTTGTTTCCGATGAGTGTACGAATTTATTTTGAAAGTATTTAATTAAACAAACATGCCCTACAGTAACTATGAACAGTTATCTTTCAGAATATTATTTGTAAAAATTGAAATTGTAATATAAAAACATAGAAAAAGAAGATTATTTATAAGGAAGGAAAGTTACTCACCTTGGCAAAAATTTAAAAATTCCAGCTAGTTCGTTAGACTATATTATTATTACTATTATATTAGGCTAGACTCTGCTATTCCAATGACCTTTGCGAGAAAGAAGGGAGGGGGATGACACATACTTCGCTGGAGTAATAGCGCTATCTATCGGAAAATATTTAAAATAATCCGACTGATACAACGTGCCCCTATGCCCAACTAGTCCCGGTCTACCCTACTCAATAATTTTTGTATTATATAAAAATAGTTTCAAATAAAGCTTCCTTAAGATATCAACTTAATATAGCCAATAAATTTTGACTTATTTCAATTTATTTAACTACCACTGCTGGTTTGAAATTACCATTCTGTAAATGTTCGTTTGTGTATTTTAAAAAATATAAACGGTGTGTCTCGGGTATTTAAAATTATTTCATTATCTTTAATCTTTTGCCACTTTCCAGAATTTATCAGAAAGAAATCTAATTAAAATTGTATTCTTGAAACAATATGTAGTGAATTTATTCGTAGAAAAATTGGGATATTGGTTTCTACATCTCAGCGATTAATTATTGACTAGTTATATACTATTTCTATTTAAATGTAATTGCATCTTTCAAAGCAAAGCTGATAGTTTGAGAAGAACCACTAAATTTAGAAAATATCAAGATAACTTTTAAATATTCATTTCAAATAAGGATATGCAATTTAATTTAATTTTTTATTTTAATGACAGACTTTGAAATGATTTTTGAAAACATTGTATTTGTTTCTGCTACAGCTCCAAAATGCTTTAAACCCTCCCCTACCTCATCATGCCCAACAGAAATTGTTTCGGAATAGTTTTCTTAATGGAGGAAAAGCTCCCGAGTTTTCCGATGCTCTTCAAGGGTAAGAAATTATTGTTAAATCGTTCTTCAATAGGCGGAGTATCAAAAGTAACAAGAAGTTTCCCCGCAAACAATTTGCTGCAAAAATGCTTACAATCTAACATTGAGCAAAATTGTTTCCAAATCGGAATATGTACTAGGGGGATACCTAAATATTTCATTCTGTGGTTGACGTCTGTTTTAAATATAGTCTCAATAAGGGCCATTTTAAATATATTTTTAGCTGTGTAACTTTTAAAATGATAATGTGGGCACAATTAGTTCTTGTATCATAAAAATCCGAAATACAAGCCAACGGTTTACAAAACGCTTAAAACAATTTTGCTTTAAATGCAGCTTTTATTTCTCTTTCGTAGACGAAATATGCAACGAAGAAATACTGCAATTGTAAAAAAAATCGATCTCGAGGATTGTAAAAATTTCTAAGTTTCTGCGATTATTAAATCCAAAAAAATCTATTTCTGGAATTATATCTGTCTATTTGATGTGAAAGCGATAACTCATACACGCAGAGAGCTAAACGAATGAAATATGGTATTTAGTTCTGTAGATCTAAATTGTAGCAATCTATTGAATTTTGTAAGGAATCTGTCGAAAGAAATTCTGCCTATCTATCCATTCGTATATTCGTAATCGTGTGAACAAAATAACTCGAAAACTCAACGAGCAAGATACATGAAACTTAGCGTATGGTTTTGTCACCTAGAATGCTTATCTATGTCATATTGTGGATCAGTTTCATCAACGAGTGGACTACCTTATTGTCTGTCTGTCCGTTTGTATGTGAATAACTAAAAAATCAAGCTAGATGGATGAAATTTAGTATGTTGCCTTGACACCAAATTAGTAGATCGATAAGAAATTTTACAGCTAAATGCCCAAAGGGAAGATGCCCAAAATGCATATTCGATTTTTTAAATAAAAATCTGAAGAATATGGTGTCAATACTCCAATATGACACTCATCGCGCCAAATTGTGGAAATGTGCGAGAAGGTTGTGGAGAGAACACGCCAACAGGCTCAAACGAACATTATTTTTTTAACTTTTGTTTTATTGAAAATTACAAAGAAATTCATGCTTCTTAAGGTATAATACCGTCAAGCAATATTTCAGATATTGTGCATAAATTCTGATTACCTTAAAAATAAATAGAGTTTTCTAAAATCAATTAGACAAATTAGTGAACTCACTCAGTGAAGAAACATGAATTAGAAATGTAAAAAAAAAAAAATCGAACATTTATTTTTCTTTTCTTATTCCAAAATTATTTTTAAAAAATTCTTTCATTTTTTTGAGTTATTATTTTTTATTCATTAATTGTTTTTGCCTCTCTAATTTTATTTAGCAATGCTCCTGTATTTCTGAACATTAAAGTTGGAAATAGCTATGACATCGTAGAGAATTCCAAATATAGAGAAAATTATTTTTTGAGCACTAGGTGTTTTTACAGAATAAGGATATTTTATCAATTTTACACGAAGTGTGAAAGAAAAACCATATAATTTTTTAAATGAAGCAATGAAAAATATAAACATAGGATACACTGATTTTCACTCAAGATTATTCCTTTCATGTGGCTAAAATGTCATGAGAAAAATTCCTGATTTTATTTATCGATAGCTTACGGACTGTATTTAGCAAACGTAAAAATATTTTCTATGTACCTGTTGGATATTTGTTGTTTAATAATATGATTTACAATGCCGTGAGTGACAAAAATTAGACTGAAACTTAAAAGATAAATCGATATCCATTTCACCTGTTTTGTTATTTGTTTTATATGTTATGGCAATAAAGGAATGTTTACTTTAGAAACTGAATGAGTAGATTTTACTGTTTAGTTAAAATAGCAAATGATACAAGACACTAAACGGAAGTTGAGAGAAGAATATGGAAGCTCCAAATTATTTTTCATTAAGAGATTTTTAAGCTAATACATGACTCAACTAAACACACATTATAAAGATAAAATTTATTGAACATGAATTAAATACATTCGGAACACACATTAGCATTAAAAAAACTATATTTTTTATAAAAAAAAAGAAAAATTTATAAATTTTTTATACATTTATGTCAAGTATATTTGAAGCACTAACATTTCTATTCATTCCCTGCTTATTAAACTTATTTTATGAGTGTGTAAATGTTATGTTACGTAAATTTATGTGTATTTTTATGCAAAAATAAAATGAATAATATTTTTTAAAATAACTAATTTCTTACCCTTTCATTCTGAATTTATGTAACCTTCATTTTTACCCGGAAGTAATGGTGCCGTCCATTATTTCAGCAGGGGAAATATGCATATAAATTACGAGCACTAGTGCAAAATAAAAATTATTCAATTTCTGGAAATCGCAGCGAGTTTAAAACGACAGAATAAAACTGCACCGGATATACGAAAGGATTACGATTCTATATTTAGAATAAAACTTTACTTTTTAAACGGCCCCTGCGAATATATTCTACCTTTTCCCCCTGCCTCAATATTTTATGCTTAAGCGTTGAGTGCGTTAAAAGTAAAATAGAACTTTCATTTTGATCCGGCGTTTTATCCGTTCCCCATCACTCTTTTTCTTCTTCCCGACGCTTTCCTGTGCTCTTTTTCTTTGTTTCACTCTTTATCGCCAGCTCATGAATTTTCCATGGCGTTATCCATTCTAATATAAATGATGAATGACCAGCAAAGCATTCACTCCGCAGCGTTTACTCGCAATTATCATCTTCATTTACCGTGTATTCGTCATAGCAGAGTTTTCGCCTTTTGCAAAAATGAATTTACGATGGAACTTTTGTGATTAACAATCTTTCAGTGAATGTTCGCAATATTTTACTAATGAATTTTAATGAATATTAAGCTTCCGGAATGGATATGTTCTGTGAGAGTGAAGTTACGGTGTTTTTGTACTAATATGTTTCGGCGAAAATGTAGTTCGCTGTTGAACTTAATTTTATTAATTTTTGAGAAGTAATTTTCTAAGTGGAATTCAGTGGAAAAGTTTATTTTTTCGTTGTAAAAGACTGATCAAAACACTTATAATTTGTGTGATAAAATAGTTGTTTCGAAAGTTAGAATATCAAGATTTAAGATTTTGCGCTTGAGGCTCTACTTGAGGAAAGGGCTCGCATTACTCGCAAGATTAAGATTCTACAGTTCGTTAGTGATACCTCATTTTTTAAATGTTATTCTTCAGCAGCATAAAATATATTTACGTATAAAGGTTCTCATTAGAAGCACCATTAGCTAATGTCGGATATGCAATTTAACTTAAATTAATTCAAACAAGTTACTAACTTTTTAATCACGTTTTAAACAATATTATAAATATAGTAAAATCAGAAATATGGTAATAGAGTAAAAATTTTAAGGAGCTTCTGCAACATTTTGAAAAAGATCGACAGAAAGGGTTAATATAAACTTCTCAAATAACTTTACTTGATAATGTGGTCACAAATAGTAACTTGATACTGTGGTTATTAGCGAGTACAATTTGTTACAGAGAAAAGTGTTATTAGTGCCTTAGAAGAATTTTTCTCATAGATTCATATTTAGATTCTTACTTTTCACCATGTATGCTGACGGTAAATGCATGATATCTCAAAATTATTAGCACAAAAGCTCAGGTAAGGTAGATAACATCGAAAGAAACCCATAATCACATGGGAAAAAAATTTCAGGGCTTATCTGTCACCTTCAATCAATCCATATATTGCATGTCTCCCGGCTCCGAGATTGTACATAGAGGCCTAGCTTTCATACAAAAGCTTCAGCTTCAATAAGGAAACAGAAAATTGATCAGCTTACAGTCTGACGAACAGCAGCATCTATCAATTTCTAGTGAGAATAGGTTCCTATGTGATTATTATTTTATTATTATTTATCTCATCTAAACTTTTGTCCAAATACTTTCAAGACATTATGTAGTAACGTTACACTCAAAATGCAATAATTTTACTTATATTCTAATTTATTATATTATTTATTATCCTATATATACTAGAATCGGAAAAATAGCTGAAACTTAAAGAACAAGAATAACAAAAAATATATAATATACACAATGCACCTGGTGCGCGCATACGCAGCAGCTTCTAGGAATGGAGTGGCAATAATGCAAAATTAACTAACAGAATAAAATCCTATCGTAGGACAAAAACAAAACAGTAATATATACGAAAAAAACAAATATTAAAAGAAGTAGAATCCGGAAGAGAACTTTCTCAAACATCACTCCTCGCTGGGATTCAAAAATTCAGAATTGAGATAATTTTCTGTAGAGAAATCGACTTAAAAAGTCAAACACATGGTTCCTCTATCATTATCATCCTAAATACACTTTAAAGAAATCACCTTTAAAAATATTGTAAATAAAAGTAAACTGAAAGATTCCTTAAAAGCAAACTGAAAAACTAACATGTTTTCTCTAACATCTGGTTCCACTGATTTCAAATTAATTCCTTTATGACTTACAATTTATTATAAAATGTAATACAATAAAAATCACTCTATGAAATCTGCTAAGTTTATCTTGATATTCTGAGACTATTTTCAAAGCATAAGAAAGCACATTTATGCATTTCAGACATTGACTGCTGGGAATCTTGGTCTTCCATAGTTCACTTGTTGCTAAGTTTAATCAATCATCATGCTTGGAATCCAAGAGGTAACCAGGTTTAAAGGACGTACCCCTCCAGTGATGGGCGCCTATATAAAGAAAGCAAAAACAAGCTGCAACCTGTCTCTATAGAATGTCCGATATGTATTCCAATAGATTCACGTTGGGTGGACATGTTGGCCACTCCATACGCCCGATACCCTGCTCCAAAATCCCGTCTCCTCTTTAATATTGAGCGGAGTCGACATTCAGTATTGCCGATAGTCTCAGCATACTGTAAAAATCCCTGACTCATCAAGTCCCTTGAATCCAAATAGCCATTCTGGATTATATGCAGGGATATATCTACTTTAACGCATTCCAGACCAAAACCATCATCCCCTGGCCTCGATATTTTTCACCTTTTGCGCACAAATTCGGACTACTTTTCATACCATATTTTCTCCATATGAAGAATTCACTGGCTCTAAGCAAATATTGATTCGTCTGGGAAGAGAAATTTAATAACACTCTATGCCATCCCACCGAATTTTTTCCACCGAATTTCTCTCCGTAAATGTATTACAGCTAAGACAACACTAACAAAAGGTATACGTGCATATGATCTATACTGATGAAGAAGGATTTTTATACAGTTTGTTACGACACGTCTGGGTCCGGTAGCCCAGAAAATATCCATTTGCAAACAAGTTATTTTTCTTTTTCTTTTTCAACAGGCTGTTATGCACAGTTAAGGATATTTTGTTCGTGTTATTATACGAGTTCAGCCATGACGCGATATTTTATGAGGACATCCAGTTATTCGGAATCGGTTCGTAGTAAAAAAATACTCTTTGAGACACATCAAAGAAATTTTCCACTTGTCTCTGTAATGCAATCCTTTGCAATTTACCAACTGTTCTCAAACTATGGAATCTGGTAAATCATCACGTTGGGACATAACTCAAAGTGATTATATAGAAAGTTTTTCAATAAACCTATTGTTCAGCAAAGAAAGCATAGTAATCTGGGTTTCCCAGTATATGGGCGGTTGAACTAAATTGACGTCAGTAATGGTGTTCTGCATAGAGAATCTTCTTCTTACAGAGTCTTTCAAGTACTGCACACGAATTTAGTAGATTATAATTAGATTTTACGCGTTAGATCAGAATAATGTTGTTAAAACAGGGTGATCCTCTACTTTTTTTTAGCAGTGTAGTATCTCATTATAACAAAATGGAAAAAATAATGCACGATCTTCTATGAAATCTGAATTATTTTTTCCCTGCCATTACTATATTTTGAAAACATGGCTATATGTGGTAGTTGTTTGGTTCGGAATGTAAATATTCAAGTTGTGATAGATCTGGTGGAAGTTCGATCTATAAAGAAATGAAATTCAGCTAACAAATAGAAAATTATACTACATGCATGGCATTACGGGTCATGAATTGTTTTATTGGTAAATAGATATAAGCATGGAGATAATTAAAATCAATCGGATCTCTATATTAAACGTATGACGTTTCTGCTTTAAGGTACATTCAAAGAGTTGCTGTTAGGAAACATAACCTTAAAATATCAGTGTCCGAATTTTTCGAACCCATAAAAGAAATGATGGTTCTCACAACTTCAAATCACTAAGTGTTTGCAGCAGCATCGATTCACTTTGAGGTTTATGCAAATTAGGTGTCGCCATAAACACGAGCGATAAAGCTCAGTGGTTGCTTCTTTTTTCTTATACTTCCTCTCCCTTTTGCTTCACGCTATGCGCCCATTATTAGGCATTATTTTTAGATCAATTCTATTTGGTCATTTTTATTAGGATTAGGAGTAATTGTTTTAAATTGCTGCAAAGCTTTGACTTTCCTATTAAATTGTTTTTAAATGGTTCTTAGTTTAACTATGATGACTATAATGTTTTTAATAAATTAATTATGTTTAATATCACTGCCTGATTATTGAATTGGTTATGATTATGTTTATTATCTATTATCAGTTGCTAATTTAGTATTAAGGTAAGTCGACTTCTAAATAATTGCTGCATAAATGGTTCCTGTAACTTTATGCGACAAACGGATGTCGAGTTTCAATTAATACATAAAAATGGACAGCCTAGTATTAGCTAACGTTAACCTAGCATTAGATAATTTAATACGTTAAATAACAGTAAGTCGTAACTGGTTTTCAAAAATTTAAGGGAGGTTGGAACCCTAAGTCCGTTAACATTAATCCTGTTACTTCGATGTACTTTTCTCAAAATCTGTTATAGATGCATGTTTGAAATTTTTTATAGAAGTAAAGTGCACCTTTCTCATTATACTGAAATGAGCTATTGGTTAATTTTTAACTTTTTATATATTTACAAAATATTTCATTAGACATAGTGAAATTTTACCCTATTTTGACACAAAAAATTGCAAAAATTAAGTTTTGAGTTTTTTAAAAAAGATCATTTCAGTATAATGAGAAAGGTTTACTTTACTTGTTTATAAAGTTTCAACAATGTATCTGTAGCAGATTTTGATTAAAGATACATTGTTGAAACATGTCGAAATTGCCAATTTCACATTTTTTTTTTTGTTTTGACACAAAAAAATTTGCAAAAAATAAGTTTTTGAATTTTGAAATTTCATTTCAGTATAATGAGAAAGATGTACTTTACTTGCATAAAAATTTCAAACATGAATCTATAACAGATTTTGAGAAAAGGCACATCAAAATAACTGGGTTAGGGTTAACGGACTTAGGGTACCAACTCCCCTTAATATATTGTTGCAGACGGGGTCGTCAAATTTTGATTCATTCACTATATAAATCTAGCTGACATCAATTTGGACTGCAGTCCAAAAAGTGCTATCAAGAACAACCAACGGATATCGCTGCCTTTCTTCGTATGACCTGTATAACCAAATTCTGTTCTTCACAGAAAGCTGCTTCGCAGCTGTTACACCCGTGAAAGTAATTAGTATCCATCACACAGTGGGGTGCAATGAACGGATCGTCCAAGTAATGTTATCACCTTTTCTCTGTAGAACGCGCACACGTGTTCCCCTTAGTGCTAGGAAGGTAATAAATCAATAATAATTCACATTCATCACACAGAAAAATGCAGAAATATTAACAATATGGGATTGCAAACGGTAGCTTATGTACATTTAAGTAAATTGAGCAATTGTATATGTAGTTAAACTTTATGTAACAATGCTGTATTATGCGACATGAAAATCTAAGATTTAAAGCTGAACTATCTAATATAACTGCACGATCTAAAATAGTTGTTACAGAAAAGCATTTCTCGTAATCATATGTGGTGAAATCTGATTGTTAAAATAATTCTGATCATTCAGTCTAACTTTTGAATATACTGATTTTGATTGTTTCCTTGTCTCCTGATTTCTTCTCAAATGAGTATTCGTTAATCAAAAAGATTTTCTCTTAGTGTCAGCATTTTTCAACTTATTACATTCGAAAGCATGCCGATAAATGAATGACAAATATTTTTTAAATCAACTCGTCTCTATATAAATTTTCATGTTTTAAAAAAAGTATTTTTAAATTAAGAGAAATTTACAAAGATAAAATAAATAACTTACTCTTCATGAAAGCTATTTTTATGCACTACATATTGTATAAAAAATTATTAGAATATCAATAAAAAAAACTTCGTTTTTTATTACAAATACTTCTGTCAAGAATTTAAAAAATAACGCGATTAAAAAAATTCCCCTGAAATTCCATCACTATGTCATTTTACTTATCTTGATTATCTCACTTTTTTTTATTCATATTACCCAATAAAAAAAAATCGCACTGGAGATCATAACAAATAACATACATTAATTTGCTTCTAGATTCTCTGGGCAAACATTTATTTCTAAGAGAAACATTTTTGTTCTCCTCCCAACAATGAAAAAATTTGCCGTTGAGTAAAAATGCTCCGAAGTATCACTAAAGTAAAGAAGTATCGCATACCCGTAAGCACTCCGAAAGCAAAACCAGGCATAAATACGGACCTCAAAATAAGCCCTTCCCCCTCCTTTTTCAAACTCGACATCATTCTTTCTCTCTCTAAAGAAGAGACTCATGGATGCTTAATTAATGTGCCTTTACCTGGAACGGCGGGCCTCATTTCAATTCGCGCTTGAAGGCCGAAGATTTTAATTAAAATCTGATGTTTACCCTCAGCTCGCCGGGGTTCGCAATTTCATCTGACGTAAGGGAAAGAATTTGTTTATCAGCTCCGAGGCTTCTTTGGCGCGCTTCTTTCTCTTCTGCGTTCAAACTATTCTTTATTTATTCGAAGCTAGGCATTCACTCTGAAAGAATAAGAAAAGGAAAAAAAAGGAGATTGGACAAAAAAATTATTCATTGTAAGAATAGAGGTGTTTCTTCGACTGAGAATTTGCTGTTTCCGCTGAGTGGATGTACTGATTGCATGTTATAACAACATCTCCAGGACAGGTATAGAGAGCAATTCATGTATGTAAAGGAACGGAAATCGATCGCATTTCGAAGATAATAATCACTCGGACGTGATTTCAATCTAAAGTTGGAGACAATCTTTTCTTATTAATGCTATGTATTTTGATTAACTGCGCATTCGATATGAAAGGGAAAGTATGAGTCGTGAACGCGACTATACTACTTTTAATAGTAGTCTCTCAGCTATGAAGCGGTTTAGGAAAAGAAATGAACTTTGAAATCTGCATTTTAAAGCTCGCCTAATAACATATTCAATATTTAGAGTTCGTAAAAAATGCGGTTTAAAACTGAAATCTATGAGTACGTTGATTCTTTAGAATTACAATTGAAAAAATGTTAACAAAGATAAACGTCTATGAGGGCTGTTTAAAAAATGTTTACATTGGATTTTATATGCTTTTTCAGGCATTGTGATTTTTTTTGTTTTCGATCTAAGGGGATTAAATCTATGAATTTCAATTTTTATATCACCTTATGTTTCTTTCAAGTTACAGGTTTGTCCAATCAATCAATTAAAGATGACCTAACATAAAACTCTGCAATGTATGTGAATAATATATTCATCAAATAAAATCAACTTGAATGAAATAGGTATTGTTTTGTCTTATTTCCTTAAAACATTGCAGTGAACATAGAAGTCAAAAATCTATTATCCTAAGACATATGGTTTCATTTTAAACAACACACTAAAATCAAATACAATTATAAGACAAAGTAAGACCAAGGGACCAATGAAAATTATCAAACAAAAAGCTATTAAATAACATTGTATTTAGAGCACGCAAAAAGCCTGTACATCTAAAAAACAAATAAAAACAGTTATAAACTGAGTAATATTTTAATTCCTTAAGACCCTTAGAAAAAGGGGAAAAATGCAAAACAAAATGGAAAAATTAAAAGAAAAGAATCTGGCCAGCAGACTTCGTCATAACTTCAGTCATCGTCATAATATCAGACATTGATAACTAAAATCAAGATAATCTGTTCCCATCTGTGATCAATCAATACAACTTTTGCCTCTTTATGAGGGCCACAATGTTATTCCTAGAAATATTCGTAGAATGTGGTACCAGCATGCTTCTTTGCGGCCATTTTTGTATATATCGACAGTTCTTTGACAAAGGTTTTAATGTAACTTGTGACCTAACTTTTCTCACAACATGACAAAACTTTATCTTTATCGCTATGCATACCAACGAACTCGGAGCCTGGAGGCTACTTGTCAGTTGGATAAATATGCGTGAAGCTTTATTGAAAGCCCCCCCCCAGCAAAAAAAATTACAAACTTTGAATTTGAATAACAAAATTTGAAAAACAGATAATAACAGAGCATAATTTTGAATTTCAACATGCCTAAAATGAATTCAGATAGAAAAATATAAAAGCTAAAAAAATGCTAAGAGTTAAAAAGATGACAAAACAAAAGTGAAAAGTCTTTCCAGTTAATGTTCATAAAGAATTCGCTATAACATTTCAATTAGGAGGTAGTAAGTAAAATATTTTCTTTCTTTTTAATAAAATCCATTAAATTCCTAATTTTCGCTCGAGATAGTGTTGATGTCATTATTCGTTGCCACCAGAGATCCTCAGATATCGGTGCTGTTTTCTTGAGGTGAAAAGAGCTGGTCAGTGGGCATTCTGTGGCGTGATAAATTGGTCTTCCTTGCTCGCCGCATCCATATTTGTCCTTTGATCGTGGACCAAATCGACGGTTAGATAAATGGGAAAGGGACCATGTCCTGTTGTAAATAGCATTTCATCGCGATGCCAAAATATAGGATTGTTACGAAGTTTTCGAATGATTTTGTAAATATTTCTGTGTGTATTTCCTGTGTCCCAATGATGCTGCCATCTGCTTCTTGAAATTTCTGATAATTTCTTTTTGAAAAAGCTTCTGAATGGTACATTACATGCTTTGATACATGACAAAAGTACTAACCATCGAATCATCCATCGATTGTCACTGCAATTTAGGTTTAGAGTAGCTGAATGTTTTAGCAATATTCTCATATGCCTCTTCAAGATATGCCTTCAAGATGAGTTGAATAAGGAACTGGTACAAATGCTAGGAAGTTACCAATGTGCAGCAAGACACATTTTAAAATTTCCTACATTTTAATCTACATTTTAAAATTTTCTTGCTTAAATCAATAAACAATTTATATTCCAATGTTTTAAATTCCTTTAAACGATTAACAGTGGTTTGGGCCACGCAAGTGGAGCCCAAAAGCTAAACATCTTTTTTGTAGCGAACTGGCACAAGCACTACAAAAGCTGTGACGGGGCACGGGGCATTCTGATTCACCAGTTTCATTCAAAAAAAGAGAGTAGAAATATAATTCATTTTCTTTAAGAAACGAGGTTATATTTTGCAGTTGCTAATAAATCAAACGTTCATAAATAATACAAACTATATTTGGGTAATTCAGATAATTCCTCCTCTGCTATGATAATTAAATACACTAACACACATAATACAATACATAAATAATAACATGCATAATACAACAACAAGCAACACAACAAATTCGGTAATAAAGACAAAACAATACTTAGAAACTCTTTCATAGACACACAATAGAATATCTTGATCACCATTGGTTGATGTAATTTATGATTTCTTCATTTCACATTATTTACTGATGCTGTTGTTTCCTTTTACCCCCGCTCATCGCCTTCAAAATAATCTATCTACAAGTCTAATAACTTTTTAAACTTCTTTCATTTGATAATATTTTACCCTTTTTAATAATAAAGTGGTTTCATATATACTAACTTAAGTGATTTATTTACTTTTAAACAAAATTTTTATAACAATATGTTTGAAGATATTACGTATTTCGAAATTACTAACAATTACTCTTTTAAATTTAAAATTACTGAAATTTAGGTTCTTTAATAATTAAATAATTCTGTTTAACGTCTCACTGTCCTATTGTGCGATTTTTACTGTTGGTGACGTCAGAGCGTTACCGAGAGACAGATCTGGGCTATTATATTAGTAATTCCATCAAAAAAATAATCGTTAATATGCAGTTGGATAGTTTTCTAAATAAATATGGTTGAGACGTTTACTCAGGTACGCCTTTTAAGAGATTGACTTCATGGATATCAACGGGATTGGATATATTAATTAAAATAATTTCAACAAACAAAATAAAAGGAAAGAACACAACAACTGGAAAATTTCATGATTTGAACAATTTTTTATGAATTAAACTTCAACTGGTAAAATAAAATATCCAACTGTATAAAATAAGGTAAATCTATTTGGTTGCTTTAAGACTGCAAATTTTCAAGAATTTATGTTTGAAAGAATTTTAAATGTATGTAGCTACATACGTCTAAAAAGCAATTAATATTACTGGTATATTAATACAAGCACTGGAGTTTTGAAAAAAAGCCCCTTAACTATTAAATATTGCCAGAATAGTCTTAGTTTGTATTTAAAAAATATAACTAAAAGTACAAATTGAAAATTTTGATAAAAAGATAAGCTCTTGTTTACCAAATGTAAAAGTTTATTATGCTTTATATTGAAATACCCACCTGTTCATTCCGTTAAGTCCTTCTGTCGTCTATTTATCGAAATCCTTCAAAGCGGCTTACATCAGAAATTATTGCTGCATGTAACGGCAAATAAAAAATAGTAAACATTAATTAATTATGGAACTGAATTTTGACTTTGAACTAGTAAATAAAATACGTTAAATCATTAAATTACACTTAACAATAGTGATTAAATAAGAAATGATGGTTTTAATAATAAAATTTAAAGCGTTGATTATCAGTTAATTAATTTCTTATTGTTAGAACAATTATGAAAGCGTAGTAACTTTCATTTAAAAAAATGAATCTAATAATTACTCAAATTAAAATTCTTGAAATATTTCGACTACATATTTTGGTTTATAAATTTTCAAGATGTAGAAATATAATTTAGTCCGTTACTATAAAGCAGAGAGTGGAAATTAAAGCATTAGAAATTAATTAAAACATAATCTTGAGACGAATATCTGTTGTTCTTTTTAAAAAAATTATTTCTCATGAAGAAATAATTAAAAAGTCATTAAGGATTCAAAAAATAAATACTTGTTGTTTATAAAATTGTGCATTTTTTTACAAAGCTCTTTGATCATTTTCAGACCTTTACAACAGATTAAAAGAAATCAATGCAATGAAAACAATTTACATCAGTGGAGATTATCTTAATTATAAATAATTAGACGCTAGTAGTCTATATGGAAAAAAAATTCTCCGTATTCACAAGTCACCATTTTTAAAGTAGTAAGGTATCACAACAAAAAAATATGCTGAAATCTGCTAGCCTTTATTATGTAAGCTTTCTTCTATTTTAATAAGATCAATCTCTTTTCTTATCTTTCTTTGTAATTAAGCCAATTGCTATTCTACCCAGTAAGAAACCCTTCTCCTTTCATGCACTTTTTAAAGAAATTGATGGTTATCACACACAAAGCCAGCCCCACTCCCTTTTAGAAAATTATTTTCCTCCGGCAGAGAGCAAACCTATTAATTATTTTAGTCACAGAATCCCCATTTCACTCAACGCAATCAGTTATTTAAAAGGCTATCACTGCAGGGAGAATACCGTTTGAGAAAGCACAGATGCACTTATTCGGTTTCGGCAATGCACTCAATTGCGTCTGGAGGGAGTATAACATCATATTATTCACAGAAAGAAGCCAGATGTTTGCTAGACGTGCATAATGACCACAACAATAATTGGAAAGTCAGTCAACCTAATTTCGGCTGCTAATTTAATGAAGGGAGCTTTCGAAGACGTGATGTGAGTTTCAACAATTAAGTCAAGTATTTCCTCATAAAGGGGGCTTCGATATGGATATGCGTGTGAATAATTAAATATTAGTAAGAGAT
Organism: Araneus ventricosus; assembly: GCA_013235015.1. NCBI lineage: Eukaryota > Metazoa > Arthropoda > Arachnida > Araneae > Araneidae > Araneus > Araneus ventricosus. Next base: position 413,048 of record BGPR01000719.1, on the reverse strand, counting down.
TAAGAATGAGATCAGCTCCTCTCTGAATTGTTTATTTCAAATTCAATTCTTTATTTGGATAGTTCATCTTTTGAATAATTTTAAGACTGAAATACATACTTCTAAGTATAATTCAAACATTTCATGGCATCTTTGGAAGTAATGAATAGCTTTCGTGAGATAAAGAATGAGATAAACCCCTTTGAATTCTTTATATAAAATTCATTTCTATATTTTGATAGTTCATCTTTTGAATCATTTTAAGAGGGCGTGCATACATATAAGTGAAATAATTTTTCATAGCTGCTTTAAAAGTAATAAATGGTTTATCAGTGAATGAACTTCACATTGAGTTCTTCAAAGAGTAAAGGAATCACTAAATTAGTGGTAATCCTAAATCGATCAAATACCTTCTCCGGCTTTAAATGTTCATTCAATACTCATTGATTGCCAATAGAAAATAATGCTTGTTGATAAATATCAATATTGAGTTGAATCTGCTTTACTTTATCAGAAAATGGAACAAGAGGAGTTAACTTAAAAAGAATGTGGTTTTGAATATTTCAATCAAACATTATTAACTACTGAAAATAAGAACTACAGTAATCATAAAATTATATGTTTGTGCATTGAACGCAAATCATTCTCTTTAACAAAAGGAAGCATTACAAAAGTATATTTTTAAATAATGAAAATTGATCGTTAATATGAGAAGAAAGTAGCGTAATGAATAGAGTTATGATCGAAATTGGAATTAAAAGACATCCATACAGGAATTTCATTGTGTGTATTTATGATGATAGTTGCTTTAATGAACAAAGAAATACTGCAAGAATCGCTTTAAATATTTTAAGTAATTTTTTAAAATTAATTTTATAAAAAGTATATTAACACTATTATGGTAGTTAAAAGTTTTTAAAAGTAGATGGGAGCCTGGTGCAATTGCTGTTAAATCATGAGTTTCCCTCTCGAAAACCAGCAGATTTGTTGGGGGCTTTTAACGCCTTAAAGGTATTCACTGTTTAATTCTAAAGTATAAAATTCAGCACATGTGTGCTAGATATGTTTATTGTTAAGCATGAAATCAAGAATTGTTGAGTAGGAAATCAGTCGAAAGGCAGGGCACATTTATGTCATATTTTTTAATATCAGTTCTCTTTTTTTTTCCTCCAAAAATGGACTGTTATGAACAGCTGTAATTATTAATTAAATAAATAAACAATCTGCAAGTAAATTAAATTACTATAAACATTCGGATAACAATAAGTTCATACATATAATTACCGGATCACTAGGTGGTTATAATATATAATAACCGGATTTTTTTATAGGGATATTATGTATAATTGCCAATTATTTACATTCATCGTGAAATATACACTACAAAAAAAATGAACTAAATATCTGATTTTGAGGTAATGTCTCAAATTAAGAACGTTTTTGTAATCGTAAATTTAAGAATAAAAAATATGATGCCACTTTATGATTTGAATTTCATAACATCACTAAAAATCTTTATTATAAATTATAATTTTAAAAATTGCTAAAACTGATGGAAAATTTCAACTGCTGTATATGGACAATATGTGTTGGTATTATTTATCTAAATAGCGATGCTACTGATGCATTGCTATTTTTCAGCTTTCTTATCGAATAAGCATCCCGTTTATTTATAACAGTTATATTTCTTTAACGTCATTTTGGGATGGTTCATCTTGGAACGTTCATCGTAATCCTCATAACAGATAAAAGAAACTCCCCAACTGCATTGAATTTCTATTTATTTAATCATAGCTGGTTTTATGTAATGATGGCTTTCATTCATAGTTAAAATTGTTGAGTACAACTTAGAAATGTGTTAAAGGATCAAATGTATCAACAAACTAATTCATTTAGTATTTGTATAAAAAAAGTGAAATATTTTATTTTAAAGACATATTGTTGAATTCATCATTTTACTTTGCTTGATAGTCTGCGATAGTTTGCCACACTTGTACTTTTTTGAATAAGCAATTTTTTACATTTAAATGCATCTTTTAAAATTTATACCAAGACGCTCAGTCATTTGCTGGTAAAAAATTCAGTATTATTCTAGCTTGATCAGAATCTCTTGAGAAAATTCGAGGTTTGAAAGGACGTAGGTAGAAAAAGTTTGAGCACGGGATCATGAATATTTTATGAAAGAATTAGCATTGTTTATATTACTTGTTAATGTTTTTTAGACTATATAAATCCCTTTCATTCCTTAATCTCATCGTATGAGAATCTTTATGAAACTTTTTATATTATTAACATGTTGTGGTTAAAAGAGTTTCCAACATTTGCACGCTTGAAAAAAATTTCCACTTAAAAGTATTTTCTTTGTATGCCTATGAAAGAATGGGCATAAAATATTTAAAAAAATACATGTAAATTGCTCCAAATGAGGCTGCAGAAACATCGCACGGTTCAAAGTGCATCATACACGCTAAAAGTTTTATTTTAAGGTTTTTCAAAGAATTAATTCTTAAAGTGCAAAGCAAGCGGATGTATTTTTAAAATGAATGATATTCATAAGATCTGTGCATAAATTAGTTATTAAATATAGTATGATGCTTGATATTTCTTCTTTTTATATAGATGAGAAAGACTAAATGTTATTTTGATGCAATGGAACATACTGCTTAAAAATAAAAACTAAAGTCTGTGTTTAATTATAAAATTCAAGTATCGATTATCAAATTAATGTTCAACTTTTGATTTTTTCATTTTAAACATGAATGCAACATTAGAAAGAAAGAACCATTTAACAACCGAGTTATTGTACATTATTACGTCAGATAAAACAGACAAAATATTATTTATTTCAACTTTTTCTGGTTAAAATTTTTTTTCATTCTGCTGATCAAACACACTTTCTTGTGGTTTCTGTTTAGTAGCTATTGTACCATCTCTTCTTCCTCCTGTTTTGTTCAAACCATCAAGAATGGTGTTCAATGAAATTTTCATATTGTACATAACGTCGCCAAATGGAATTTTTTAATATTACAAAAGAAAACCCTTCCAGATACGGAAAAAAAATTACGAAACACCATTAAGGAATTGCATTAAGCCGGTGAAAATAACATATTTATAACAATGATGTATACAAGAGATGAAAATTTCAAGAACGTAAGTTAAAAAATACATGATTGGCAACTTGTTTAACGTATTATTACTTCTCAGAAATTCTTGTAGAGGCAATGCTGTAGAATTTAAGCATGAAACGTGCATGCATCTGATCTTTTAAGTGTATGATGTTATTCTGTTGTATCATTCTTTGCGCGATATGGATGAAGAGGATGTCGCCACCCATCTCCATTGATGTTCAATCGGTTTAAATTTGATGATTATAGTGGCATGGCAATGGAGCATTGTTGACATCAACTTCGATCACGTCAGACTGAATTTGAGATATAGTGATTGGTATTTTCTTGACGGAACAAGCCTTCATTTATCATTTCATGGAAGGTAATCAATAGGTTTGATTAGAAATCTTATGCATCACTGTGAGTTCAGGATCGTAAGCAAAACAACAGAAAAAGTTTTGCTGTCACTGGAAAAGATACAGTTAGGACTAACAGTTGGATGTTTCACGGCATCACTGGATATAACTAACTTCTACGGCCCACGTCTAGGTCAAGTTAACTTCACAGGATTGATATAGGCGAGATTTATATAGTTGCTGAGGTAGTCAGTACATAGAACTATTGACACTCAAGTGCTACATGTATCTGTATTCACATAAATCAGAAGCATTCCATTGTGCGTAACTGGTGACGGAGACAAGTAAGGCTACACGTTAATAAAATAACAAATTTAATGAAACAACAATTAAATTAAAATACTAAATCATAAAATCATTATACAGCTAGCTAATCAAATGATATAAACAAGGAAGAGCAGAGCATGAACAGTAGCAATCAGTCCTTAAATACTGTAACAAGCTCGTCGCTATTGGTCGATGGGTGACATCAAAAAGAGGGTGGATCCCATTTGCATGAAATCACAATTCATGATATTGCCAAATGTCGCGATGGTGCCATAGGTACTCTCCCTTCAGTCACGAAAACGGTGAAGCCTGAAAATGTACAACTCTACGGGAACGTCTTCCACTTCGAGTGACGACTTCAGACCTCTTTGCTTTACATGCAGGAACTGGAGGAAATGACTTTGAAGAAAAATCATCCAGAAAAAGATGCGCTGCTTTCAGCCTGTCGATGGACACTGTTGTCGGTTTACCGTTGATCTCCACAGTGAAAACTTTCTCTGTTATTGAGAGGACCTTGTAGGGACCAGCATACGGAGGTTCCAAGGACTTTCGCACCCGGTCAATTCTCAAAAATACATGCGATGCTTTAATTAGATCATGACTGACGAAAACTGCACCTGAACAATGATGCTTGGTGGGAACTGGTCTAAATGAATGGACATGTTGCCGTAACATCTGCAAGAATGATGATGTTGACGTTGTCACAGGGGTGTTAGAAAAAACTCTCCCGGCAACTTCAAGGTAGTTCCATATACCAACTCTGCCGAAGATGTGGCCATGTCCGGTTTAAAACTAGATATTATACCAAGCAAGACCAATGGATGAGCGTCCAGCCAGTTCTCAGGGAGATGCGCCATTAATGCACTTTTCAGATGCCTGTGAAACCTCTCAACTACTCCGTTACTTTGGGGGGGGGTGCGCAGTGGATCGAGTCTGCTCCTCACCTAAAAACTTTGAAAGAGAAGAAAAGAAATTACTTTGGAAATTCGTACCAAGATTAGAAGTAACCTTCTCTGGTACTCCAAATCTAGAAATCCATCCTAACAAAAAAGTGCGTGCAATAGTATCCGCAGATTAATCCGGGATAGGAAATGCCTCAGGCCATCTTGTGAATCTGTGAACACAAGTTAATAAGTAGGTCATTCCTCTAACTGGACTGCGCGGTCCAACTACATCAATATGCACATGCGAAAAACGTGCTGATGGTAAAGGAAAGTGTCCAACAGCTGACTTGGTGTGACGTGCGACCTTAGATTTCTGGCACTGAATGCAATTCCTACACCCTAATGCACAATCCCTGTTCATGTTCTTCCACACGAATCTGGCTGCAACAAGTGTTTGTGTATCTTTGACAAGAGCATGCGATAAATTATGAATTTGATTGAAAATTTGTCAACGAAAGGATTTTGTGACATACGGACGTACTGTTCCCGTGGACACATCACAATAAAGTGGTTTTTCGGATAAAGCAAAATACATGGGTCTGAGTTCCAAACCGGTACCAGAACCCATCAATGATTGCAGTTCGGGATCCGAAAATTGATCTTCAGCCAAACCATCAAAATCATTCAAATTTAACAAGTTAATTTGCCAGATTCCAGAAAATGTGTCAGTCACAACATTATCACGACCTGCAATGTAACGTATGTCTGTTATGAATTGGCTGATAAGTTCAAGGTACCTGATTTGACGAGGAGTACTGTTGTCGTGTTTCCGCGTGAATGCAAATACAAGTGGTTTGTGATCAGTATAAATAACAACTTCACGACCTTCAAGCATGTAGTGAAAATGTTTAACAGAGAAGTAAATAGACAACAATTCACGGTCAAAAGTACTGTATTTCTTCTCTGTAGCGGACAGCTTCCTAAAAAAGAAACCAAGAGGTTCAACTGTCGATTCTATATGCTGTTGAAGCACGGCGCCTACAGCGAAATCTGAAGTATCAATCATCAATGATAAACTAGCGTCTGCAGCAGAAAAAGATAATGCTGTCGCATTAGCAATTAACCTCTTGCACGACTCAAAAGCAGATTGTGTATCTTCCGTCCATGCAATAGGGGTGTTGTCTCTCTTAACCTTATTTTTAACAAGGCCATGCAAGTACGCTTGTTCTTTAGCTGCATCTTTTTAAAAACGATGGTAAAAAATTCAAAGTGGCCAAAAATCTTCGCAACTCCTGAACAGTTTTAGGTAAAGGAAGTTCTTTTAAAACCTAAACTTTTTCAGGAAGAGGGGAAATGCCCTTTGAAGAAATCAGAAAACCTAAAAAGTTGAGTTCCGATTGACCAAAAACACACTTTTGAGGATTTACCACTATGTCATGCTCGCTAAGTTTTAAAGACGAGATCAAGATCACTCTTGTGACTCTCTTGATCTACCGATGCGATTAACAAATCATCCACATATTCATAGCAACTGTGAATGTCTCTGATGATACTATCAATGTACCTCTGCATAGTTTGAGCTGCATTGCGAAGACCAAAAATCATGAAAACGTACTCAAAAAGACCTATCGGTGTAATTACTGCCGTCTTATGAATATCCCGAGAATTCATGGGTATTTGGTGGTAGGCTTTCACGAGAACGATTTTAGAAAAAACCGTTTTACCTCAAACCATAGACAAAGTCATGAATGTGTGGCAATGGGTAACGATCTGGGGTTGTAACCGAATTTAGACGTCGAAACTCACCACAGATTCGCCATGAACCGTTGCTTTTTTCAACAAAATGAATTGGACTGGAATAAGAACCTTTTGAAGGACGTATTATTCCTTGCCGCATCAAATCATTAAATTCTTGTTTTAAAAAGGATAATTTTTCGGGGTTCAAACGTCGCGCTCTAGCATGAACAGGAGGACCTTTTGTTTCAATGCAATGTGTAACTGTGCTTTTATTTTTATTCGGGTCTAAATTTGTTGAAAACAAGTTAGGATATTTCAATAATATTGAATGGAAAGGGGAATTATTTGCAACTAATGTCAAACCTAGAGATTTTGCTCGCTTAACCATTCCTTTAACGAACAGGGAAGTGCGACCGTCAAGGAGTCTCCTATTCCTAACGTCAATAAGAAGTTCAAAGCGCTCTATAAAATCAGCTCCTATAATTGGGTCTGAAACATCACCTACCAAAAATGACCAAATGAAACTAAGTCTTAGACCAAAGTCTAGCTCTAGTTTAATGGTGCCATTGGTTGATATGCGAGAACCATTAGCTGCATAAAGTTCCAGATCTTGTTTAACTTTAAAATTGGTTAATTTTTTAGGGTAACAGCAAAACCGCTGCAACACTATCAACTAAAAATTTATGTCTGGTTATCAAGTCTGTTATATATAATCGGCTGTTAGGTCTACATCTATCTGCCGCCGAAGAAACAGATATGCCTTTTAGTTTAAAAAGTAAGCACAAGGTTTCACGCATTTGGATGCTTTGTCACCGAAACTGTGATGGTACCAACATAAGCGTTTATGCTCTACATTTTTGTCGGCAGTGCGTCTTGAAGGTGTTAGAGATCGCCTTCGAGGTCTAATTCGGCTGTGTGAATATTGAGAAACAGACAATTTCTTAACCATGTTTTTCAAATCTGCTAGTTCCGCTTTAATAGCATCCAACTCAAGATCCGACTTAGATTCAACACGTGCAATAGTCAAACTGTATCCAGACACCTCATAAACACTGTAGCCACAATGTCTGCAAAATGTCATCCTCCATTTTGTCTGGAGCAAGATTTCGCATTTCACTTAGTAAATGTGAAGGGTGTTTATCACCAAGTTGCAAGACTTTTAGTAACAGGTTTAAACGTGCTGAACTTGACTGTGCGAAATGTTGCAAAACCCTATCGTTAAGTGCAATATATGCGTTCTCAAGAGGCGGATTTCTAACAATGTCTCCAACACATGATAATACGTTTGAATTTAAAGCAGCAACAACCACATGAAATTTGGTAGAGTCATTGGAAATGCCAGCAATCACAAATTGTGATTCCACCTGAAAGAACCAAAGCTCCGAGCCATTTTCCCAAAACACTGGAGCCTTGAATGCAATTCTCGAAAGTTAAGAATCTTGCTCAATACTGGGAGAGACTTCCGGCTTAGTTTCAGGCATAATGCATGACAATTACAATAACAAATGAAAATTTTAAAATGATCCTACCTTTAGATAATTAACCGATCAAGGACATGCAATCATTGCGGGACGGGAAAACGGTCAGGAAAACAAACAAAAGACTTTACTTACCCAAAATCAGGAAACGGTGATAAAAAGGTGCTAACAAACTTCAAAGTTAAAGGAACTGCATCTTTTAGTCACAGCAAACGCAGAAAATTGTAGAACTGAATTGCGAACCAAGCAACCACTGCAATACTTCGGATGTGATCCAGTGTTCATAAAGTTGAGCAGACGATGAAGACATTCAGGTCACCAATGTAACTCACGATACAATTTTCCGGGCCACCAGTGTAACTTCTACGGCCCACAGCTATGTCAAGTTAACTTCACAGGATTGATAGAGGCGAGATTTATATAGTTGCTGAGGTAGTCAGTACATAGAACTATTGATACTCAAGTGCTACATGTTAACTTGTACGATACTACCCTACTCGGCTTCTAGATCTATCATATCTGTATTCACATAAATCAGAAGTATTCCATTGTGCGTAACTGGTGACGAAGTCAAGTAAGGCTACTCGTTAATAAAATAACAAAGTTAATGAAACAACAATTAAATTAAAATACTAAATCATAAAATCATTATGCAGCTAGCTAATCAAATGATACAAACAAGGAAGAGCAGAGCATGGTAACAGGCTCGTCGCTATTGGTCGATGGGTGACATCACAAAGAGGGCGGATCCGATCTGCATGAAATCACAATTCATGATATTGCGAGATGTTGCGATGATGCCACATAACTTTGAAAGTGCCTAGGAATAATTTGTAAACATGACGCAAGAAGTCCGGAATGGAAGCTACAATTTTTCAAGCAAACTATTTTTTATTATCCGTAGAGTAACTACAGATCGAATTAGCTCAGACTACGCGTACTGATTTCCTATGTTCGCCCTTTAAATTCATCGATCCAGTCTTTCGCTTGTCTCCAGAGCCAAAAAAGTATATATTTATACATTATTGAATTCATAAATACATCTTTCCAAACAATTGTACAGTTCTTTAACTCGATACATTCTTTCTGTGATTTGACTAAAGGGAAATCTGGTCTCTTACAGCCTACTATCCTACCTCGTTCAAATTCATTACACTACACATAGTCTCGCCTCTGTTTTTTTTCGAGGCATCCAGAATTTCAGAATTCAGCCTTTATTAAACATTCGCTCAACTTTTCAGAGCATTCTCACTTCTTGTAGCTTACTACAGGTTGAAAATCCCGCTGGTCCATTACACCTCACCTCAGTTCAGCACATTCATGACAATGTTTGTAAAAGTGAATGATTAATCAATACTTTAAATAGGCTAAAGGCACAGTTTAGTTTGTACTGTAGCAGTAACGTCCTGTTCGAAGCATCTCGAGAGATATTTTGGGACGCACCTTCAAACTATATCATTCAGATGTTGAGAATTTATGTTCAACCATTGTAGAAATAGTAGCTAAAATTCTGTAAATTATCCAAGAACCGCGAATTATCAGATTATTGATGTTAGTTAGGCAAGCGATTTTGCAGAACAATTATTCTTTTGTATAAAAAACTGTTGTTTGAACTGTTGTTTTCAGGAATTGATGAATAGAAGCATGCAGAAATATATTTATGCCTGGAGATGACTGTAATAGATCACATTTGAAAATTAGCTTATATTCAGACAATTCCAGCAGAATGATGTTTCACATGAAGACAAATAATTTGTGTCAATCTGAAGAACTGATTGTTTGAGTAGATTCATATTCAGATTAAGGTATTTTCTTAGCATAAAAAAGTTAATGTTTCAAATGTATCTTGTTAATTCATCTAGAGTTATTTATTTGAATAAAAAGTACATATTATTACATACAGTACTACATATTATTATAACATTATCTGTTTATAGTTATGATAATATGTTGCTTGCTCAAACGCTCCTTAATTTTACAATGTTTTCACTCCCGTGTTATTATTTTTTTATTGTATGCACAAATCCTCTTAAACGCGATGTACAATTTTAAGATCAAGATGCTCATTTTCATACTAAGTTGTACTTTTTGTATTCATTCATGTTAGCTTGGTAACTGATGGCTTAACTGTAGTACACAGCGTACGCACATTCATCAAATTTCACATACCATCTCACATTTGGATTTTTTCATATTTATTACTCATGTGCATTTAGTTACCCATTTTCACATTAAGAGGCATTCAATTTAACTTTTTTGAAATGTTTTCCTTTTGGATTGATACCATATGGTTTAACTGCAGTGCACAATTCAAAATCATAAAATTTTGCAAATTTTCTTACATTTCGATGAATTTGTTTTCATTGTACGGAATGGAAAATCATTTGTCTGGATACATCTAAAAAATTATCAATTTTCGTAACTCATTTGCAAATAAATGTCACACATTTTTTTTAAAAAAATCATCCATTAAACGAGTCATTCTAATCAGCGAGATTTTCGAACATATAGAAAAAGATTCCAAAGTTGACTAATGCTGCATTTTTCTTTCTTTTTTCACCCGCTATCAGCACAAGGTACTAGAGAGCATAAAACCTAAGAAGAAAAAGAAGAAGTTGATAAAGAAAAAAAAGTAGCGTACTTCTATACTTTTTCGATTCCGTGGCTGAACAAAGTAGCGATCTTCTTTTGTTGGGCTCCTTCTGTCAACGGCACCATTAAAGAGAATGTGACTGTGTTCTTCTTTATTTCATTCCCGCTACTTCTGTCCTTCTTTTTGGAAAAGAATGGCAGACGGGGGGATGAGGTGATGCTCATGAAAGAAATCAATTCGAGGGCCTACCAGCGTACGCCGTGATGAGACAACCCTCCTCCTCTCCCTACTCAGTTATTTTCTTTTTCTGAGCATCGATTGGAAGATGCATTTCCGATCCGCGTGGTGAAGGTTCGTTACGTGTTTCCGGACGTCTTACAGCCCTTTTTTTATATTTTACTACCCCCTTTTTTATTTTTCGTCAAGAAAACTTTAGTTGAAAGCATGACATGAACGACTCTGTGTAGAATGGACACTTCTAAGGCTTAAAGGTAAAGGTAAGAAGATTAAAAGGGGAAAAAATAAAGAAGGGCTGTAATTGCTGAAGTTAGTTGCAAGAAAGTTTTTAAGCGCGCATTTCACCAGTTGAGGATGTGTGAATCCCTCAGTAATTGAGAATTTCCGCATCAGATGGTCGCTGTTAGGAGAGAAGAAGTTAAAGGAATTAAAACTTTTCTGTTTCAAACTGAAAACTCGACTCGGAGTATCATGCATATGAATTTGTTAATGCGGTGACTGCCTGAGAAATGAATTTGTTCTACTGAAGTGAAAGGGTTTGACTACAATTTATCGCTGAATTCAAGAATCTGAATGTTGTCTTTATATCTTACTCAGAATGCCGAATTAAAAATATAAAAAAAAATTTTGCTTCAAGTATTTATTATATTTTCATTTATGTAGATATTTCCTTGCAAAGTTTATGATAATGTGATAACCGTGATTGTTCTTTTGTATTGTAACATAAAAATATTTTAGGTTGTTATAAATTAGTTGTAGAAAATTTATGGAAAAATTTTTATCGTAATTTAGTCATTGTCAAATAACTATGAATTAATTAACTATTATTTATATTATTCTTGTCGTAATAACCACTTACTGCAAACATTTGAGCAATCTACACATGCAAATATAAGACAAAAGGTTTATCAAAATTTAAAAAATTGAGTTTTTTCATCTGTTAAGCTATTAAGAAATATTCTGTTTTTTTTATTTTTGTGACAATAGTGCAGGGTGCCTCGAAAAAGGTTGAATTTTCCAAAATTGAATAATTCAAAACTATGATAACCATGTTTGTTATTCTTGGAGGAGATCAACAGCGAGTTCAGGAATTATTGTTACTGAGCTTCTTTGTGTTACTACTAAATGTCGTTGGAAAGTTATCCTCACACTACAGCTCAGAAGCTGTCAAACAATGAAAAACTATTAGAAATCTCACAGCAGTGACTTTATGCGCTAAAAATCATTATATGAGCGACAGTTTCTAGCAGATGCATCACTGAGCCCTTTTCCGTAGATAGAGGATTAATTCAAATAGGTAAATTAAAATCTTGCCTGATTTATAAATCATCCTTAGCGTTTTATCTTATTTATCCTGAATAGCCTAGTTCATATATGTTGGTGCAAAACATCATCCAACTGATCAGAACTGCACTTTCTTGGAGAAATATTTTGATAACGATGTCATTACATTGGACTACCCGTCGAGACTATGAACGAATTCGTATTCACCGGACCTTCATCCATGCGATTTCTTTCTTTAGAACCACTTGAAAAAGGCTGTTTATCGCCCTATATTATTACGTTGGTTTAAATAGTGCAAGGTATTAGACCTAAATGTGAAGCTGCATCTAGCCATTAGCGACGTTGCAGAGCTTCGCTGTTAGTTCCGTATAACGCTTTCACTAATGAATTTTTTGCTGGAGTTGATAGGCCTTTAGAAAATATTGTCTTCTTGTTCCCATCAATTTTCCAATAACTGAATACATCTGAAATTGGAGAACCACCTGTTTTTGACGTTCAGTAGCCAACAAAGCATGCGTATGGGTGTTTATGAAAATTTCTGATCTCACTAACTAATCACCGACAAAAATAACGTTTATAATTATCATAGTTTATTTACTGTACTTTTAAGAAACATTCTATCCTTTTATGTATACTCTATATATTAAAAGGATTATTTATATTAAGAATTTATAGCTAATAAAGTATTCGGGATACACTGATTTAAAGTAAATTTCTGTGTCACAAAATGCTTATTTATAGGCATTCGCTGTTATTTCATAGATATAATCTTATTATTTTTATTTTAAATAACGCACACACAAAAAATTATTACGTTAATATTTCACCTAAATATTCAAGTAAAATCCATGTATCTGCCTTATGTAAAACACTGAATCCTCGTCTTTTATGGTTTCTAGCCAGATACTCATTACATTACATTACACCACATTCACCATTACACCACAAGAACCACATGATACATTTTCGGTTTGGACGGATAAAGGTAAATTTTAGTTTTTTAAGGAAAAGTCATTAAAAAGGACAGAAATACAATTATTAAATTTAAATACACAGGACAATTAAGACATAGAAAAAACACGGAAAGCAGAAAAATAAAAACATTAAAAAAATAAAAATTCATCAAAATAAAAATAATAATATTTTAATAGATAAGTTAAAATTGTAATATTTGTCAGATTTATATTTTGTTAATTATTATAATAGGCACTATATTAACTTTAAAGGTCATTGTTTGAACGTTTAGACTATACATTGAAATGTCGTATAATAAATTTGCATACCTAAAAGTGTTCAATTTAAGGAACCTTGATAACAGTAACATAATGATTCCAAGATAAAAGAATGTCCATTTTTCTGGCAAAAGTATTAGTATACACAGCATGTGTGAGCATAGGGTACAACCTCTAACAAAATCTGACTGTCTGGCCTATATAATTCGGTATGTGTATATCTAATATATATTATATGCATACTGAGTTGGGTAGGCCACACAGTCAGATGTTAACATATATTAATTAGAACAGCAGCTCAAAATTATAGATAGTGGTTTTAGTAACATAAAAAGTACTGCAAGAAAACAATTTTTTTCCTATTGTGTCCTATCTGATTGTCTTTTTAGTGGACTTTTATGCTCTCTCTTTATTATCAAGACGATAAAGGCTTTTGTAAAACTACAAAAGGAAATGTATTCCATCCAGCCTGTTTATTCCATTTATTCCTGTCAGCCATTGTTTTTCACTGTCCAGACAAGGCAAGGTTGGATGACTTGACAGGTCTTCTTTTAAAATTTAAAATGCGTAATATTCTGTGGGAGTTATATCTAGACATATACCAAGATTATAATTAAATCATGACTTTCTGCTTCTTGTCTGATTTTATTTTAAAAAGATGTGCATTTCTAATTGTTTGAAGTTGATAGATGCTATATCGTAAGATTATTTAGGGAGAAATTTTTAAGTAGCATATTTAAAAATAGTGTCGAGAACACTTTTTTGTTACAATATTCAATATTCCTTTTTTCTGTGTTTGCGATTTTTATAACTAATAGTTCTGTGAATAGTAGACCTCGCTTTCAGAATGGGAAACAAAATATAAAATATGTTCTAGATTAAAGGTTTAGTCATTTCGTTTTCCGAATGCGAATTACTTATATAAGCCTCTGCTTTTATCTGTATTCATAAAATTACAATAAAATGCCCGCTTTTATCAGTATTCAAAAAATTACAATTAAATGTCATTTGCTATTATCGGTACATATGCAGGCATTATGAACAGAGTTCCTTCTGGATAGAATCGTTGAAGAAAAGATACATATTACTTTAAAAGATATCATTAAAAAGGCCATCATCTTGAAACGGAATCAATGAAACGGGAATACTAAACGAAAACCATCTTGAATAGAATAAAAAAATCCTTAGACATATATCAATCAAGAAACATTCAAGGAAAGTTTGAGGAAAATGGAAACAAATTTGCAGAAAAACAGTCGAAATGCCAAACAGTCAAATTAAAACAGAACCACGCTTCGGTCGGTAAACTAATTTTCATTTATCGGATATGCTAATAAATGAGATTAAAAGTTTAGTGAAAAGTATCACTTTCTGTAAAATTTTATTCTGTTTCTTTTTCACTTGTTGAAATATATACCAAATATTAACTGAGAAAATATTTTTTTCACTTTTCTTCAGCAAAATAATTTTCCTTTTACAACTCTTCACTCCATCGTTTGTTTAGTTATAAGGTTATATGGGAGAATATTAATCTAATATTTTATATTTGAATTAAAATCAAAATTTTATCAATTATTCAGTAAAATTATAAGTAATCTTATATTCAGTAAAGACAAATTGAAAATTATTGCAATATCTCTTTGAAATATTAGTTTTCTTTTATATAAGTAAACTGAACTTCCGAAATAACTCCTTTCGAAAGTTCGTATTGTATTGTATTTTTATATTTTTTCTCGTTAAAATTAACGTCTGACGTTTTTTTTCTTTTTAAGTTAGAAACATCATTTATTTAATACATCAAAACATGGAAACTGAATTTTTCACAGTGTTTTTTAATAATAGAACTAGTATTTTGCTCTATGGCGACAGCAAAAATTTAGCTGTATAGCCAAAGATTCTTGCAGCAGTCCAGTGAATAGCAGAGATTTATTCAAAATACGGCAGACGATTTTTCCCTCCTAACATAATTTAAATTCTGCGAAATATTTTCATCTTTGAGCGGAGCTATTTTTTTGTTTGAAATCCAAATCATTCTTAAAATGTTTATGTGTTCTTTGCATTTCTGATGAACATATAATTTGAATCTCGACCCATTTTTGTAAAATTTATAAAACCGTTTATTATGATTTAGTATTTCTTGCACATAAAGAATTACTTTTTGAATACGGATTTCCCATGCTGACAGTTCCAATTATTTCTGTTTTTATTAATTCTATAGATGTTTGTTTTGATCAAAGTAAGTTATTCTTAGCTGCTGTTTTAATTCTTTTATATTGAAATGTGTCTCATGATTTTTTGAAAGTATCACAAAAAATATGAATGAATTCATGAAAATAATATGTGATTTGCGTTTCCAAATAATTAGTTTGAATAAAAAGTGATTACTAGCCTTTTAAGTATTTTAATGTAAAATATGTTTCATTAGTAATAATTTGGAAAAACTGAAAGTATATTATTTATCGTAAATAAAAAATATTTTTGAAGATATTGAATTTATGTAGGATCTAATTAAAAACATAATTTTAAAAATGTAGGCAATGTGGGAAGAAAAAGAATATTTCTATTCATAAAATGCTTTTCTTGGGCATTTGAATGATATTTATCCATTCTAAAGTAATAATAACAACAAATATTTCATTTTTTCAATTGATGTGAAGCAAAAAGGAGCACATGAAATTTTTAAAGAAGTAAGCAAAGTACCAATTAGAAACTGTCGTCAACCTAAATTTTGTATTTATATTTAATACTATTCAAATAAAGCAAAACTAAGAAAAAATGCAATGAAATATTCATAATATCCGCTAAATACATTTTAGTACTTATCATTCATTAATTTGATAATGCACATGCTGTTTTCTATCATATTGTATTATTGAAAATATAATACAAAATAAATGCTGTGACATTTTTTGCACAAGTATCACTTAAGTGAAGCAGCGCTTTTGACTAGATATTATATCATACAGTTATAGCACGTTTCGAAGCAGGTGGTTGCTTTAAATTCCCACATATTTTTCCATCAAAAATAATTCAAATTTTTCCGAAGTTGAATGCTTCTGAACATTGAAATTAAGTTCCAATGTAATCAAGTTTTATGCATTGCTAAACTAAAGTGATCTTATAGAAATTTTTATTCCCCAAACCGGTAACTTCACATTTTTTTCTGCTTTCACATGATTAGTATTGTAGGAGAGACCGAGGTTAGTTGTTACACGGGGCATGTTGTTATATTCGAATTTCAAATTAACTTCCTGTAGAAAATAACTTTTCTTACGCTAGATGGTAGCACTCATTTGTTTGTCTACGTCACTAAAAATTGGAGTGTCTCCAGTCAATAGCAGAATGAATTTCATTGAAACTATTTGTTACAATGTAAGAACTTCCTCGTGTAAGTTTTAACTGTGTATAATATATTTTCTTTTTAAAGTTGATATGAGGAACTATAAAATCAAAAGGCTTTTGAGTACCACGCCTCTGGAAGCATTTCTGCAGGCAGCTGGAGTAGTGATGATTGGTTGTTCATGGCGAAAGGCGACTGGTAAATACGGAATTAATTTCATGACACTTCAGAGATACTGTAGCGAAAGAAAAATTGCTAGTGATGGTAAGTTGTATTTCTAATCAATTATAATTTATTTAAGTTAAACGTAATTAAATGAAATAAATTAAAGATATAGAAAATATTATGAATTTTTTAAAGACATTTATTGGTGATTCTTCATACAAGTTACATTAATGAGCCCTTTTTCTGTTTCAGATCCAGAATTAACTGTTTTTAGCGTTGTTTATACAAAAAAATAACTCTGAAAATCTTCACATAGGAATAGGAGATGGAAGTTCCACAGTATACAGACAGTGCTTCGAAGCTGTACTATGGCCTTATCACTAAAAAAGTTAAATCATTCCATATCAGTATGCATGCAAAATTCAAATTAAATCTCAGTGGGCTGGAATAAATGTAAAAGTGCTGCAAGTGACTGGCTATCAACTTTTCTGAAGCATACGAAGTCTCTTTCTTTCCGCACTCCTCAGGCGACTAGCCTGAGTAGAGTCACGCATTTCAATAGGAAAAATACAGTGACCTTGTAGTTATCTTCACCAATTTTGTCGGGGTTTACGAGAGATTCAAATTCTAGGGTCAAGATTGACGAGACTGGAGGACAAAGGTTCAAAATCCAAGGAATACAACTGACATCAATGATACCAAACAGGTTGGAGCTGTGACAACTGTCGAGAGAGGCAGTTTGGTAACCATGGTTCTTGCTATTACTGCAAATGGCAATTAAGTTCCTCCTTTTTTCCCCTAGCAAAATCTTTAAACGTCTCTTCCGTTCAAACGTACCTCAAGGAAGTTCAGGCTCATCAAATAAATCGGCATGGATCACTGGGAAAGATTTTCAGAGCTTCATGAGACATTTCATTAAGCATGTCAGAGTCATCAAAGAGAGACCGGTCCTACTTATTCTGCACAATCAACAGTCCCATCTCGACTTACCAACATTTGACTTGACCAGAGACAACCGATTTATTCTTTTGTCTTTCCAAATTATATATTTGTAAAATCTGTAATTCAGGTAATGATTATGATGATAATTCATCAGAATAATTTAAGAAATTAATTGAAATTATGAAGAAAAAAGAACATAAGCCTATCTTTATTCTATAGAGATTATAAAATAATAACATACTAAGGAAAAAAGATATTATATATTTTTTTATTGATTAACATATTTTATGTAACAGTTAACCCCATCTAGCGTAACAATGTACCCCATAGTGGGGTACGTTGTTACAAAGAACATATGTGTATAAAATTGTTAATATATTTGAATTAACTTTATCTATTAGATTTTTAAAAATATGTTATGGATCTTGAATAATCAGAGTACATTTTAAAGCGTGTTTCGTAAAAATAATTGCAATAGTTTCTTTAAAAAAATTTTGAACAAAAACGGTAACAACTATCCCCGGTCTCCCTTATACCCTCTTGCAATTTCAGTTAAAAGTAAAAATTTTGACCAAAAATTTTGCATTATAGATACTCCTCTCGCATATTCTAAATGCACGAAAAGAAAACAATATAGAAGACCTGGTTCTTTAGTTGTATTAACATCCCGTTTTGAAGAAACACGAGGGCTATTTTGGGACGGTCTGGTATAGATTTCAAGCAGTTGGCTGTCATCTAAAATATCCTTATAGATGCAATGATAAAAGAAACTATTGTTTCCAAACAAAAGATGTTAGAGTTAGAAAAATGTAAATAGACGCCTATTTTATTCACAGGAAATCCCCCTCTGATCAAGGATACACGATAAAACTGTTTACATTTCAGTAACGCAAATGACGACATTCTTGAAAAATTGACCTCATGACGAGTATCTCAGATATGAAGTCCTCACTAGGGAAGTATGTCCCATCTTAGGTGATGGGTCATGATGGTGGGTGATTAGGTCACTAATCAGGTACGACACGCGTACAGTTTGCCATCTTTGTGTTCGAGATGAACTCTCGCTAGATTCTAACTGTTTGTTAGACAGAGAGATATTGAGAGAGAAAATATTTCAGAATAATTAGATAACATGGATGAACTAATCATATTTAAGAGAAATTAATGATTTATGATGCAAATCTGAATGTTTCTGTTAGCGAATGACACTGCTATAAAAAGATATATAAATTGAAAATATAAATTTCACAGAACATTTAGTAAACAGGTTGTCCTCTCTAATACTGGAGAAATAGTTGGTTTCTAAGCCATTAGAGATAGTCATATACATGGGAAAGCATATATGGGAATATGCTGTTGTTGTTACTAATCCCTCTCTGTCTAGCGGCAGCTAGACACCATCCATGAGCCCACTCACCCTCAAGAAATCGAGAGCAAGCAAACGATCCGTCTCGAAAGTCTCCCTAGACAGGCGAAGACAAGAGAGGATGTAGTCTGTCCCCAGAGCATATGGGAATATGCTTTAGATGACTAAAAGAATTGTAATTTATGTTATTTTAGTCAATCAATACACTTCTGAAATAATTAGAAACTCTAAATTTTTAGACGGTCAACTGATTCTATTAGTCATGGTGCAGTAAAATAATTTTTAAGCACTCACATTTAAAAAAAAACTCCACCCTTTTGTGACTAAAATTGACCGAGTAATAAAAGTTTTAGGTTCGAGGATCTTAGATCATTTGAATGGCCACCTCGAGGAAATTCCGCCAATCAACGGACAGTTGCTGCTCGAGACCGCCTCTGAATGGTTTAAAATAATGAGGTTCAATGCTTCAAAACTCGCTCAGTTTTAGTAGTACAAGAGTAGAACATTTTTCTTTGAAATATTAGGGTGTCGGGAATTTTTTACTGAAGATCATTAAAAGGATCAGGGGTTGAATAAAAATTTAGACTTAGTAATATTTTCGTCAATACATTCATTGACTCGACTGCAATAAAATAAAATAATTTATGTTATTTAAAGCCCTTTTCCAACTAGAAGTTTATGCCTATATCTAAAGCTTTATTAATTAAGTAATGGGCCACGATTAGAGTCGACACCATGAAGGGATGAAATTTGAAAGCATTTTAATAAAAATATAGGTATTTCAAATAAAGGTGTCAAACCGACTGATAGTCATAATTCACTCTTTGCATATTTCCCCTAGAAACAAATATTACTTTTTCTTCACAATTTTCAGCAGCTTAGTGCAATGATTAAAACCTTATTAGCTTAACATTTAGTTAAAATATGAGGAAACTCCATAAAGAAAAAGTTAATTTTGTACTTTTTTTGAACTGATATCTAAAAATGAAAGATATCTTTATATATATCTTAAATATCTATCTTTTCTTCTCAAGTAATAATAAAAACGAATGTGCGTGCGTGTATTCTGATGATCTACAAGGCAAATTGTTGGAACCAGAGCTGCTAAATTTTTCACATACAATAAAGCACCGTTTATACATTTCTGAATTTTAAATTTTTTACGTTTATACCTCGTTTCATCACAGTCCCGATTCACTCGTATGCATTGTAATGATAAAAGGCTCCGTTTATACGACGCAAAGCTTCGGTTATACGACGTTTTCCCCCTTTCTAAGATTTGAAAATTCCCCCTTTCTGTGTGATGAACTTCGATACTCATATCATGACTTCGAAATTATTCACAATTTATGAATTAATAGAAGACAAACTGTCTGATGCTAATTTAAGCGATGAGAAAAAAGAATGTAAATAAGTTATTTCCCTTTCCTTTAAAGATGCAACGCAATCATTGGAAAACTTCGAATTTCTTTCTATTGTCAAAAGGCGTGTGAAAAAACATTCAATAAACTTAATTCAATTCATAGTAATGTATTTAATATTCACAGTCACTGAACATGTCAGACGATGATTAAAGATTTTTTAAACTAAACACCTACCTGCATGCACATAAATTGCATAAGAAGTGTATAATTAGTACTCAAGATATGCAATAAGGTATGATTTTCTCACTTTTATGATAAATGTTTAATATTAAAATTTAATTATTGGTTTCCATACGATGTAGTAATAATCTTTAAAAACTTTAAAATTATTTATTTTAAATGAATCTGCAGTAGTAGAATTGAATTTGCAATAATCAAAGTTCTTTAATGAAATTTCGATTATATGTCTTTTCATTTATACATCTTTTTAATTCAATCCCTTCAAAGACGTCTAAACAGTGCTTTACTGTACTTGGGAGTATGAGAATGTGCACCAAAGCGGGATTACTTTTTTAAACATTTTAATTAATTAAAAGATAGATAACATTTTGGCGCTTTTTTGTCGATAAATTCCGAAATGTTATCATACATAAAAGATGTTTCCACCATCTAAACATTAAACAATTGATCTTTTCAGAATGCCAACTTATTTGTTATAAAGTTGTTTCTTTAATTTTCACAATTTTTAATATTATTTTATTAAAATTTTAATTTTATTCAATAAGATTTTTTGAGCAATCTATAAAGAAAGATCACTTGTTGAAACCAGCTAACATGCTGTTCAAACCACATAAATACTGTTTGAAGTGCTTATATAAGTGAAATGCAATGTACCATTATAATATTGAAATTAAATGTAAAAATAACTGTTCGTAGACTTGTTAAAATAACACTGCTTAAATGCCTATCACAACATGAAATTTGAAAATACTTTGTTCAGGGAACTATAATTACCAAAAAATGAATAAGAGATTTAATTGAAATTAAATACAAAAATATAACAAACTGGTTAACAAAGGCGGCTAGTTTACAATAAACAGAAATCATCATTGTTGAGCTTTTATCCGTTATATGATAAATTCTTTTATTTATAGTTTCAGTAAATTTTCATTCCAAAATGTGAAAAGGATTACTAAAACTGCAATAAAAAGTTAGGTTATTCATGATCTATGAAAGTTTAATCTTACTAAAAGGTACTACTTAAGCATCTTCTAAATTCTCTAGTTTTTAACGAACCACAAAATATTGCTACATTAAAACTGAACATTGATCTTCTCAGAAGCGATATATTCTTGATTTATTTTCATTGCTTAAAGCGTATTTGAATCATTTTCAAAATTTACTACCCTCAGATTTAACAGCATGTGATTACAACGCCACAATAGATTGTAACTTGAAACATGGTGCGAAGCATAATAATAAATCACTTTTCAGCTATTCCCAATATCTGCTACCACTTCCTCCGCTATGGAGTTGAGTGATGCATACTTACCCTGCGATAAATTTTCGTATCTCAAATTTCAGGTGTCATCATCCGTGCTACGGACAGAGGCTAATTTATCACACCTGTAGATTTTACCTGGGTAGAAATTAAACACATGCTTTTACTAGTTATGATTAATATAGCGGATGTTAGGAAAATGCAATGCTTGGTAGCCTATGTAATGAATCTTTAACTGTATATTTTGAAATGCGGAGAATTAAAATATATTTTTGCTTTGTAAAGTATTTTTTGTATTATTTATCAGCAATTGATTTAAAACATTTGGAACGTGATTTGATTATTAATATTTTTATAGCAATTTATTTCGAAGTAATGTTTTGATACAAGTCAATAAAAGTGAACGCAATGTGTTATTGTAACCGCACTGTTTTCCGAGCTCGCCACCTAGCGGCCGTTGGAGGAGACCGCAGTTCACGATCTGGAGTCGACGAGTAAACATGGTGTTCTCCCCCGAGATATTGTTTATTTTTATGTAACGATGTGTTTTGTTCTTAATGTTTGTCCCTGTATGTTGTGTCCTTTTGTGTTTAATTAAAAGTATTGAAACGAACCAAGACCCCTTTCCTTGATGGCTACTGTTATCCCTAACAGAAATATGATTATGGCGTACCAAAAAGGCTACATTATAATATTTTCTCTTTCATAGACAAATGAACACAATCATGATTTATATGTTGTTATAAATTTAATATAATTGTTTATAATAATAATTAATACACAAATTTTCTATACCGAAGACCGTTGAACTTCTAAAATATTTATTATTATCATTTAATGAAAACATTTCTATATTTATTTTATTAAAAGCAAAATAAGAAAAGAAAGAAAGAAATTCTTTATATCTAACCACAAATAATACCAAAGTTATTTAATTATTTTGGCTTAATTTTGCATTCAAACATAATTTATAATCTTGGCATCCAAAGACTGTTGGCCTTACAATGAATTTAAACATACTATTTTAGTAAACATTAACACTTATTTTTATACAAAGTATAAAATACGCTTTAATTATCAAACCATAGAAAATTATAATTCAATTAGAGGTTATGTAATATATTTTCTTTTGTATTTTTCACATTTTGGGAGTACATCACATGAATTCAAACGTATTTTTTTTTTTTTTTGAAATATAAGTCCTGCTGTAGTTTCTCTCCAAAATCGATTTCAGTAGTTAATTTCACATCCTACCCGCAATCCTTTCTCAATAAGAATTTGCTTTACTCTTCAACTTAGTTAAGCTAGCTATAAAAGGGTTTACCACCACTCTTCGTTGATTTTATCTAAAATCCAATAGAAAATTAAAACAAATGATAAGTTAGAAATTAGTTTAGAAATAGGTCCATAAATACAGTGAGATACAGATTTCAAATTAATGAATATTAAAAAACTAACTATTATCTAACTTTTGTAGTTATAAAATTATGAGTAAGACACTTTCCATATTTCCTATTATATGTTTTCTCGAATAGTGGTCTCTGTCCCCAGGACCAATAATTTCTTTTTAACGTTCTAGGATTGTGGTACAGTTTTTACCGAAGTTACTGCCCCGACTTCGCTTTATACTGCAGAAAAATTCCAAATACGCTAAAATAAAATTGCAATTGAGTGATGTCTTCCAGCTTGACATTTGTCTCAAAATCGTAAAAATGAAAGAATGTCGACATTTTCGATTTTCGGAATTTTTGAAATGGTAACTGTCGAATCAATATGGCTTTAAATATTAAGCATTTGAATTCTTAAATATAATAAAAAAATATTGAAATTGTTTAATGCCTTAGAGTAGAGGCAACAAGGTAAATAAAATTAATGAGAGGAACTCTAGTAGAGTTTTCTTAGGTTGGTTGCCCATCTCAATTTTCAAACGGCGATGGGTAGGGAGGAAATGCACACATTTAAATGCTTATAGTTTTCATTTGAGGAATTAATTTTAAATAGGTTTTTCACTGGAAAAATTAAGTCTCTGTAACTCATTTTTCCTACTTTTCTAAAATTTTGAGCAAAATATATGAAATTCGATAAGCACCATCTGATTGCTTATTCCATGCCAAGTTCACAAAATATATGAAATTGCTTTACTTTCATAAAGTAAGTAGCTGATACCCTCGACTTCGTTCGCGTAGTATAATTATTGGATATTTTCATATGAAATATTTTATAAACAAATCCTTTCAGCAGGCAATAACAATAAAAACATTGTTGAAAATTGTGGTTGAAAACATCTTCAAAAATAAATTTAAAAAATGTTTCATGAAAATGGAATTGGTATTCCTGTAAAGCTAATTTTTTCAAATTTAATATGATGTTAAAATAATTTTTGTGCGATAGTATGTTCCGCTAAGTATTGCGGAAAAACGTTAAAATTTAGTGCAATTTTTAATTAATTAATATTCTAATTAAAATTTTGGGAAATCCTTTCTTAATGAGCATCAACTACCCAAGAAGCAGCCACCTACCGAATTTCAAATTTTTAGTCCCAGTAGTTTGTGAGATTCGTATATGAGTCAGTGAGTGACTTTCTCTTTTATATATATAGATTATCAAACTTACCATAATCTTCAAGTATCAGCTTCTTAATAAATAAAATGTATCTGTGAGCCAAAAGGGCATTTAGATGCAAAAATATTGAACTTAGCTTATTGGTACACTGCAAAAACAAGTTAATAAATAACGACATTATTTGTTAGTAATATAAAATAATGAGATGAAACCATATCAAACTTTTTGCGATACTTCGATTGCAAGTTTGATACATCTCTCAATTATCTATATGAGTAACTTTTCCCTATGCCATGGGATGTTTTACCCTCCCAGTTCAGTACTATAACCAAGAGGCTGAACAATTCATCGCCACCATTTCCTTGTAACAACAATATAAATCTTAAGATTACCCAATAATATACGGAATTATTTCTGCGTAGTTTGTAACTTCAAAATCAAATTATGGTGGTTTGGTCTTATTGTTTTTCCCTCTACGCTTAGCTGCCTTTTAAACAGCAAGCTGTCTTGCAAAGGTAAAGCTTTCATTTGTACCTTTTCTCATTCAGATTCATGCCCAATCAGTCCAGTAACTTTAGTAAAAAAATTGGATGTCCCCTCGGAAAAATTTTAAACCAAGATTTTTTTTCATAGAGACCTTATTTTTGTCATTCTAAATGATGTCTCAAAATTGTCCGACATTCTGCTGTACGCTTCCCATTTTTTCAGAGGCCGACAATATGAAAACGGAATTTTACCAATGTGGGTAATTTTTTCGGAATTATTCTAAGCTAGGTATTTTTTCCTCAGAGTCTTTTGTTGTAAATCAGTATTGATAATTGTTTTAAGATGTTATGAAAATAAATTTTTGCGATAATAATTTCCAAAGCTATCGCGGAAAAAAGCAAAATGTTATTTATTTTCAATTAATTAAAATTCTAGCTGAAAATTTAATAAAATAATTGCTTGTGCCATATTTTATATCTTTAAGCCAATGATTTGCCCTGCAACAGACACACACCAAACATGCTTTATTTAATACACATTTAAAGTTTAAAAGATTTTATTATATTTCAATGTTAACAGAATTTATCACATTTAAAAGTTACTAGTACTTTCCCGAAATATTGGATTAGATCACACCTACTATTGTTTTCCTGTCGACGTCGAGGATCCAAAAATGAATAATCTTCAAGTCAAACACTGGGAATTTTTCTCTGCAACTTAGCAGTATCTTTCAGCTGTTCTTCTAATGCGCAAAAATCATTTTCAGTTTAATGAATTTATTAATTTTCAGTTGATATATGATAGGAATTCTTTGATTAATTTGAGGCATTTTTTTTTTGGCTTCAACGATTTACAAATTTTTCACGGGATAATGACTTGAAAAATAATTGATATCGTTAGCCTTCACAAAAGAACATTACCTCTCTCATTGTCATTTAATCATAAATCTAATATATTGTCTTTTATACTCATATGAACGAAAATAATACTTAGATTAGAAAGCTTTCTGGTTTCGAGAAAATCTTTTAAAAAAGAAATGCACAAGTTCATTAATAATATGTAATTTTTTGCAGATTGCATATATACAATTATAAATTTATAAATATTTAGAACTGTTTAAGTAATTCACCATATATATATATATATATACATATTAATAAAAGAAAACATTAAAAGCACGTTGTAAAAGAAAAACCAAAATAATAATAAAAAATAACAAAAACGCCAACGTCCGGGACGCGTCATCGTCATCAGCAAGGGAAATCCCGAACGGGCGCAAGCATAAAATTCGGTGTTTTCTGAACACAAAACTCTAGCAATAAAGCCAAAAAGAGTTTGTTTCCTCGGAACACCGAAACAAAAACCAAAGTTTGAAACAAAGCAAAAAGCCCAAGTCCAATTGAGAAAAAAAAATAAAAATATAATAAAAGCCCAAATCCATTAGAAACAAAACATATTAAACCCAACCCCAAAACCAACAAAACAAAACAAAACAAAAACGAAGAAAAAGATGTCAACACCCATAGAGCTACCAAATTTGGCACAAACATAATTTGGAGGGCGGGAATGTGCACCTAGGAGCCCTTGTTGAGAGAACCATGAATATAAAATGATGCAAGATTCAATTAAAATCATATTGCCGGCGAACAAGCTGCTCGCCGAAGGCGGCTAGTATATATATATTTCGTATTCCTTTAATTCAATTATTTTATTTAGTATGATTTCAGATTAAATTAAGCAAAATTTGTGGATTTAATGTTTGCATCTTAATGCTTATTATAGATTTAATAGCTTCTTTTACCATTTAATTTGTAGGGATTTATAATCTTTTGTTGTATTGGTTTTAATACTAATTTTTGGATGTTTGGATGTACAATTTTTGCTGTGTATGTAAATTAATACTTTTGACTTTGATATATATATATATAGACACATTTCAGGCAGAGATTAACCAATCAGGAAAGCGAAACAAATAAAAAAAATGACATCTTACATCAACGACAGTGAAACAGAAATTAAGTCATTCATGGATGCGCCATTGCAGATTCAATACTAAATACAACAAGAAGACAACATTGAAGTACAAACTTCTGAACCCATTCCAGTTAACGTTTTAGAATTTATACCTCAATTAAATGTCTGGTTGAATATTAAAAAACAAATTTCTGTAAAATTCGAATATCCGTATAAATCTCACACCACATTTTAAATCAAACTACTGCAACCAAATTCTAGAATATCTAAATAAATATAAAACTGTTATTTCCCTTTTTTGCTTGAAAACAGTTTTAGCTTTATATAAAGTGTTGAGACTTTAATTTTTTTCATTCCGCTCATCTTCGACGGCCTTGAGATTTGATTTGGAGTTACTATCTCACGATAATTTATTATGCGGTAAAGACGGCATAAACCTCATTTTCAAGCAAAATACGTACGTATCTTTTTTCAAATATAAATCCTATTACTTCAAAGAGCAGGATAATTTCCTAAAATCAGAATTTCGCATCAGATTTCGCTACAACATCATAAGCTTCTCAAAGAGAATCATTTCGCTTTGATAGTGTTAAACCGATAATATTATTATATTATTTTTTAAATTGTTAAATCTTTTATTTTAAGCGTGATTTACCATTAATGCGCATAAACTCCTTTTGACTTCTATGAATTCCTTTCTTCGAGCTTTAAGACGCAATGCATGGAATTTTAAGCTTTTGCTCATGTTCTGTTTCGTAAATGTTGCTGGTACCAATTCAGTGCAGAAGAATTTCACGTTAATGTTTTGTTTTTAAAAAAAATTCACGGAGTAATTAAAGATAATTTATTATATATAAAGTAAGACTTTTGAGGTTTGAATTCATTTTAAAAGAATTTATAGATCCTTCTATATTTAAGATATAAAGGAAAGAAATTAGGTTCAGAGGAGCATTAAAATGTCTTTTTATGCAGAATTTCTGCATCTCATTAAAGCCATTTTCAGATCCGTAATGTCACTGAAGGTTTACCGATATATTCCAGAACAGCTTTATTTGCATTTGAGATTGAATCTTTTATCGTTTTCCGTCGAATTATTACTAATTTATGCTAGCCGGACGGCGGATTTTATTTTCTACTCTTCAGACTTTGTATCTTCAAATATATAAAGTGTGCCCAAATGAAAATAGACTACAGTTATATGTAAAGAAATTTTAATAACAATATTCTAATTACAGTTCATGTGGAACAGTACAGCTATAAATAATCGCCATTGACGTTGATATACTTATCTCAGCGCGTAGGAAAGAAGTGAGATGGCTTCAGTGTAGAAACTCCTAGGTTGCTGACGGATCTAGTTCCCAGATAGCAATTTTAGTTTGCAGCAAGCTTGCCACAAATTTGTCATGACAAGAGTGCAAGCTTGCCACAAATTTGTCATGACAAGAGTGCAAGCTTGCCACAAATTTGTCATGACAAGAGTGCAAGCTTGCAGCAAGTTAACGAAAGCTTCGAAGTCACCATGGAACGAACTTGCAGCAAGTTTGCCACAAGCTTGCCTTGCAAACTCATTGCAAATTATAGCAAAAACAGAGTACGAACACAACCCGGGATAGAACTCACGACCTCCCGGTTCCGAAGCGGAGACGCTAACCATTGAGCCAGCTGAACTCTGAGAGGAGAAAGTAGATTTCGCTAATACATCGTTCGATTCGATTCGTATACGATTTATTTTAAACTTTTTTCTTGATTTCGTTAATTTTTTGAGTTAAGAACATGATTTGAAGTCAAAGAGAGAGCGATTTTTGCTAATAACAACGTTTTGCTAATAGAATAAATTATGAAATTAGAGTTCAAAAGTAATTACGTTAAAATGGGACAAAATGTATAAGTTTATTTTTCAACAAACATTGACTGTTTTTTCGGTTTAATTTTGTTTGTAAACGCTAAAATTTCAACATTAAGAAAAAGGCGATATAGTTTTCTTTAAAGTGCGAGTGATATATTTAGTAAAAAGATGGAAAATGTTTCAAAAATTTTTTTATAAAAAAGTTAGTTTTTTTTACAAATTATCATTGATTTATTGAATTAATAAAAAGAAGGACGGTCTAGGAGATGCTATTAAAAATCGGATGTTTTTTAAAGCAGAGACAAAGATAATTATCTCTTTGTGCTGTCTTTGCAGGAAGCTTGTTTCGCATACTTGCTGCAAGTTTGATTTGCAATCGAGGGTGGCGCTAGTTGTCACAGCGAACTTGCTACATGTTCGTTTCAAGTTTGACGCGTCAAATTTTGCCATGACACGTCAAAATCAAACTTGCTGCAAACTTACGTGCTATCTGGGTTCCCATCTCACAGTCTTCTGATTCTCTGACACTGCTTGGGCACCCACTGTGCAGAAACTTTGCCATAACCGATCTTTTTCTGGATTATGTGATGCACAGTTCATTTATTTATCGACAGTTCGATTTCACGTGCGGTGATCCGCCGAAATCATGGCACTGTTGATCACATTGTTCTTGATGTTTACGCGTCCCGCTTCACAACGCTGACACCACCGGAATATGGTGCACCATGCAAGACACTACTCCCCGTGCACTTCTTTTATCCTGCGAGAAATTTGTGAAGCATGCTCCCCTTCTGCAACGAAGAAAGTGAATAACTGCTCTTTGTGCTGACATGGAGGATTCCATCATGCGACGAACTGCGGAAATAACTCTCCAGAAATGAGGATGTTGATGCGAAGCCGTTAACTGCGCAGGTGCAACTGGGAATACCACCACGCCATCTATCGGCTAGCACGTTAACTCACTGGGACTTGATACTACGCCGATACAGCTAAGGTCTCCTTTTCATTTGGGCACACCTTATATCTTATGATAATTCTGAGAAAATTATATTTGTTTTGTATAATTATAATGATTGTGTCTGAAGATCGAGGACGGAGCGTAAAATTAAATCGCTGTTGCTGCAAAATATATGTGAAATAACAAATATGCAATATGGACATATTTGTTAATTCTTAGGACAAATCATGAATATATTTCTACATCCTATTCTTTCTATTTTTGAAACATCAAACCGATAGCAATTAAATGAACTTTTATTGGAATTACATGAAAAGTAGAAAATGAAATCATTGTTAATTGTAAAATATTTCGCAAAATTACTTTATGTATTCCCGGAATTTCTGTATGTAATTGAAAAATGATCGCCTGTGGTCAAAACATATTTTACATTCAAAAATACTTTTGCTTCAGTATAAACTTTCCTCGGCTTTCAAAATTGTTTGAATAGCGTTAGATGTTTTATAGGAAGTTTGACGTGAGCCAAGGTAAATGTTTAACTTTCTCTTTTTATTTTGGCTTCATATAATGTGTTTTTTCCGATACTAAAGGAAAAGAGAGAAATTCTATTTCATTACCAGACGTTGTTTAACTTAGGAACATTTTTGTTTTCTTTCTTTAATCTACGTAACATAAAATGTTTTATGCCACTTCAAAGCTCTCCATAAATAGTTTTTTGTAAATTCGAGACCTTTCTTGTTGTTTTTGAAGTTTTCAAATTTCTCTAAGTGGAATGGGATTTGGTAAGGAATAACATTGAAAAAGTTTGAGAGCAAATATAACAGACGAAATTTTAAAAACTGTATTTGGGAAATTTAATACTAATATTCCGAAAAATTTAACTCTTCAGGGTGTAATAATAATTATGGTTTTTTTTTTACAATTATAATATATCTGTAATATCTCTTAAAATTATGTTAATATATTATTGGCGTGAATGTTGAAAGAAATGACAAAATTTAGTTACAACTTCAACATTAAGTATTGCATTCTAGAGAAAATAAATACTGATCCATCGCACTTAACATTAATAATATTCTCTTATTTACCGGTTATTTGTTTCATTGCTAGCTTAACGCCAGGTGAAGCTGACTCCAGCAAAGCTTAAAAGTGTTTCTGGTAAGAAAGATTTTAACGTGGAAACCTGTATACCACTTGTAAATGATAGTCGGCAAAATATTGCGGAATGAGACAGACAGTTGGAACATTATTAGTAGTAGAGTTGAAATATGGGAAAATAAAAATTTGAGCGGAAAAGTGTCCGAAAATGTGAAAGTTTTTGTTTAAAAAGCTTAAATAAATCGTTTACTCCCAGTTAGTGTTTTTATTTCGGCAATAGGATACCTATGCGCAATCGGATTACAGGTTGTCAGAATAACGTATGCTGAATTTAAAATTATCTTACAAGTAGTATATATGTATAAAAAGTTATTTCAAAAATTTAATTCTCAAAACAAATAATAAAAAATTTAAAAGTTTTGATCTTAATTATATATTTTATAATATTAACGCTTTTATGCTCAACAATTCAATTTTTATAAACACAAACTATTTATATTCCTTTCATAATATTTGCATATTATTCGATTGCATCCAAATGTCTTTAAATATATTGCTTATTCATTTAGCATATTGATAAATATCCATAAACATCCATTTAGATAAGTAAACATACACAACTTCAATTCAAAATCAAGGGAGGTATTCATTTTTTATTATTTCGTGATATCATGCATAAAAAACGAATTCATTAATTATAATGCTTTCACACGCTACACCAATGCACTAACTCATTCCTCTAAGGTACTACCTGTCCCTGGATATGTATTATAAACACGATACAATATTGAAATGCACGTAATGTTCCCTAATTGACAACCATCAGTGACGTCAAATACTCAAGATAGTAGATCCGCCTCATTGTTCGGTCCATAAAGGGAGTTGTTTAATTATTCAGTAAAGGTGATAACGCCCTGCATCACTACTTAGCAATCTTCCTGATGCGACGTCAATACAATTAAAATACCAATTTAGACTCACCTTGATGAAGAGATGGTGTGCAGCCTTGCTTAAATTTAGGGAAACAAAAGTTTCCATGAGTTCTCACAAAAATGGAAACTGGAGTTTTCGCGACGGAAGTAATTAATTATCCCTAATAATGCCACCCATTTATTGAGAACTCAGCTGAATAATTGAAACATCTCAGCAATTTTATTCATGTGATTATGTTGAGACAAGTAAAGCAGAAGGACTTGTTTTAAAGCGAAGTTATGAAATTGATGAACACTTTCTAGTTTTTGAATTCTGTAAAGAGCGTATGTTTTGGGATTTCTCTATAATGTTATGAAAAAATTGAATTTTCATTGCATTGATTGCATATCAGTGTGTTACTTCTTTAAAAGGGATCTTCTGAAAAATTTTGAATCTATTTCATTATGATTCTTAAAATAATTTTTAATCTCCAAAATTTACTTTTAATGTGAAAATAACATCATATTCAGAATTGCCAAAAATGTCCTACAGCGTTATATTCATTTTGTCATCATTTTATATCTTTAAAATTATCAAAAACATTTCAGAAGTATCATCTGAAATTTATCATATTTTTATTCTTCCACAACAGAATTTAGTATGAATTTTTCTTGAACCTTCTATGCAAAGAAAATAATGATGAGAGGGATTCGTTTGGATCGGAAAATCAGTGCGAATCAGAGTCAATTAGAGTCAAAGCAATAACACTATCCATCACGCATGGAGTACTATACGATTAGGGAATATAACTCTCTGCAGAGTAAGTAGAGATACAACAGATGTACAGAGAAGAAATATCTGCTGATTCATGATGTATATCACGGATAAAATATTAATACTAATTATTAAGCATTGTACAATTTTTATATTAATAAATAATATGTCATTAAGATGAATATTTTAGCATAATAAGTCGTTAATCATAAAAATCAATACACAACTGAGAAATATAAAGCCTTTATCTGTAATGTTATGGAACTATTTTGTTGTTGTGTAGTTTAATCATAATTCACATATATATTTGCAATCATATTTCCATCCCCAATGAAGTAATTTTTTTTGCTCTTAATAGTTACAATTCGTAGCTGCAGAAGCCATTCGACTTGAATTAGGGTTTCGTTGAATGGCAACAGCTTTCTTCGAACAAATTGCTGTTATAGAATATTATTTATTTATTATTTTCGTTTTTACTTGTGCAAGTCCATGGAAATTTCAAAAAAAAAAAAAAAAAACAGAAAGGCGAAAAATTGTTTTGAAAAAGAATTTATTTCTTTTTGAAATAATTACAGAAGGTGTTGCATTTATGCAATCTCAGGGGACGAGCCACCATTGCTTAAAAGTTAACTGGTTTCATGCAATTTCCCAGCGTAGATCGCAGAACGTTATGAACTATAGTTTATGAACAGAATATTATGTGCAGAATGTTTTGGGGAAAGCATTGCAGATATAACAGAGATGGGATCCGTGCACTGTACTTTTTGACAACGTAAATTGTCCCGAAACTTTTGATTCACCTGGGCATGCAAGTAAATTGAAACAATCGTCCTTTTAGATTAGACCAATTATATTTAAATACAAAACATTTTTATTGTTTCATCTGAAATATTTCCGGAAGAAAAGGAATTTAAAGCAGTTCTCAGAAGTAGTACATCTAAGAATAGGTTTAAACTCCTTTTATGTCGTTGGCATCTCTTAGAAACTGCTCTCTAATTTTAAGAACATGATGAATTAATGTATCCGTTTATTTTACAAGATTTCCAATTTTCCGACGAAATTCAATTATATGGTGAAAAGGTTCATTCCTTCGGAGAAAATAACAATGAATTCAAATCTGCTCAATCATTTAGGAGAACTGGTTGTAGGTTCATGAGAAGAGATGATAGGTGTAACAAACAGATGAGACGAGTTCATTGAAATAGCTTTGTCATGATAAGGAGTTTTATCGATTGAATAGAGAAATTGTGTGTTTCGAAAATTAAGAGAGCTCAGAACAGAGAATTTTAAAATTTGAAAGAAATTGCTCTTTACATTCTTAGTTTCGATTAAAATC
This sequence comes from Araneus ventricosus, assembly GCA_013235015.1. Lineage (NCBI taxonomy): Eukaryota > Metazoa > Arthropoda > Arachnida > Araneae > Araneidae > Araneus > Araneus ventricosus. Next base: position 379,210 of record BGPR01000719.1, on the reverse strand, counting down.
ATAAAATTTTATGAAAACATTTATTGAGAAATGTAAAAAAAAGTTAATTATCGATGCTGAGATGAGCAAAGTTGTTCGCTTTATTTTATTTTTTTCTGAAGCAAATATAGAGCATTCAGACGTAGGCAACAATTATATATACCTTTTGTTGTAAATGCTTGTGCACTGACGAAAAAAATAGTTTAACAAATTGCGTACGTAATGTTTCTATGAGAACAAAAAAAAATGGGAAATCTTTTAGTATGAAAAAGTCTTTGATTTCACAAAAAATGACATTAGTATTAATTACGTAAAATTAGCATGCTATCTAGGCTTATGATAAAAGGGAATGTGTGCTTGTTTGTGTTGTGCTCTGCAAGACAGACCGCTTAACCCGGAAACACTAAATTTGACACAAATATACTTTGTAGGGAGGAAAGGAACACCTGAAAGCACTTTGTATTCTATTTTAATTATAATTTTAGTAAGTTAAAAATTATGCAGTATTTTTTTGGCCATAACGTTCGTAGTTATTTTCACACAAAAATAATTTTCATACCACCTTAAAATTCAAACCACAACATTTCAATTGTACCAGTTTGGTTATCGTTTAATTTTCGCCCTAATTTTAAAAACATTTTTAAAAATATATTTATGTTCAATTTACAACGACGGTTTTCATTCATGAAATAAACCGTTTTCATGGTTTCTACAATTATTTAAACGATCATTTTTCTTCCATTATTGAAAACTAAGGGATGAAGATTCCATATATCTTTTCATATCCTTAGGCATGGAATTAGGCAAAATGAATTTAAACTTTATTTCTTCAAATTATTTGTCAAATCTATTAAAAAAGCCCTCTAAGGTGTTAACTAATATATCTATATTCGGAAAGATTACATTTGCTCTTCTTTAATATTTTTTATCTGAATATTTCAATTCAGCTAACGTGCTGTTAGATATGCTCAAACAGTAGAAATAAAATGCAATTTTAATTTTGGAACAACTGCGTATTTAACATGAAGAGTAAGAAAGTCACATGCCAGCACCGAGCAAGACAACGTGCAATAAGATTTATGATTAAATGCACAGAACAGGTGTAAGGCTATTGAAACAACACGGCCTTAATCTGTACTCTATAAGCACAGGAAGTTCTACAATATTCATACGATATCTTTACGATGTTGTGCGGCATTCGGAATATCGTAGAAACATCGTGGGGATATTCTAGAATATCTTGTGCTATTAGGGGTATTGCAATTTTTAGTTTAAATATATTTTGCTGAAGGCGCATTAAGCTATGCATTAAGAGATTTAATTGAAATTAAACTTAACCCTTATCCCCGGCGAACCAGTTGGTCACCAAAGATGGCTATTGCTATAAATATAAATATATTTAATTCAGCGAATTAGCTGATGATATTTCATATATATGAACACTAAATTGGCTTGGAAGATGCTCATAATTTTCTTATATTGTCTACTGTACTCCGGCTCTGTATAGTTTTGTAACATAGACACATCATGACAGATGAACTTTTTTAATTTTCTGGAATAGTTTTTTTCTTGAAGGAAACGGCCCTACATTTATGTTATACTTGAAGGAAACTCTTCTACGTTCCGAATGTCACAATTAATGTTATTTCATATTTTGAATGCTTAAAACTTAATGTCTTGCATAAGTTTTCGAACATAAGTGCTTTCACGGAATCCACAAGTCATTATTAACAAAATATTTCTTAAATTTCTTCATAATAACATTTTTATTCTTTGAGATATCTTAATATAAATAAAAGTAATAATAAATAAAAGTCAGGAGTTTCACATCTCTTCCTAAACCACGGAACTGATTTCAACCAAACTTTGCACGCTTATTAATTAAAACAAGGGGAAGATTGCTGTCAACTTTTCAAAGTGAAAATGCTAATTAAACAGTTAGTTAATTATAAATTAACCGAAACCGTTTTTCCGCAGTAATTTAGGCGCACATTATCCCTCAAAGCGTGTTTTATGCCATTTTAAAGTTCAAAATTTTACCTTTTCAATGACACCAATTTTATGTCTGTGACATTTTCCCTTCAATTTTTTTAATGATTCAAAATTCATTAGATTGTTAATTACCTGCAGACGATTTGACGATTTTTGAAATAAAGCAAATTTATAGCTACTCCCTTGTTACGCAACGGTTAGACTTTGAACTAATTTCCCTTTATTTTTGAAATTTTCGCTTACTTTTATAAATATATTTTATATAAGAAGAGAGAGATCACCGTTAACTTTTAATAGCCTCAAATCTTATTAGAATTTCATGTAATTGGAAATTAAGCAAGATTCGGGCATTTTCCGTGATATTTTTTGAAACTATATATTATGTCACAAAAACAATTTTTACACAGGTAAAAAGTATATATATATATATACTTTCAAAAGTAGTTTTTCATATCTAAAATATTAGACATTAAAGTATTTTAATCCCGAGCAACGCCGGGCTTAACAGTTAGCATATATATAAAAAAAAATTTCATACTAGGAAATGTTTGTATTTAAGATTTAAATTTCAAAAATATGGAAATTATTGTAATTTTAAATATTATAACTACATCAGTAAAAATTAATTAAAGAAAAAGTGTTTCTTATTCTATATGAAGTTTTTCCTCTGTGGCTTTAATAAAAAGAAAAACATATCGCAAGTTGTTTTTACAAGGAAAACCTATTACAAAACCTCAAAAAAAGGAAGGCTTGTTTTTATTCGACATCCTTTAACAGCCTTTTTCCTGCATCGCAAATCGAATATAAACAGCGAGAAAAGTTTTCAAACGAAGATGCAGTGACCCAACCGCTACGTTGTCAAGGTAACGGAGTTGTTTTTTCCACAAAAAATGATTCCTCCTATGGAAAAGACGATTCTCAAATCCAAGGAAGACGTTCTATTAGTTGCAGTTCCTTGCTTGATGTTTCTTTGATCAAAAAGTAATAAATATTTCATTTGTAAGGTTTTATTTATTACTATTTTTTTCCGTTTTCGAAGCAAGGAATGGAACAACTCAAACAAATTACATTTTGTTGGCAGGAGAAGACGAGTCGACATTTTGAAGTTCATATTTTTTTCGTTAAAGATTTATACGTTGATTTTGTGTGTTATTCGAATAAAGTTCGAAATATTTTCCGTCATTTTATTTCTTTTGTTAGAAGAAATAAGCATTTCTTTGCTATCAAATTTTTGCTGCTTCGTGCATTTTTTGAGATTCTTTTTTAAAGAAACTTTTCTGCGATAGGCAGTCACATACGGATATTGTATTTTATCCATCTCTAGCTGATGCAGATGAATGCTACTGAATTTTGTTTTCATTGAAACTGTTGAATCTTGGCACTTGGATATAGAGTATATAAGTATTGTTGTGATCATAAAATGTTTTAGAAATAATGTTTGAAATGTTAACATATATTTTAGATATTAACAATTTATTATGATATAATAAATTTTCCTGTTTGAAACTTCTGGACATTTTCTGAGAAAAGATGGAAACAAGAATAATTTTTTATACTTTTAACTACTTTTTATAGCTGTATTTTGTTTTTATTATTATTTTAATCAATGAATGAATTTAAAAAAAGAAATTGATGTGTGTTTTTCTATGTTTTTCCTGAAACACGTAACCTTACTGAGTGTGGTAAAAGAATTTAGCAGTGTGTCTCATTGTTATTATATGTGCGTTTTATCTCTTGAAACCTAATTAATATTGATTAAATTTTCATGAATTGTGAATGCAAAGAAAACTGAACTTGCTCTTCCTAGTCATAATTCGTATGCTTTTACACCCTGAAAATTATAAGAATGAAATTGTAAGAAGGATTTAAAGCAATTCCTTTTTTAGGTAATAATTGTAACTGTTTATACATAAACATTTCCCACAAAACTGCAACACTTCTCATAGAAACTTACGCTAAATTGCATATTATGTTACTTCATAATCTTTCTCATCTAATAATATTTCTTGGAAATCCAAATAATTGCTGACTATAAAAAACCTCCTTAATTCCCTTTCTCCATGAACGATTTATGGAAATAACCCCATCGTCGTATAACCAGGTACCATAACATCCCAATGCAGAAATTCCTTTTTTCTATGGTTAGAGAAAGAAGGCAATACAGGGAACCCCTGCAGAAAAGGCCAACATATTGACTGCGTCTCGAGGCCTAGGATTAATGAGCACGCCCTGCTGATTTCTATTGCTTTCTTCTGACCAGCTTTCCTTTCTCGCTTGCATGATAGACATGGAAGCTCAGGTTCTCAAGTCGGGGGGTCCGCGAAGATTAACGGGACTGCTAAAGTAGCTAGGTCGGGAGGGGGTTGTTTCAGAATATTGCGAATGGACGCAGCGCACCTTTGAAAGGAAAAATAAATTATCCCGGAACATTGTACAGGAAGCCGTAAAAGCGTATTAACGCAGTGCTTTTAGCTTCGGGAGAGTTTTCTCGAGGTATGTGTGCCGTCTTTCTTGTGCGGGTGTAAATGACGCACCTGTTTAGGGATGTTCAATTTCTTGCAGGTATTGTTGATGATATAATTACAAAGATGGCTCTTTGAATAAGGGTTATTGCTTTGGGTCACGTGAGTTAATGTATTTTATATTTTTGAGCCAAGAATCTTAATAATTTATATTCATAATTAGGGACGTTGCTATTTGTCTTCCATTAGCTAGTAAATGTCATTCTAAAGGCAAAGAAAATTCGGCTAAACTGTATAAAGCTTCGTATTGCAATACGAGAAAGAGAAAATAATTATTTTCTCAATCAATATAAAATTACAAACTTGTTACTGAAGAAAATAATGCTATTCAAATTTTGTTTTTTTATTTACCGCGATATTTACATTATTTGAAATAAAATGGTATTCCTTCACTTCAAATGCTATCACTCTCTAATGAATTTTTCATTTTAGGAGAAGAAACTTCCAAGTTTAAATCTAATCAAACTTATACTTAAGACTAAGAATACAAAATAATTTGTCTTATGATATGATATACTGCTTTATAGAAAGCATTCAGAATAAAAATTTCAGTTTCATCTATAAACAGATAAAATGTTTCATTTCAACAAGTTCAGTGGTACATAAAGTCTCAAATTTTCTTCAATCAATTTTAATTGAGAAATAATCGATTATTTTGACGGTTGTAGGGATTATTTTCTAGACCCATCGCGTTAAATGACGCTTTTGACTTCAAGCAGTTTCTACTACAGGTTCTACTGAAAGTTCATGAAATATCTTTCAATATGTTTTTAAAGCTGCCGAGATATCTGGCACTGTTTGTCAGCACTTGTCTATGAAGTCAACATTAAAAATGAAACATTATTTAAAAAAGCACTCCGTCCTCTTTTAGGTTACTTTTGAAACTAAGATTTTGTGTAAATTCTGCGCGTTGAAAAACTATCTTGACTCATTCATTTTGCTGCTTCTGGATTTTTAAATAGCATTCTCCACCTTCATTTGTGATACTGATGCGAGCACCTATTACATATTTATTATTTTGGACCCAGGTTTACTTTTATTTATTAATTTATTGGGTTTCATTAATTTTATTCATTAGTGGCTTTTATTTACCTGCTGCTTTCTTTGTTGTCTTTTATTTATTGTATTTTGTGGCTGCAGTTGGTGTGGTAGGATAAGCTCCAGACATGGAAAGAAGGAAGCTCTTTTGCATAGATGACAGTTTTCTCTTCATTCTCTCCGTTGGATTCAAACTCCATGCGGAAGATCCATGAGCCAGCATGCGCTCAATCACTGTCTTGTAATGCATTCTCCTATGCTTTTCCGAGATCTACTGACACTCATATACCCTCCAACAGTCAAAGTATTTACTTCAAATTTTAATATTATGCTGCGCTGGCATATTGTCGTGTTAGTTTTGCATAGTTTTGTTGGGAACTTTGCATGTTATAAGAAAAAATAAACATGAGTCATTTTTTGAATATGTGTGCTATTTCTACAAAAATTCAGGTAAGTACTGCGCACAGCTAACAAAACAATTTCTAATCGTTGCAAACTATTTCCTGCTTTTCTGAATTCGAGGAGATGGAGAAAGATCCCAAATATATTTTTCTTCATCAATTTTATCTGGTCCCCTAAGGGGAGACCACTCCCGCTGGTTTAAATACGTTTATATGTGGATTTTACAAGAAATTCCTTGGATAATTATCGTTATCTTAATCTATAAATGTTTTGTAAAGAAGAAAAAAAGTTTACAATAATGGTTGTTAGCATATATATCCGTACTCTTCGACTTCTGAGCATTTAGAAATATCTTATTACTTTTGAAAGATATATCTTTCTGACTTTAAAATTACAAGAAACTCTAAGGATAATAGCGATTTTATTGTATTCTTAATCTTTTTATACAAAGATGCATGAAATATAAAATTGCAAAAGCAAAAGAAAAGATATTAAAAATAATATGAATTATGTAATAAAATGCAAAATTTTTAATGTTTTTGTATTTGCAAAAGCGAGAAGGCTGTGAATTTATTGTTCAATTATATTTGTAGATCGTTATTTGCTGGCATAACGTTACATAAATTTCTTCTTATTAATAAAAAATCAGCTCATAAAATTTTAATCCAAGGTACAACGCACTTTATACAACAAGGTACACCATATTTTTATTCAATGGCTTTTCTACTACGTGTCATGGGAGTAAAAGTAAATTGTATTTTATTTTAATTATTTCCACTAACGGCTTGCATCTTTCTTTTCATTGCATGTTAAAAAACTATTTCAGTAGCTTTCTACATGCATAATATGAAATTATCGAGTGAAATATATACGAAACATCAATTATTTTTTAGTAATAATTATATATATATATATAATTTTAGATTTTTTTTAAATCTGCGGTATTATTAAGTGCAAATTAATGAAAAGTATGTATATTAATTATTCGAATATAATTAGGTCTATGTAAACGTATCTGACTAGCCTCGAGAGCATGCTATTCAAAAAGAGTGTATTGCAATTTTCATTATAAAGAATAATTACTTAGAGGATTTGATATTAAATAAAATGACATAAATAGAAACAAATCTGTGATGCTTGAATTCCCATTGCAAAAACGGGAAAATCTGTTGTAACGTTACTCAGTTAGCAATATTGATGGAATATTTGTAAATCTAATTAAATAAATCATATTTGAAAGAAAAGCATAAGTAAACGAAAAAACGCAGTTCTAATTCAGTATGTGTGTACGTATAGTATGTTTGTTTGTATTTTAACCCTTTGAACTCCGAAAGTAATAAGATGCATAATTACACATGCGTGAGTGTAAGGATTGATTTAGCGCTTTAGGAAGCTGAAAAATATTGTTATTAATTTTTTTAAATTCCTAAAAATTAATCTATGTGTTTTTGCTTTTATATGGTTTTTATAATAAGCTCTATCCAACAAGAATATGCCTCATTCAAAATGTCGAGTCTGATTCGACATAAGAATGGAAAGGGTTAAACGCATTATTTTAATTATCAAATGTAGAGACAAAAATTATTTCTTAAAAATGCCTTTTATGTTATGCAAAAGATCAGATGAAAGCAAGGGATTTATTTCTAATAAATATTTCATTACGAATAACAGCAATCTAATAAAAAATATTGCTTGTGTCTATAATCATAAAGACACACGCAACAGTTGTTACAAACTACAGAAATTTCAAAATAAGTTCCTATCCAAGTTACCTCTTCAGCAACAAATGCTCTTAGACATATAATAATTAAAACATTGTAGTGAATCTCTTAATCCATATTTGTAGAAGAATTTATGTTATCCCTAGAGAGACTAGTTGCTTTAATCAAATCAAAAGTTGGTAGCGCTGGGAATGCGGTAAAGGAACGCTGGATTTAATGTTTCCTTCTAATGAATTCTAAGGAAAATAAGTTAAGGAATACTCTTTATGAGGCTTCCAGAATTATTTGAGTTTGGAGAATGTCAGCTTAATTTTAGTTCAAGTTTATTAGAATGTTTGGAGTATAAACTCGGGTGGTTAAGTTAAAAAGGGCCCCTTATGTTGGATATAAAATCTCCTTTTAATCCTAATATGATTCTGAAATGCAACACTCTTAAGAAAATAATAAAAAATGGTTTAATTAGTGACATTCCTTAGTTGGAATTAAATCGAATCTTGCGTAAACAAACGGAGTCGTGTTTGTAAATTCATTGATAAAAATATCGAACTAAATATTAAATTCTAGATTTTTTCAAATTCCGAAATTGCAAACATTTATAAAATGATATTAACATTATTTATAAATTTATATAGCAAATATTACAGAATCTTCATTGTCTAAGAATTCACCTGTTCTGTCTTAGTCTATCTTTGTCTATTCTGTCTATTTAGAGATTTCTACGTTTTCATTCTTGCATGTATAATGATATCAATATAACTAATTTTGAAAATTGCTAAAAAGGTGAATTTATATGTAACAAAATCTAATTTTCTCAAACGACATTCTTCTTGCGTCAAACTTCGGTGAAAAACATCATTTTAATTAATTTATAACGGTAGTTGTATTTGTTATACAAATGTTTGCTCTTGAAGAATTAAATTATCATTATGCATTGCTTTCGTGAAGGTAGTAAGTTTCAAATATTGATCTTGTTCTTTAAATAAAGATTTTATTCATCCTTTGAAAAAAACTGCTTATAGTTCCAAATAACTGTACAAATTTTGTTTGGTAGCTGCACAAAATAATTTCTGAAATAGTATGTCAAACCTTTTCCCTAATATATGTGTATTTAAAAATGGATCAGCATAACGATGATGAAACAGAAGTATTTCGCAACCCTTAAGCGAAACAGCGTTAACTGACAAAAACGGAAACGTGATTTAGAACCCTCATTAAAATTGGAGAGAACTGATCTCTCAAATCAGCGCCTAGATTAAAATCAGGAACTTCTGATTTAATTAATTGCGTTATAAGCCGGAAATTTCCTTATGGTGACATCATTCCCTATGAAATTGGATATAATATTTTTAAACATGTGCAATGAAACAGAATAGGATAAATACAACCACATAATCAAAACAAAATCAAAAGAAGTTTGATCAATAAGTTTGATAGATCATATAATTATCAAAAAATTTGACATCATCGCGGGTAAATGTTTATGAATAAGACATACACATAAAGGGTACCATCAGTCGTTAGCTTTGAATTCCGATAAATCAGGGTTCACAATTCAAATAAATTCTGAATAGCATTACAGGTTGTGTTCGTCTCTTACTCTAAATTTTTTTATGCTTCATACTAAAAAAGATTATATACAAACGATTCAGACTAGTCGAACTTAATCGCTTGGTGAATGTTCTCCACCATTTTGCAGAATTCTCGCCTAAAGCATTCCAAATTCAGTAACTGCTTTAAGCTATTGTATAATATTTTGTATGTTCAGATATCGTACATTGAACGATTTAATTTAATCGCTGGTTTTCTTTACATATTCGTTTTAATCTGAACAGAAAGGAAAACATATCGTGTAATTTATTTAAAACCTTTGATTTTTAACTTTCCATCGTGAATCAGGTTGTTAGATAGTAATTTTTCTTATTTAAAGATACTTTGTAATTTTAAAATTTTTTTGAAGAGAAGAAAAATTGAATTGCAATTTGTTTAAAATATGCTTTTATTCTTAAGTTCAGTAACTGGATTTTCCAAAAGAAAATGCTAATAAAGCTTATGATCAAACTTAATAAAATTATTTTCTTAGCTGTTAGATTTCTTTTCAATTTAAAGAGAAACTTACCGTTGCTGTGTGTTCCATACTTCTTTGCAAATATTCATTGTTTTTTAAAAAAATGTTAGTCGCAATTAAACTCAAAGATACTAATCAGTATGGAGATAAAATAATTAATTGTAATTCATAAAAATGGTTTTAAGAAATAAAATCGTTACTTTTCAGCCCTCTGAGCATTTCCAGCGCTTGCAGAATAAATTTTTATTTATTTTTAGCTAATTTCCTAATTGGACCTTTACACTTACATTTCTTTTTAAAAAAATTCTTTTTATTGTATACGGCATCTGACTACCTATTACAGTGAAACCTCTGTATAACAATATTGTCTATAACGATAAACGTGCCTATAACGACAATGTCTATTTACTTAATATATTTTTAACCCGCGTACGACGATAATCACTTTTTAGGCTCACTTGTCTATAGGAATAGTTTTACCTCTTTAGAAAACTGGTACAATTCAATCCCGATCTTTTTTCCTTGGAAACAGACACCTTATGGTGAAGAATGTCAAATAATAAGGAAATCAGAGGGAAAGGGTGGCTAGAAACCGCACCTTTTGTAGCAGAGAGATCCGTGTGGGTACTAGCGACTGGCATGTGCACAGATGTTTGTTGCTTTGATTCCTGGTGGGTATAAACACTGTTCATTCGCATTTAGCACATTGGACTGACCACTTGGTCCTTGAAATTCGCTTCTAATGTCTTAACACCTTGAATCTAGGATGGTGCGGCTTAAAACATTGACTAAAAAATATGGGATTTTTCCAGAAGTGGCGTTAAAATCTGCCCGACAGCAACAGGGTGCTCTTATTGCGCATTCGAAAACGGCAGCAAAGTCTTAGAATGGAAGGAAAAATTAGAAAAATTCCACACAGTGTTTCAGGCCGAATTAATGGGACTGATAGAAGCAATCATCAGAGCAAGTTAAGGGAACGAAATATCTAAAATTTGGACAGACAGCCTTTCGAGTGTAATGGCAGTGCTTGATCCTCATACCCCCCATCAACTTGTCCGAGACATTCAGTCCCTTCTCACACAGAATAGAAATATTCTGGTTAGATGGATCAAAGCCCATGCTGCCTATCGGGGTAATGATGAGCCATCGCAGAAGGCGTTGTAACGAAAGCTCTAAACCCTCGATGCGAACTCAAACAACATTTACAAGAACTGTTTTTAAAAAAATGGCAAAATCTTTGGGATAATGGAAACACTGGACATTCTGTTCATAAAGTGCTCAAAACAGTTAATCTAAAACCAGTCTATTGAACACGTCAAGAAATTCTGTTTGTCACAGGACACGATCCATTCCCTTCATTCCTTAACCGTTTCCATTTATCGGATAGTGACTCTTGTGCCTGCAGAGAAGTCGGCGATCCCATCCACTATGCGACATCCTGCCCATTGACTCTCTCTTGGCATATTAGGAAACCATCTACTTCACTGGAAAGTCTGTGGTACCAAAGAGTCCTGGAGAATCCGAATTCAAGAAAAAGAATAATAAACATGATTAAATACATAATGGACAATGAAAACATAATGCGACTGTAATAAGTACTCTCCTGCCATTGTACAATAACTCTATCTTATCCTGCGTTCAATACACTGAATATACTAAGTCCTTTCCTTCTCAAAAATCTTTAATAGTAATCTTCCTATTCCTTGTACTTCCTATTTAACACGCAATGGCTCTCCATCTCTAATACGTTCAAACCTGAAAACCTCAAATCATCAAAACCTGTGCATTGATGTAAGCTTCCTCATGTTGTTCATCTTCATATACATCCATTATTTTTCTTTCATTCAATCCGTGTTATACAAGATATAGTATATATTCCTTTATTTTGTTGTCAATTCCATGTGTTAACACCAGCTTTGTAGATTTTTCATTGCCATTCTTCTCTTGATGTATTTTTTTTTCTTTTTTTTGAAACTCAATAAAGTCCACCTACATCTATACAAACCCGGATAGGAGCCACATGAGCTCTAGAGACGGCGGTGTGGTATGGTGTTAAAGTGTACGGAGGACGGGTGTAATGAATTGGTTTCAAATTTTCGACAGATCTTTATTTATCCACTTGTTGAATACCCCGTTGCATGAAACGGGTACAAAAATTTTCCCCGACGAGGACACAGCATTCCCGACAGGGGGCCCCTGCAGCCCCGGTCCCCCCCCCCACTACCGCCGACCGCCCTGGATTTTTCAGTCGATGATAGCTAATTTTGAAATAAAAAGAAAAAAGCCTTGAAGAAAAAAGTAAAGTGGATAACAAACGAAAAACCATCCAAATGGTACAGTACGATGCTGAGAAAGTTTTTAACTAAAATTTTCATTTTTAAGTTCTTAAGAAAACCTTCAATATAAAATGTCATTTTTTAAATATAAAATTGTATATTTTATATGTTTATAAAATACAATTTTATGTAAGCTATTTATTTGTAAGATGAATCCATAAGCGTAAGAAAATATGATAGTATATAAATATTGTACACTCACATAAACATTGGATGTGAAAATCCTCAAACTGTCTATAGCGATAACCTGTCTGTAACAGTAAATTTTCTGGATCTCTACAAATGTCACTGTAGACAGGTTTTACTGTATGTGTATGAATAGACTGAAGATTACTAAACACAACTTGACTATGCGTTATGTGGTTTGATAATGTTTATGAGATTTTTTACTGAATTTATTTAAACATCATTGCTGCACATAGATAATTTATCATACTATTTTTAAATTTCTTAAGTCCTCATTTCTGTTTATTCATATATATAAGTTTGCTCAAAAACATTACTTGGAAACATAAAAATAGACAAAAGAAATCGGATCCTTGTTTTAAAGTTTATATCTTCGTATTTTTTCATTAATGTTTCAGGTTAGGATAATAGATTTTAATAACATGTCGTATTTGTTACGGAAATCATTTACTTCGCTGAAAGGGGGATTTCGACCTAACGGAAAACAAAGAGTAAACTTCATAAGGTTTGTCTTTCTATTTTTGTAATCTATACCTTTTTCGGCGAAGTATTCTTTCATTATTATACTCCATTTTCCCTTTCTCTTTCTTTCATATATTATACTCCATTTTCCCTTTCTCTTTCTTTCATATATTATACTCCATTTTCCCTTTCTCTGATTTCATTTACAAATTTCGAGACATTATCCAAAAAAAACCAATCAAGTTTTCGTGAAGACCTATTAATAGCTATGTTTCTAACATTAGAGAAATTTACTATATTAATTTAAATTTATATTCATAATACATTTCCAAATTTTTATAGGAATACAAATATTAACAAGGAAACTTATGAAGTTAATAACACTTAAAATTTTCTAATAGAGCTGATATAAATCAGTGAATATCTCTTATTTCAGTATAAGGAGATTGTTATATTCTATATTTTGCTAAAAACATTTGAAGAAAAAGTAAAGCAAAAATACAAGCCATATTCCATAAGCAAGACAAGAAAGCCTATTCTAACAGACTAGAGGGTAATAAATGAAGATAAATATTTTTTTATTATTGTCACCAGTTTAGCAATAGTTTTGAACATAAAATTTTACATAAGCTCTGTAGAGTAGCGAGTATTATAAGTACTAACGTCTGATATGCACAGACAAATTCCCACTGTTGAATTTGATGGTTTTTCAGTGAATAAAGTGCTTTAAATTCTGCATCATTTCATAAGTGTTTTCTATACCAAGGTTACGATAGTCCCGAGCAGGCAAACTGGTGTTACATTTAAAGCAAGATACTCTCTAATCCTAATTACATGTTACACATTCTTTTGCCCTCCGTGCCTCTCCTGCATATTAACAGTGTGCACACACTAACATAATATAGTATAATGTGTATACACTGAAGTGTCAAAAGTCGTGGAATACCTCAAAATATCGCGTGGGATCTCCTTTCCCCGGCGAAGTGCAGTAACTCGACGTGGCATCGACTCAAGAAGACGTGCAAAGTACAATCATCGGAACTCACATTCTACAGTGAAGATTTCGTCATGAGAGGTCCAACCAGAAAGTGATGAAGAAGAAAATATTCTGCTCACCCCGTTTCACATAAATCTGATTATGATTTGCAACTTTCATCAATGGTTTTGTTTCCTGTGAGCAAAACTTACATATATATTTTTGAAAAAAACATCACGCGTATTCGAGAAGATGTAAGGGTTTACTTAAAAAAAATCGCCATGTTCTTTGCTTATAACATAAAGAATTTTAAACCAAATTATGCTAAAATTGCAGAATTCGTGACAATATATTTAATCAAAGCATTGGATTAAAATTTGAAGTTAATACTTTGAATATTAGAAAAAATATGAGTAATTGTACAAAATAATATTTTTACAATGCATATGCGAAACATAGTATGATTTTGCTTTTATAATTTGGAAAACAGATACATAGGGTAGCTTATACACAAATTCTAGCCGAATACCACTAAGATTCAGAAAGATGTGAGCATTGCAGGGAGTAGAATTTCTGTTGGTGTCTAAAGGAAACAAAATAAAGATGATTTATCCACAAAATTATATGTTTTAAACTTGATTCTTTTAACTTCAATTTAAGTTATGCATTTTATTTATAAGTAAGCATTTTATTCAGTATTTCAACCTTTATAAAATTTAATAAAACTATACAAATGAGAAGGAAATTTTGCAGCTTATTATTTATTGAGATATGTCCACCCAACAAGTATCATAGCTATCTGGGTTTCAGATAAGAACGCTGTGGTCACGTCAAGGACTCGGCACTTTAAATCCTGATATGATTTCTTTAGAAACAGTTCCAGAATGAATTGTATTTCTGTTTGAGACCCAGATTACTACACGTCTACGTAGAGCAATTCAGAATTGTTAATCTTATATTTTTCAAGACACATTTATTATTCCACCATAAATTTTGAACAATAAAACCTGAAGATCTTAGCACGAGAGTAATCGCCTTTCAGGACAGAAAAAGATGCCTTATTATTTAAAATGAAGCTGGTGAATTAATATAAAACCTTTAAATTGTTCATTTAATAAATAGTACGGCTGAAATTAGTGAATACCAGAACAAATAGCATCGATTAGATTCCAGCCCGTATACACGCATTTATCAGAATCAATAAGTAGAAATCTCTAGAGTTAGAGAGTTGCGTGTACAGTTAGGTGAGAAATTTTGAAAATAAAACAAGAATTTAATAAGAATGATGGATGGATTTCTCGAGCGCTTAACTTGTTAGATTTCACAAAATGAGAAGCTTGTTACATGAAATGTATTGAGAGTGAATGTGAATTACATTCCGGAATAGGAAACTTCATATCTTTTTGAATAAACCCTGTGATGATTTGGGATATTTCTAATAAATGATCTACCACTAGGCACCGAAATCATCCAAACAGTGTACCAGGTTTTCACTAATCCAATAAATCTTATACATTTATTACAAAGCATCATAGAAAAAAAGTTTCCCAGCAAAAAGATTGAATGTACTCATGAAAAAAATCACATTTGAAATTTTTTTCTCCTTCGAAGTTACAGGTACAAAACTAACGAAAAATCTTGTTTTCTTTTCTTCTATATATTTTTTCCGTTTTATCTGCTACTTTTAGTAATGTTTGACATTCTTTACCGCGTCCTCAACAACCATCTTCAGGCTAAAATGATCCATTTTTTCTCCATGCATTATATTTCTCAAAATATGAGTTTTCTTGATGCCAAAGTACTTTTAACGTAATTTTTTTCCCTTCTTAGCCGTATTCGGGGAGAAAAATAAAAAAATCGAGAAATTTCATTTGCTTTGAAAAAAAAAGTTTCTTTTCAACACGCAGCAAAAAACGTGGGGGAAATCCGAACTTTCTCTTTGGATTTTTCGAAACTTGTTTCTTTCAGATTTTGTACCCGAGATCTTTCAACGTGCATCTCTGAAATAACTTTTTTCTCGTCTCATACTTTCCAAATCCATTAACTGATAATATTTTTCACTCGTGTCATAAGATACGTTCTTTCCTCAGGCCTCACTCTAAACTCTCATAATAATCTTCATTGCGAAATGTAGCGTGTAAGCACCGTTATAATTATCGAAATGCTTCAGCTTCGCTCTGCTTCCTGTGATGTTTGGGCTTTTTTTGGAGAACTTTCTGAGGTTCTAAAAAATATGCATTAACTGATACTGCAACCGCAGTTAATCCAATTCTGTTTAAAAGAAAGTTAATGGAGCCCAGAAAAATGAAAATTTTCTCTTTTATTACAAAATGTTTGGTTTTAAAAACAGCACTTTTCACATATGGTGAACTCTATGATCACCAGAAATGCCGATTGAAAATATGAAAATGGCGAGAAGTTTCTTTTTACTCATAACTGTAACTACAAGAAAACAATTTTTCAGGCAGAAAATCATATTCTTCAGTGCATAAACCGAATTTCGAATGCAATTTTATATCCCTTTTAATGTCGTATATCTTTTCATCAGCAAAGTAACCACTTTTTAAACCTTTACATTTTCAATTTCAGATAACTTTCATCATAGCCTTTTAGAATTTAAAGAAATATGAAGTTGCATTGGATTTGAAGAATGTCAAGAACATTTATTTTGATTTGATGCAAAAAATGCCTTTATATTTTAGTAAACGAGCATTTTCAGAAAAAGTAAAGGATTCCTAGAAATATTGAACAATTTAAGTAATACAAAATTTTCTTTATAGAAAGGAAAAAGTATCTATAAAACGTTAATGATTTTCAATTCAGGGAACTATTCTTTGGACCTGAATCAATTATTAAATTTATATAAACAATAAATCTTAAATATAACAAGTGTATTCAGAGCTATATTTTCTCCATTTATTTAGCTGCATTAAAGGAGAAAAGTATCTGCGAAATGTTAATGATTTTTACTTCAGGAAACTATTCTTTTGACCTGAATCAATTATTACATTTATATAAACCATGAATCGTAATTATAACAAGTTTATTTAGCACTATATTTTCGCTATTTATTCAGCTGCATTAATTTATTGAAGTTTAGAACTACAGCTAAATCATATTTATGCATTAATTATTTAATATTAAATCTGAGTCAAATCTTGAAGAAAGCACTAATCTATCAATCACTGTCATGAAAAATTCCGAAAAGCTCCAGCACAGATATCAATCACTTTGGATACATGCGCAGGATTGTAGTCATGTATTGTTGCAAATCAGACTTCGTTTCAACAGTTAGAATTTGGTATGTCTTAATCGAAACACTGACTAATCACACTTACTTTCTTAGATGAAAAAATGCGTTCTGTAAATAAAAGTGGCGGAAATTTCTGATCATATTCCATACATCCATACTAAAAGAATAGACTCCACAATACAGAGCATTTATTATTCCTTATACATCGTAGAATAACAAAAGACAGAGAAAATTAGTATAACTTGAAGATGCAGCGAAATATTTAAGGAACGATATAGTTGTGATTTGTTTCCATCATACATTGCTATGTGAAACTTTGAAGAAGGGCATGTGGCGATCATGAAAGATGGAGAAAATTATTTATGTAAAATACTCTATATCTCACATATAATACTATATATCTCATTTATATCCACATATAATACTCTATATCTCATTTATAATGTTCTTCAAGAATTTTGAAGAAGGGCATTTGACATTCAGGAAAAAGGGAGAAAATTACTCCTGTAAAATACTCTATATCTCACTATCATCTACTCAATATCTCACTCATACTCTATACTATATATCTCATTTATTTCAGACATATAATACTTTATATCTCATTTATAATGTTCTTCACAAATTTTGAAGAAGGACATGTGACATTCATGGAAGATGGAGAAAAGGTATTTGCCTTTAAAATACTCTATATATCAATGACTATAGCAGTTTATACCTTGAAAATGTTATGCGGACTTTAATCTTGCAAGAGCCAAAATTGGCTTCGTCAAACTCTGTATCTAGATAAAATGATGACTTCCTTATAGCGCAAATTTGTTTGAACCCTTATTTCCATATTGGAAATAAAGTATAAAGGATGGTAAGAAACTTTAAACTGCCAGTTAGGCATCGCTTTCAAACTTTATATTATTTTGTTTATTCTGTTAAAAGTTCCTGCTTAGGTTTCAAAACATGCTGTGAGAATCGTGCCTTCAGAAACAGAAGTGCTAGATTCGGAAAAGAGGAACAAAATAATGGTTTAAGATATTATAAAGTCCAGCATATATAAATGAAATATTTTCGCTCATTATAAAAATATTTAAGCAGTTTTATGATAAATAAAAAGTATAAACACTTTTCTGGATAATATGGACAGCAACTTCTTATCAATTCTGTTTCACACTTTTTTGTTGCTTCAAAGCTTATATGAAAATTTAGGTTTATCGTTGTTATAATCGTTTGTCTTGATGTACAATATTTTTTTAAAAAATCAATGGGAGTTTGTCTCTGCGAAACGGCCGATGGGATTGAGGGGCGTGGACTTACTAATCTTACTCAACTGTGACTTTCTGTGACCAAAGTAGCTCTATGTGACTATTAACTCTATAGTCTATAGTGACTATTAGTCTAGTGTGACTATTTTACTCTATCTATGAAAAGTATTTCGTGATTTTCATCAACTTTTCAACTCAGCTATGACTAAACTGTAATTACAAATTCTAAAATTATGTTTGCAATCTTCAATGCCTACCTGTCTTTCTTAAATGAAACTAAAACCAACTCTCTATGTTATTTCGTTGCGGAGCTATAAGCGTTTGACTTTAGCACAAAAATTAGACGTAATTCAACAATTCTTGAGTAATATTTCGCGTGAACTTCAGATCGATGACTGAATTGCTTAGTCTGCGTGCGCGCGCATCGGTCGTTGTGACGTCATCAAAATTTTTATTGATTTTAACTATCTTTGCAGCTCTACTGTGACTAAACCATAATTCCAAATTCTAAAATTAGTTTTGCAATCTTCAATGTCAACTTTTCTCTGTTAAATGAAACTAAAACCAACTCTCTATGATATTTGGTTGTGTATCTATAAGCATTTAAAAATACCACGAAAAGCGTCATAATTGTTTCCTTTTCGACACACCATTAGACTACTATGGTGAGACGTAAGTCTACGTCAGAATAACACTCAACAACACACAGATGATAATTAATAATTAAATGTTAATATTGAGTTCAGCTCTTCTTACTATGCATGTATATTCCTCAGTTAGAAACACTGGAAACACAGCTCGTCCCTGATTATTTTATTAGCACAAGATTTAATAGAAAATAGGATTTTAAATTATTAAAACATTTTTCAAAAATTTAATCTATTAGAAACTGATTCGTATGTTCTTAGAAAATATGTAAGTAAAAATTGCAACTTCTTCAATACTTTTCAAAATTAATAACTGCTGTATTCTAAAATGATTTTAAAACAGTTACTGATTTTCGAACAGTAATATTGAATTGCATGAAATTTGAAAAACCTGAGTATCCCTGTACACTTATAAATTAAATATATAATTTAAATTTCAGTTCGACAATTACTATTCGAAGATTCAAGCTTAAAAAATATCATTTTGTGGAAAAAACACATATAATTTAGTTTCTCTTGGAAAAAAATTAATTCAGCGTTTAAAATGCCTATATCTTTCTGAATCTTAACCGTAATGAACTAGAAATATTTATATACGCAGCCCTATATATATGGCTTCAAAATTATAAAAGAAACATTACGCTACGTTTTGCACATTCGCAGTAAAATATTATTCACTACAATTGCTCATATTTTCTCTAGTAATCAAGTCATTTACTTCAAATTTTACTATAATGCTTCTCTAGCATATTGTAACGTATTATGCAAGTTACACTCTGCATGTTATAAGCAATAAACTCGAGAAAAAGTTCGTGATTGTGTTTAAAGAAACTTTTATCTCTTCCGAAATATTCTATCAATTTTTAAAAATATGAGTTCCGACGATTTTATGCTCCACGATTCTGCGCTATTGATTGAGAACCATTTTATCCATATTAAGAATTTGCTCTAAACTTTTGGATACCAGTGCATATGTGGATTGACTTCCCAGCAACCCATTGCATTTTTTTTCAATCTGAAGCACATGGAACTCTTTGGAACCAGTTCACAAGTCTTAACATTTGGGAACTCTCTGAATTTTTTTCTTTCTCTTTTACCATTCTTTTAGAAAGGTTAAAGTGGGATGGTAAAATCTAATAATTTTGCCGATATGATTGGATTCCATTTTTGGTTTTTATGGTAAACATCCTGTATTTGTTTTCACAAACACTATGTTTGCTGTCAGAAATCATGCATTAGCATCCGAAACAGTTGTTTTAAAGCTCATAATTTTTAAATTTCTTACCGATAAATTTAAAGTATACATGATTCTATTTTATCAATGCAAATTATGTATCTCATTATGTGAAAAAAACATACAGTTGCACATTTAAAGAAACACATAGCGTAAACATGCTTTTGTTTAAACAAAAACCACCCGCCTTCGACGACCAGCTAGACGCCCTTAATATTGATATCCCTTAGGTATACTTGTAAAGAGGCGAAATAAATTGGCGAAATCGATCCAGTTTTTGAGGCTGAGGGACTCTCTCACAGTTTTATTTTCGATATCTCTCGAAATTGGAGGCCTGTGGGGGAAAGGCGAACATAGATGAAGTGTCAAGGAGTCATGAGATTCTATATAAATTGGCGAAATCGGTAAAATTGTTGTGACTGGGGGACTGTCAAGATTTTTCCCCAAAGAAAATGTACAGTGACGTAGTGTTTTTGACCTTGATCTCAAAAATGGAGGGTGGTGGGGATCAGGGACCATCGATAACGTATTTAGATATCATAAGCTTTCATATGAAATAAAGATTGGTGAAATCGGTCTTGTGGCTGGGGCTGGATAACTCGTTCTTTTGTTTTAGCAATTATCTTAAATATGCATATAAAGGAATACTCTGCCTTATGTTTAGACGGTTGATATCAACTGTTAAATACCATAGAAAACTCTTTAATATATTTGAAAAGATTAGACGAAAAAATGTATCATTACATTCACTTCGATATGTCTAATTTATCAATTCAGATTGTTCTTCTCAATTGTTTTTAATATTTCAAAAATTCCAGAAGTTAAATATATGGCACAAATTTTTAATACAACTTGATTTGCTTCGTTTGAATTTCGGTACAAATATTTAATGCAATTTAGATGACTAAAAGTATGCTCTTTTTTAATTCTGAACATTACAGAGGGCAAGATGAATAATTCTGGGCTAGATGAATAATTTATCTCCAAATATAAAAGAAAGGGCGAGACAATTTATCTATATTAACATTATTTTCATTCTTAAACAAATATCCATAATATACCTTCCCAATCGATTCAATTCACGTGTTGTTTATCTTTCAATTAACAGGTTTCCGAAAAGTAAATATTAAAATTCTTTTGAGTTTCTGAAAGGAAACTATTTGAAATTATTTTTCTTGCAACAAAAGCGTTTGTTTACTTTGTTGAAAGAAATGGAAAAAGTATAAAAACTGTATTTAGTTATCAAATAAAGTCTTTCACTGGAATATGTGAACATAATTTAAATGCAAGTCTGAAAGAGTAGAATTGGAGGTAAATTATTATCATTCTTTTTATGAGAGATTTAACCGAATATAAAACCCACGCTCCTTCTTAATTGAAATTAAGTGGGGATTTAATTAGAAGGAACTTTGAAATTATGCAGGAAAAGTTCATAACTGATTATAATTCCGAATTGTTTCTATTATCATTTAAAGGATATTTTTTTTTAAAATTTCGCTTTACAAATTATGCTTAGATGGAGATATTACAGAACAGCTTCCTATATATTTGAAAGAAAAAATAAATTCGCTTGTAGTTTTCACTTCGCACATTATTTTAATTAATTTTGCCCTGGACCGTGGCTTATTTATTTATAGACTGATGCAATGCAATTTATTGACGTATAATTTCAAGCAATTTCATTTGCTAGCAAATTAATTTTCAGTTAAATTTTAATTCAATATTTACTGAAATCTCAAGACAAGGTTTTAAGTATGGTCAGGGTTTCAATTTAAAAGGCTATTTTATATGAAACGAAACATTCTATACTTCTTCTGACCTTTGCTTATAATCACAACTAAATTCCTGAGATCTTCATTCTTTCTCTATTTTACTGTTTCTGCTGTGACTTTTTGCACATGACACCTAATAAGTTCAGCTTCTTAATGCAATAGAAAATGAAAACAAGATTTTAAAATACTATATTTAATCATTTCTTCATAATAGTTTTGAAAAATGAAATTACGAACTTAACTATAAATTTTGTATTTGCACAACTTACACTAAATGCAAGTTGTGTTCATTTTCTTTTATCCTCTATTCTTGTTTAGGAAAATTTTAATATGTATTTTTAAATCCTATGTTTAAATTATTTCATAAAAATATTTCCAAGAAATGAATTAAAATTTTTTTGTGAAACCTTAATTGAAAATTCACGTTAATACAACCGACACTAAATACACCTTACTTCATGATTCGGATCTCACGAAAATAATAATGCCAAAATAGTATTAAAAGAATTAAAATAATTATATTTCTTTTCCTTTAAATATAATTATCAATAAATTTGGACTTTCGCATCGATTAAAATTAACGACAATAAAGCTTTTTTTGCTTAGATGAGATTCCAGCGGATTATAACAAACACAATGAAGAAGTAAAAATTGAAGTTATAATTTAATAATCAGATATAAAGATAAATCATGACAAATTGCTATAGGAAGTAAACAACGATTTCTAGATTTCATTTCAAGAGAATAAGGCAGCTGCTTGTTTCTGAAAAATTAAATAATTAAGCGTCTGTTCCACGTAAAATTAAGCTAAGGAATGTAAATAATTAATTTTTTCAATTCATTTAGAGAAATTTCTCTGTTAACATGTTTACCAAAGATAAATTTTATCAAAATATTGTAATTTATTTAAAGTATCTATGCAAAATTTCATAATTAAATTGGTTGCAACTATTCATTTTCAGTAGGTTCTCTAGCTGGTAACTTCGTTGTTTCCAAAAGTTCAAAACATAATTAGTATGTGTAAGTATTAAGAAAAACATTTCAAGCTAATGTTAATGATACAAAACAATTATTAAAAGAAATAAATTACCTTATAATCCGCTCATTAGTAAAGCAAAAAAATAAAGAGAGTGAAAAAACTGGTCACAGCCTATTCGCAATCATATTTATCGTCTTGAAGTAAAATTTCTTTACTGTCCTTTTATAGAAAATTACGAAAGGAATACTGACTTCTTACAATATAAATAATAAAATGAAGGTTTTGCTTAAGTTTCAATTGTTAAGAACGACTAAAGTGTTAATTTATTCTCTGAAATGATAATCAGATGGTATACACTTTAATCGACAACGATAAGAAGTATGCACTACAGTAGAACATCGCTTAACGAGCATAATTAGTTCCAGGATCTTACTCCTAATGCGAACCACTCGTTGAGCGAAACAATTTTTCCCATATAAATTAATATAAAATAAGATAGATGTTCCATGTCGAAAACAGTACTCAAAACATTTTATTTATAACATTTATTCAGAAAACATTACAAATAATATTGTTAAGGAGTATGGAATCACTTTCATCTTTTTATCTATCACAGAATGAACCAATCTGGAATGCGAATTCGATCTGCAGTAAAAAAATAAAGAACTAGTTTATTATTTATCCTAGAAAGCTGTCTAGAGACATTTGTTTTCTTAGACGCTTCAAAATTTGACAAAAATGCGATATTCATTATCATTAAAAAAATTTGTAGTGTGTATTGCCTTATGTACGATGCAACAGATTCCCATGCTTTCAGAACTTCTCTTATTACGCCAGAAGATTGTTGCTTTGCTGTTACCTCTCCTCCTCTGACAAACTCTCCTCCACAACTTCTGGTTGTGAAACACAATGCAACTCCATAAGCTCTTCGGTGGTCACCTCCTGGCTGTGCTCTTCCACGAGCTCATAAATATCATTGTTATCTACTTCCATACCCATGATCTTGTATAAAGACGCAATCTGGTTGATGACATGCTTCACAAGTAGTCTCCCCCTATCTTGGGCACTCATTATGCGAAACGTCATTCGTTAAGCGAGTCCAATTAGGCACTAAAATAAATTATTTACTGATTGATGAAGATTTGTTTTCTACTTTAAACTGTTTATTTTGCCTTTTAAACTCTTCAAGAATTTTAACACAATCTTTGAAGATATATTCATTTTGCACAGCTTCGATACTTGGCATACCAGAGTTGCTTTCACTTTGCAACATCTAAGATTCACTATATGGAAACTAATAAAACAAATACGAGTAAATATGTTTGAAGTATAATTTGGTCTCCGAAATAGATTTTATACATAACTTAAAGAGCAATGCCGATTGATTTTTAAAATTTTTAAATATTCGTTTTAAGAATTTGTATGCTTTTAAAAGAAGGAACCTTCGAAATCTTATTGAACATAAGCCAAGATGGAATGAAAAACTTTTTATAACAATTATGCTTTATGAGATATAATTGATAGACCAATTGAATGCTATAAAATGAGAAGATATAACTAATAATTAATTTTATTAAAAATGAATTTATCGAATTGATTCAAAGGTAAAAAGTAGTAATATCATTCAAAAAATTAATTTATCACATTTTATAATTCATAAATGTATTGAAAATATTTACTATACAGAAAGATTGTGATTTTACCTGCAAATGCATAGGGGATAATAATAAACAGAGTCAGAATTAAATAAGACATAGAAATATATATAAATATGCCTCGATAAATGTTTCAGCATAAAAGATATTTCTATATATTATGTATAATGCATCTCATGGTTTCTACACAGTATCTATCTAGTTTCTACGAAGATACTAACTGTTCCAGGAAGTCATTCATTTATAGGCATAAAATTATTTTTTTCTATATTTCAAAATATTACTCTTAAATTTATGCATTTATTTATTTAATTCTGAAAATAACTAGTCCTATTCCGCATTTTAAAAACTTCTAATATCTCTAGTGTACAAAACTAGCTTAATTTCGTAATAAATAGACAAAAAGTAAAACTGTTAAAATATTGAATCAATATTTTTGCAAAAAATTGAGTACATTCCTACAAAAGAAGTAAAAACGCATTGCTACGACCACAAATGTTAAATATATAAATCCTTTTAAAAAAGTATTTGATGCTTCATAAAAAATTATAAAAAGAATGTAATTGAAATTTCTAATTTGCATTGGTTCATTGAAAAAAAATGTACTACAGGATAGTTTCTTAAGCAAACATGTATATTTTAAATATACATTTAATCTTAGAATTATCTTTTCAACTGTCATAAAACGACTATGAAACTGGCAGCGTATTAAGACTTTAAGTCACGTGCAAGATATAGTCCTGAGTTTGCCTTTTCGCATGCGACGCAGAAATTTACTATTCTGATCACATTTGTCTGCGAAACATAAAACCATACTTTGAACGTTCTTCTAAAGTGTTATTTAATATTCGAACCTAACTTTTATGTAAATTGTTTGAAATTCGAGAGCCTCTTTGAAATTCCTTTTTTCTTTTGCCTGAAAAGCACTTCACATTCTCAAAATGATCTATACATTCTCCTACTTCTTTTCAGAAAAAGTTATAAAAAGGTGATGACTACTACACAATACCGTTTTGGAATGCGAAGCAACTAAAAAGACGGGTTTTTTTTCTCTCGAATGCTACAGATCTTCTAAGTTAAAAAGATAAACAGAAAGGGATTTTGTATACCAATCTCTTAGTATTTCAGTCCGATTTATAAACAACTGTTATTTTATTCCGATGCTTCAAAAAATCAATTCAAATTTTGATTTTGATAAAGCTTCGAGTGAAAATAAAACATTTATCCAGACATAAAATCGAATATTTAGAAAATATAATTGAGCTATTAAGGGAATGAAGCAATAAAAACTGAAAAGGAAATTGGAAAATGTCATAGAAATTTCAGTTCTTTTTTGTGGAATTATCGTGGAATATTTAATAAATTAAATATAACTTTCATTAATTGGAATATTTTAACCAGCTCACTGCTTATTTTTTTCCATTCGAGTTTCTGGAAATTGCAATGAATGAATTAATAAATTATACGAAAATTTCATTTAGGGATAAAGACGTAAAAGGGATAAATATGTTGTATTATTTATATATGTCAGAGGATATATTTTGAAAGAATAGCTTATTCAGCTTATATTTCCCACTTTTTAATTATTCAAATATGCAAATAAAAAATATTTATAAAAATTCAGACCGATCATTACTGTAAGTAAATGAAAATAGAGTTGAAAAATTCTCTTCGGATATTTCACTTCGCGTACACAAGACTAAAATAATAGCTGTAAAAATCCATCCTAAAAAATGAGTAACAAAATTTTGGTAAAATGTCTCTATTGTATTTAACCGCTGATGATTGTAGTGTATCGGACTCTGGTTTTATTTTCTACCCAATTAATTTTGCAACCTTGTAGATATTTTGAAAATATTGTTCAATTATAAAATAAGAATTTCCGAAAGAATTGTTGAATGAATACGTTCCATACGAACATTTTATAAATGAAATGATAGTTTCCATCAACAGTACCAGTAACTAATTTAACAGCTTCCGGCCCCCGGTATGAATAATAATTTATGAATAATTTTAATTATTTAATGAATTAATAATTGTAATTATTTAATGAATGAATAATTGTAATTATTTAATGAATGAATAATTTTAATTATTTAATGAATGAATAATCAATATTTTTCATTATTTAATTACGAATATAACTAAGCTGTAATGTATGAAAAAATATAAAAATGAAGTATTAAAAATAAAATATTTCTGAGTTGTTTTTTATTTTCATTTATTTCTTTTTTTACTAACAAATAATAATTTTAGCCTGAAAGGGTTAATGTAAAATCTCTACATTTAAATGCAACCATAATGAGAGAAAATGTAGATTTCAAGCTGAATAGTTAGGATTTCGCCATGGATAAGGATTGTTTTCAATAAATGTTTCTTTATTCTATATTTTCTTGTGTAATCTGTCTTCTTTCTTCGTATCTTTTCTTCAGTATCTGTGAAACTATGTTAGAATACGTAATTTCCAATACTTTATTAAAGTTGAATATTTCTATATCGCACAAGAAACACCCCGCCCTGCCTTAGCATACGGGTAACTGAATGACAGGCGCTGCAATAGCTCGAGTATTGAGGCCGGAGTCCTAGTAGCCACACACCTCCAACCGTTATTGAACCCACCAGGGAACGAGAACCTGCTTACTTATACAGCAGCTTCTCATCCGTGAACTCGCGGTATCCCCCGGTGGGAGTGAATATTTCTATAAGAAAGCAATGATTTATTCCAATAAAATTCTCCTAAAAGAATTCTCTCCTATATGCAGTCATAATATGAACACTTTTCTTGACTGCAAACATGCTGCTTGAAATCTGGAATGTACTTATTACAAATTGATTGAATTATTTCGATAGCTTTTGATTCAACTGAAAATCTGTTATGAAAGAGGAACGTCTTTTTAGACAACAAACTTGAAATGAAAATTTTCGGAGACCAAGGGAGCACGTAAATTTAAATAAATTGAGAGATTTTACACATTTCAAATGGCATATCTAGGCTAGAAATAAAGGCGAAGCTGCTTCACACAAGTTATGGCATTGCATATTCCAATTAGAAAAGTATTACTCCAACCCAAGAATGTCAGATTATCAAAAATATTGTTGCTTTTTGCAATGGATTAAATATGACTTTAGATATTAGAGCAGTGATGTTCCACTGAGAAATTACAGTTATTTTATTGCATGAATCTTTCAGAATTTATTATTAGACTAGCTGTTACCCGCGACTTCGTGCGCGAAGAATTTGAATTGCTACTTTTTTTAAATTTACGAATGTAAATGTTTCGTTATATATAGAAAGGGGAAGTCAAAAGTTCTGACGGTTGATAATACATAATTGGACGACTAATTTAATTCTCTGTTACTGTAAATTACATCATTGTACTCAATGGTATCATCTGCTCTTTGGAATATATCATCCACCATGCTATATGTCATCTGCTTCTACTGTTTAAAAGAATACATAAGACAAAATATACCTTCCTATTATAAAAACTCTGACAACCATATCATATACGTCAATGGACGATCCTGGTTTGTTTATTTTGGATTCATAGACCGTTTTCCGGTAACCTTCCGATTTAAGCAATCGCCAAATCTATTTGGCAACTGTATCAAGCGCCAAGCTGGAAATAAAGGTGAATTAGTTCAAAGTCTAACCGTTGCCTAGCAACGGAGTAGCTATAAATATTCGTTATTTCAAAATCGTCTGCACGCATTTTAAAGTTTTGGAACTTTTAAAAATTAATAACAATCGAAGGGAAAATGTCAGAGAAATAAAATTAGTATCATTGAAAAGGTAAAAATTTGAACTTTAAGATGGTATAAAAATATTTTTTGTCGGACAGTTTGCTCCGAAGTTACGGCGGAAAAACGATTTCGGTTATTTTCTAATTAACTGACTGTTTAATTAACTTTGGGACTTGGAAAAGTTCATAAGTGTCTTCCCCTTCTCTTAAATAATAAGTGTACAAAATTTGGTTGAAAACCGTCCATTGGTTTAGGAGGAGATGTGGAACATAGCCACATACATACCCACCCACATACCCACAATGACTTTTATTTATATTAAGATTGACATAAAGCCATAGATCTATTTCCAAACTATTCGACCATCAAACCAAATGATCAACATAGGTTCGAACTGCATTTCAGCACCTTCCGGCAACCTCTAATTAGCATTATTGCCCATAGGTTACATCATATATGGTATTCGAAATGTCTAACACCATTTGATTTAGATTGTGACCTCATTCCAGCATTTGAATACATGTTTCCAGATACATGGGTATTGCATATACAAGAGTTTATGCATATATAACCAAAGATGTGACAGATACTTGATAGAAGATTCTTCCAATGGCATTAGAATCACTGGGAGTATGCTATGTAAGCGCAAGCAGGTTCTACTGGTAGTTCATGTATTCAAATTAGATTTAGGGCAGATGCATTTGCTGTTAAAGAAATAAAGTGTTCATAGATTTATGGACGCTCATTACAAAAGGACTGGAATCTTACAGTGGCAATAATTTTATGAATATAATCTTATATGGCTTTACTGTAGAAAAACGCACCAGTATATTGTTTTAAATCTGAATGAATGGAGAATAAGTTGCTGAGAAACTCGAATCTTCAATAATTTTTGACTTCCTCCCCCCCCCCATATCTGGCAAATTTTAACCTTATAGAAATTATACTG
>BGPR01000719.1:209445-350032 GCA_013235015.1 Araneus ventricosus | reverse complement strand
GTGATTTTTTTCACTTATATTCCTTTCTTTTCGAAAAAGGCATTCAGAGTAGGTTCTGAGAATATGGTAGCAGCAGAAATTCTTCACCATTAGAAGAAAACCTCCCCCTGTCACACCCTTGAAATGTACAACAAAAGATACGTCGCCCCACCTGGGTGAGTGATAGAACTAGTAGTGGCACAAACAGGTTGATCTTACTGAGGCGTTTTTTTTTAAATAAATTCAATCTGTTTAAAAGTATTTTGTGTTAATAAAGAAAAGATAAGATTTATAGCAAATATATCAAATTCCATTTCAAATTCCAAAATACTACTATTTTCAATTGCTCTTTTATATTAATATTTTATTACTATTGTATATTAATTAGGTTTTTGTTGTAAACCTTAATCTTATTTCATACAAAATAAGTACACATATAATCATTATTATTGTTATGCTCACAAACGTCATTAAAACACATGGTTAAAGTTTAAAAATAAAATTTGAAATATGATCTATAACGTAGTGCTTTGTTTCTGAACTGCAAGTATATGTTTATGTAATATAGCGTGACATGTGACAAGGGGGGGGAAGGGAGTATGGTGAAGTGTGACACTTTGTGTCAAAAGGGTGGAGGGGGGTCAAAAATATTGAAAAGAAGTGTGACATCATTTATGGACGGCCCCTAAGTGAACTTCGATGATAGAATATAACTCTATATTTTACAAGGTTTTCATTGCAAACACTTTATATGAGAAAGATAATTGCTACCTTAAACCTTTCTTGATTATTTAATCGCAGATACCTCGTTTTAATTCGAATTGAAGAAGTTTGATTGCATACTGACAAAGTGTCTGCTTCAAAACCCTAATTCTGTATTTGCTTTTCATTTCTTAATATTCTATTAAATTTTTGAATTTTTTTCGTGCTATATACAAATAATCAGTCAAATTTCTATATTTTACACAACCTCTACAATAGTGGAAAATTTATTTAAAATTCTAAATAGTTTGAGTAACTTGCCCAGCCATCTGATTTAAACATTTTCAGTAAAAGCGTAATATTTAAGTTATTCTCATTTTGGGCATAGAGTTCATTTAGGTATATTTTACTATTACTTCATTTTATAATAATCTAAAATAATCTTAATACAAAACTGAGACATAATTAATTAATTATATATAATTTTTGACATATAATTCATTTAAATTAGTTATGAAACAATTTAAGGTGACATAATCTTATAAATGCAACAGTCTTCAATTTTATAACCACATTTGGTGTTTGTCATATAAAGACAGTTAAAGTAAAATCTTTGTTAAGAAAAAAGCATGAATAAATTCCTTACAGAACTATCAAAAAAGAACCATTTTCTTCCATTACTGAAGTTAGAAACAGTTTGTTTAACATAAACCTTTTCAGATTTCAAAAGAAATAATTCAAATTAATTATGGCACTTTTTGCTTCCAGTACCATTTCTTGATTACATTAAAAGAATATTTTAATTTGAACACTTAAAAAGATGTATTTTACTTCTAAGCTCCCGGCTTAACATGGATCAAACAGAATTGTACAGAACTTGTTTTATTGAAGAATAAATTTAATTATCCATTCTGTTCTGAACAGAAAAAAAGAGACGTCATTAAAATTAAGAAAGCAAAAAAAAAGGTAATGGAAAGATAATTAAAATTTCGCGAAAATGAGTTTTTATGGTATTCAGAAATTAATATTTCCAGTGGGGTACTTGGACGTGCAATTTTGATAAGAAGGAATACCGGTGATATATATTTTTCAACGTTCTTTTTCCGCGAAATATGGGAGAGGGATAAAAAAGTTTTCCTTGTTTTAGAGATGTCAAATAAAAATTTTTCATTCTCCGAGATAAAGATAATTAATATTCTCGCTCTTCTTTATAAGATTTGCATATTCTTTTTTCTCAACAACTTTAGAAGATCCTTCAGTTTATGTTTTTTTGAGGAATGCTTTTTTATGTACTAATAAAGGTGTTCGTTTTCATACCCTCTTATATAAGTGTTTTGAAATGAAATTCCCCTTTCTTCTGGGTTTTGAGATTAACTTATTATTATATTTTATTTATTTTTTGTTTGGGTAGTTTTATAATGTACACAAGGGTACGAGACGGGGAAATTCACTGAATAAATATTTTTCTACGATAAATATTAGCTTTTTTACAGAGCTGTCTGCTGTGTTTGGGAATCGTCTGCTGCGTTAATAAATATAACAATGTCTGAAACATTTATTATTATTTTAACAACATAAGAATCCGTATGTTAAATCCGCTTTTAAATTGTATTGGAAGGTGGGTTGTTAATTATAAAACGTTAATGCAAGGTAGGTGCCCAATGCTAAAATTTAGATTAATATATATAAATTATAAAATCAATACTGGGTGCTGAAATATAAAACACATCAAATACACAATTTTGCTGCACTTAATTGAGTCAAGAACCTACCTTTTTCTGGCACCCGTAAAGATTATGAAATTATAGTGGAATAAGCTGAAAACAATAGTACATTATGCGTTGTCAAAACTATAAGAGATATTGAAACAGAATCAGATTTTAAATTTTAAATATTTTTTTATTAATAAATGATTGATTTATGTATTACTGCCATATTATGAATTAATAGTAATTTAATGCACATAACAATCAATATAAAAATACAAATAAATGATAACTGTAACTATACATTAATATGAAAAGAACATTGCAGACTTTGAAAATTACACAATATACTGAAAATGGAAAATTGGAGTAAATGAGAGCTCTCACACATTACGTTATTTTTCTGCGGTTGTCAAGCTAATGCCTTTTTGATAAATCAGACACTCTTGAAACATTTTGTTGAAGAAACAGATTACACCGCCACACCAATATTACAGAAGACACTCCTTGATTACTCTCATAATTGAAAAATGCAGAATTAAACTGCCACACATATAACCAACAGTTTAGTGATCACTTTTTATAACATCACTGATGAAAGTGCGGATTTTACCGCCTTGTCATTCACTATCTGTGATCTAAATGCAGTTTCTACTTTATTAGCCAACACACTTTATTTCTGCGGTAACCCAGAACATTGGATATTAGGTCATAACTGTCATCATTCAACACAGACGAGAAAATCAAACGCTGGTCTTGAAAATTCGTTCGGACAACGCCCAACATCACTTTTTTAACAATATTATTAGAATCACAGTTTTTTTTATTTTACTTCATCTCCTCTTACGTGATCATTTCTAATAAAATCTTCTGCACGTCTGAGAGGCCCAGAACCGAAGGAATTTAATCCCAACGGTCTCCAGAACCTCCAGACGTGCGTCGGTTACTTTCAGTGTAAAAAGGCAATCTAATTGAGACAAAGGAAAATGCTTCCAGTAAGAGACGCCAAAGTTTAATAACATATAAATTCATCCGCAACAAGATGGCGAGGAAA
Source organism: Araneus ventricosus (assembly GCA_013235015.1). Classification (NCBI taxonomy): domain Eukaryota; kingdom Metazoa; phylum Arthropoda; class Arachnida; order Araneae; family Araneidae; genus Araneus; species Araneus ventricosus. Next base: position 346,591 of record BGPR01000719.1, on the reverse strand, counting down.
TAGTTCCGTTGAAAAATTTGATTTATAAATTAATAATGTTGATACATTAATGGAAAAGACATCATAAGTTAAGACAATTAATATTTAAGTCGAATACTAAGTAAACAATTAAGAAAAATTTAGATATTTAATGAAACTGCTAAAAATTAACGTTTGAATTTCAAAAGTTCCCAGAAATGCCACATGAGATGAAATAAACTTTGGTGGCGAAGAATTAAATAACTTAAAATACTGACAAAACCGAAAAATGATGTAGATGTAATTTTTGCAATCTAACAAATTGCGTATCAGTAGATGAGAGAAAAACTTTATTTTTGACCTCAGTGAATTAAATAACATTTAAGAACTCTGTGTTACTCTCTAATAGTCAATAACTTCTCGAACTTATATTAAGATTTCAGTTTCGTTAAAATCCCTCTTTATAGTTCGAGACTACCCATTATTCTGGGTTTTCAGATTAATTTATTATTCTATATTATTTTTATTTTGTGTAGTTCTAGAATGCACACAAGAAAAGAAATGATGAAATTCACGGAATAAATATTTTTCTACGTAAAAAATTAATTTTTTTAAAGAACTGTCTGTGTGTTTGTGAGACGACTGCTACGTTGATAAATATTTCAATTTCTAAAACATTTATTATTATTTTAATCACAAAAGAATCTCTACATAAAACCATAAAAGTGATGTAATTTTTACAAAGCTTTATAATTTGTTTATCAGTAGAGGAGATAACAATTTTATTTTTGACCTCAGTGAATTAAATAACATTTGAGGGACGCTATGTTGCTGCCTAATCGTTAATAACTGCTCGGACTTATATAAGCACTTCAATTCCGCTAAAATCCCTCCTTATAGCTTGAGTTCAAGAGCATATATTAACCGTCCGAGCATTTTGGCAAACTTCTCAAGTTATGCATTTGCAGTGTAACGTAGCTCTGCTGTATATTATGTTTCCTATGCAAATTGGATAACTTCTCAAGTTATGTAGTTGCAGTGTAACATAGCTCTGCTCTATATTATGTATCCTATGCAAATTTTGAATTCCATTCATTAAAAGATTTACATGTTGTAGAGAATAATGTATTTGGTAATAGGATTCTTTTAACATTTACCATTTAATGCTTCAATAAATTGATTAAATACAGCCCGCAAAATCGAACTACTTATACCAGCAACATGTGAAAATTGTGAAATGGTTAATGTGTCTACATTGTAAAATGACAGAAAAGTTTACAGTGAAAAAGGGGAGGAAAACCAGCGAACATATATAAGTTATCACAATATTTTTCCGTTGAAATACCGCATTGATAAATGTTAAGATATAAATTCATGTTTAAACCATTTTAATTCTCATTTTTGCTGATTTGCTAGTATGTTCATTGAAACGACAAAGGTAACATTCCGGATAAAGTATCATGTTTCAAACTGATATTGTTACTTTAAAATTCAATACATTTTAAATAAAAATTAAAGGGTTCGAAATAAGGCAAGCTAAAAAATGTTTGAATTTTGACGAGATGATTCCTAGTTTTTATTGCTAATACACAGATTATCAATAAAAAACTAAGCAATTAAACTAACGTAATAATTAAAGTATTTTTAAATATTTTTCAATAATTTCTGGAAAAAATGACCAAAATCTTCAATATTAAAATGTATTATCCCGAAAATCTCAGGGGACAAATATAATGTTTAATAGTAGATACGTCCACTAACATTATTAAGAAACTGTGGAATATACAAGCATAATATGATATTATTCAATATAATTATTTGTTGCCTTATTACTTCCTAGTAATAACATTAGAACATAAAACAGCAACAGCCAAAAGGTTGTTTAAATTTTCGGGGAAATTATCATATTTTTAACCGAAGATTGATAAGAAATGTTCGAAATCCGTATTTTTTGCAAATAACTTTAATGAACCATTCATTATTTAGGGCATGACAAAACTCATATCTATGAAATGCTTCTTTAATAAGATATTTTCAATCGAGCATATTGTTGGACGAATATTTTATTCCTTTATATATACTTCTTAAATGGTCTTATTTCACAATGTGATTCGAAAGGATTCCAGCAAGGGTAGGTTAGGTTATATCGAAAGAATTAGTTTTATAGACGAACAGACATGATGCCTGACAATTCATCAATGTTTAATTTCTGTTTTCTAAAAGCACAATGTAGTTTGTGGATTCTCCTGAACCTTAACATGCCAATTATTAATTCAGAATACCTTCTCAAGAAATTGTAGGCTCATCAATTAGCAAAATTCATGCTACAAATGGTTTTTGCATCACTGCATTGCAAACGCCAGCTTGCAAACCATTCATTGGTGGTAAAATTCTACCAGAATTTGAACACTTTGGGAACGAAAAGAACGTATAAACTTCTTGTGCAGCACACTGATTTCCAGTATATTAATAAAATCAGAAATAATTCTTACCATAATGAGGGCAAACAAACGTATATACGATTGGGTTCATAGCTTCTTTTATAGCAGGCGTGTGCGATGTTTGGCTCCTACCGCAAAGCGATTACAGTATCACCGAACCTTCAGTGCAATAGCCCAACCCGTTCATGAAAAGGCAAGCATCAGTTTGGAAACATTTTTCGATACAAAAGCGCCAGGGTTCACCTTTTCCCTTAGTGGAACTGACACGTTTTGTACAGTCCAAAATTAGATATTTCAATTTTAACTTCATTAAATTGAGCATAGTTGACTGATTCCGTAAGTGTGAAATATGTATAGATTTCAAAAGCCATGAGATTTACAAATATTATGCTTCTGTTAATCTTATTTTCATTTATTTAAGGGTATTTAGTAATATATTGAGTTTAAAGATGATAGTTATAATGATAAATATTATGTATTTTTCAAATGTGCAAATTATATTATGTTCAATATGTTTTTTAAATTTCTGTAAGTATACTAAAAAAAAAATTTTTATGCTATAATTGAGTCTTATGTAATCATTGAACATTTACTTTACTTATTGATTATAAGTTATGTAACTATTGAACCGTCACTCACGTATTATGGTAATTTGGGGATGATTTTATCCATAATTGTTTTTCCTGGGCATATACTGGTTTGGAGTTATGTACTTACAGATCATTGCATCCAAACGGGAAACTACTTATTATATGCCATTTTATGATGAAAACATCACATTCTTTCTGTTTATACTATACTTTACATCAATTATAATTTGGTAAATATATGGTAGAAAGCCCCTTTATTTACAACTAAACGAGAACTTCCTAGTTCCCTTAATCTATCCTTTACACTTAATGCTGACAGCTTTCTACACTTTAATGTCACTTAACTCTGGACAGATTTTAATTGTACTAGATATTCACACATGGCTTATATTCCATGGAGTCGTGTCTTGAACTCGCGCCGTTACCGGGTTCTGATTAAGCGAATTTACTTAGGGACAAGAATTTTTCTTTACCGGGATTACTAAATGGCAAGAAATATGAAACAAACAAATAATGAACGCCGCAATACCAATCCTATTATTTCAAAACTAGAAAATCACCCGTCATGGTATGGCGGGTGCAAATTGCCTCTTCATTCCAGAGATTTCCCGTCAAATTTGACGTGTTTAAACAGATATATATGCGAGAGATTTGTTTAACATTGTTTGAAAACAAATGAAAAAACATATGTTTTATGACGGGAAATATTTTTTATTTACATATTATTTGCATATTTCTTGATTCAGAAAACCTCTTGGTAAACAACATTCCGTGTGAAGTATTTTTCGTTGTTTAACAATTTTCCTTGTACTTCAGATGTCTAATCAAAACAAAGCACTTCTCTGCTTGTCGAACGTTGCCAAAAAATATTATCAAATTATATCTTCACGATTGCTATAAATAATCAGATGCATCGTAGCGTCCAAACTACATCACGAGCATTACACACCACTGACGTGATTTACTACTTTCTATTAAAAAACGGAAATTAATTTGAAATATATGATTAATATAGTTTAAAATTTCTCGGGAACTATTGATCATAGCGAGATAAATTTTATATCAATCGATAGCAAATTTTATTTCACTATTTTAGAGCTATTAAATTTGAAATTAGAACGACAAGTACTTTTTAAATTTAAAATTACTGAATATTAGGTGCTCTAACAATGAAATAATGCTGTTTAACGTCTCGTAGTGTTATGGCGCGAATTTTATTGTTGGTGACGTCAGAGCGTCACCGGGTCACTGAGAGACAGATCTGGGCTATTATATTAGTAATTTTCAGTTTTATCATGCCATAAGGCAGATTTTGAAATAACTCGCCTACGTATTGGGCAAACCAAGTATACTCATTGACAGTTTTTATTCCGAGAACCTACCCAAATATGCGCATCATTCATGTACCTAATACGATAAATCATATTTTAAGAAAATATCCCTATTTTAACAGGCATCATTTGCATTTTTAACTCCATAATTTTAGACCTTAGGCTTTGGTGACCGAGAAATTTTACCTAGATTTGTTTTCTTTTCTTAAGACAACAGGTTTTCTATCACAAATTTAACACCTGGAGAACTCGCGCTACGAAGAGTAACAGAAAGATGCGCAAGGGGGTATGTTACATCCAGATTCATTATTTCGCTTTTTAAGCAAATCTAGCAAATTTTTCATACTATATCTGTTCTAAATTATCCGTAAAAATAGTTCTAGCTATACAAGAACTAATTTTTATGCAGTCATTTTATCATATTATGCAGGGCATTGCGAATGCGCAGAAAATTTATGTTTCTTACCTACATGATTTTACATTTTCTTTTACAAAAGAATCATTAATATTATGATCGTTACACAATGTGGATAGCAAAATAAGCACATAGGGATTTTTTTTCGAAATTGAAATACGGAATTCTGCGTGGCTGTTCAGAATAGTTCATGCGGTTTTAAGATTTTTTTCGAATAGTTTTTGAGAAAGCAGATTAGATATGTAACAATGGCTTAAGTGCAGAATTATATAACTTTTGTACCACTCTCATTACTTTTTCACTTGCGCTATTATCCGGTTTATAAGTCTTGGTACCCTCAAAAAATCTCCATTTTTGAACTATAGATTGTTCTTGAATTCATTTGCTTCCTCACCAAACCTTAAATAGAGATATATCATTATCCTCCTGTCACTAACACTTTCACTCAACTGAACTAAGGAACATGACACGAGGGCGTGTAATGGGGTGTTTCACACCACTTAAGCAGAATTCCAATTAAAATTTTTCTTGAAACAAATTCCGTTTGCTGAATGTGAACTTAAAGGCAGCTATCACGGATTTGACTGATTTCAACCCGTAGGAAGTCAGTATTTTCTAAATTTTTTGTTGTGTGGGCTCTGAAACACCCCCCTTGCTCGTCTTTGGGGTTAATTCACTGCGGGTTTTTTTTAAAAATTAAAAAAAAGGTTTTTAAGCGTTGGTCTCAGATGCTTTACATTTCATAAATTTATTAAACTGGCTTTTACTACCTTTTAATAATTTTATGCCTTATGTTGTCATTTAATGTTTTTGTGTTTTATCATGAGATTATAATTTTATCTTACGTATGGCGCAGCATGGCCAGATCTGGTTTTTATGCCAATAAAATTTAATATCCATTTATCCAACCGGGCACGAATCCGAGACTGTAACTAAGCCATTGAGGGCCGGATGAATGTAGGGAGACTTTATTTTTTATTTTAACAAAGATAAAATACAATTTCGAAATACATCCAGACATGGTGAAGATAAAAAGAAATTGCAAACACATAATCCGCACATAGAATGCTAAAAATACTATTGCAGACGTGAGTAAATACTTTGATCTTTGTAGTTGTATGGTTAAAAATATTTATCTTAAAAAGACTTATTTGAATGTTCATTTCAGAAAATTCCTACTTTTTAAAAGATCTATCCAGTAATTCCTCTGCGACATTACTATTCTCATCACACACGAAACGCATTAGAAGCTGTAGCATTGCTCTTACCAGATTATTTGTCGAGTTGTTCTTTGGCTGTGTAATAAATGTTGTGATGGTGGGGTTGTGAAATTTCAGGAAACAATAATCGGACATTTCGTAACACAATGTGTTGAATCTTTTTCAACGCCGTAGGAGCAATTTTCAGACCTTTGATGACTGAAACTAAAAATGAATGTGATTTGAGACGGAAATAACTTCTTGAAGCTCTGGTTGCAGTTATATTAGATCTTCTATCTATTACTCAACTATTTCAGTTTGAAATATTTTTAAACTGGCAGACGTTTAATTTTTCAGGTTGCAAAATGATATAGTGTGAAAGAAAGGATCTACTTTCTTGGAAACTTATTTAGATAGTTTGTCTGCCTTATTGGCACAAGTGATCAACATGCTTTTTGGACCCAACTGAGATTAATATCTGTCCGTAAGCAGAAAATTTTCAATTTGGATGAACAAGTTGTGAGATGATTTAGAATTGTAATCCGACAAGACAAGCTAAATATGTAATTTTCATTTTCCTTTGATATATAGGGTAATACAAAAATATGTGGCATGAATTTATAGTTAGGTAGAAGAGACGAAAACAAAGACATTTTGTAATAATTTTTTCTGCAGAAATGGTGTTTTCAGATGGTACAAGGCGCCGTCTAGAATCGCTATTCCTGTTGAGAATTTCGAGTAGTAATCTTGCTGCTTGCGTATGGAGCGCGCTATCATGAATTTTATGTATTACGGCTGTTGACAGGAATAGAGCAACTGCTTGAAGAATGTACAGAAAACAATCCTGGAGTGAACAGTTTTCGAATTTCCAAACCTTCCTACGTATTCATAGGAAGCTAAGAGAAAGTGGAATTTTAGTTCTTGCAGACGTCATGTGAGCAAGAGAAGATACTGCAGAATTCCTGCAATGAAACAATCAGTAATCCTGCGACGAAAACATTCCTAAGCCACGTCTATCACCAGATTTGACAAGGATGGATGTCTCCTACTCAGGGCACATTAAGGGGAATGATCTGCGAAATTTCGATGAAAATAGAATGGCCAAATTCTCAGCTCCTGTTGGAAATGCACGAGAAAGAACTAAAATATTTTCCCTTGCAATCCAATCCTTGCGCCGCCAATATGAATCGTGTATTAGTGTTGTAGTCGCAATTTCGAACACCTGTTGTAAAAAAGTCGAACATAAAGATGTTTATTTAATTTCACTTGTATTTTTCACTTGCCTCTTGTTCAGATCTTAACCACGAATCATCAATTAAACGTCCTATTTCCGACTACACATGACGATACAAATACTGTCTATTTTGTTCTCCTCTACCTGCCTTTTAACACGCTGATGGGTGACGCGAATATTCGGACTTTCTATCTAATTAGATGACCCCCTTCTCCTCTATCGATTAACTACAGAAAAGAAGGGATATCTACTTAGTAGGTATGGATCAAAGTGCGTGTTCGGCAGCCAACGTGTTAATCTGGACAATGCATTTGAGAATAACCATCTATAAAATATATCTGTAATTCCATTTCATTTTACAGATCTCTGCTTAAGAAACGAAATGAGGTACTTATAATTTAGCTAGTCCCGGATCTGTTATTAAATTCTTTCTGTCATGTAAGACGGACTTCCTATGCTTTCCCATGGTCTTGAATCATAGAAAAAATTATTAGTTTTCTCCTAATGAGATCATTGTCTTAAAATCTAACAACTCTTCATTCTTCTGTAAATTTTGTTTGCTTAAGTTTAATAAAATTTTCCCAATGAATGGACATTATACTGTTTTTCATATTGTAATCTTCAAATTGAAAGTGTTACTGGAGAATATCTATATTTATGTCGCTCGGGCTAATATGGCTTAAATTGGTTCTTTTCTTTAATCAAATAAAGCCCAAATTTCTCGTCATCAACTTAGTAATCTGGGAGAGAGAAAATTTGTCCTGCTGCGATAAACTATTCTGTAAGGTCAAAAATAAATATTTATTATCTGAATTTGGGCATAGAGACAACTTCTTTGTCTAGTGTTAACATGTTTTGATAATAATTAAGTAAAAAGATTTATGTATGCACATGTTGTACTCGAGTTTAAAATGTGTAGTTTATTTCTCTAAAGTTTCTACTTTAAGTAAAAGAAGAAATATTTGAAACAATTAAATATGCTGTACCTAAAGAATGCCAAATGGAATGACTCATTAAATTTCAACGTAACGTTTATTTTTTCTGACTCCACCCGGGTTAACTTATCTTTCCATATTGACATAATCAAAATGTACTGCACTTCACGAAAAATATCTTACTTGTATTTGAGGTAGTTTTAAAGCAGACGCGACAGAAAATCGAATCATCATGAAGTGAATGTCTGTGGAAAGACAAAAGGGTCGGCTGAAAATTTCGTCATTATGTCTGCAGTCCTTTTTTCGATGTGGGAAGAATCAATTATCACAAGGCTTCGTTTATATGGAATGTATTCGATATTTTAATTTGCATGGAATTATTTGCATTAAAATATTATGAATACTATGCTTAGATTATTTTATTATACTTGAAGCTGAATTTTCGCAAATTATTTTGAAACTCAAGTAATTACATCACCTGCTTTCTCTAGTAATGCTTCTTATTTATTCAGTCAGACATTTTATTACACAGGAAGTATAAAAACATACAATAAAAAATTTGGAAAGTCTACTTCAACCCTTACATATTCAGTTATGTTTAGATAACATTTTCAAGGTTAGGCTTTCAAGGTTATTCGAAGGTCAGTAAAAGTATTCTTTGTGCTGATGTTTTGACATTGGCCGATAAATAGATACCGATTAGAGACAAATTAAATCTGGATGTATTTGATGATCACCACTTGATCGGGGATTTGTCCTAATGATAAATTTTTAAATCTAAGGGAAGTGTGACAACAATAAAGTATTGAACTTCATAACTGGAGTGCATTTTCGACAATCCCGCGTTTTCCGAATTATTGAATTATTCAGATCAGGGGTCCGGTTAAAAAGGTTTTTTATTGGGTCTGATGACACTAATTTAATAAATATTAATAAATATGTAATTTATGGTTTAACAGGCTATGATCCTTCTGTTTCTTATTTATTTCGCTTTAAAACAACCAAATTACACATGTGCCAGGTCAAGCTACTTGGTTCTTTTTCAAGATCATGACAGTAGCATACAAACACATCACAAACCTCCAAATTCCATTTTTTTCCATCGCTGAATACGACATTAAGCCGCTTATCACCAAGTGACATGCGCTGTTGGGCCCACTATAATCGAGCTTATTTATGGTGTAGTTTCAAGCAAGGTAATGCAGCCTCTTACTTTCTCATGTATCCCGACTCTAAAATTCTTCTAGAATAGTTTTTGTTTTTGTAATATTTGTCTTCCAATGATATTTTTAATTCTTGGAAGACAATAATTCCCATTTGAAGCCAAGTTTATAATGCACTGGTCGTAGCAAGATTTGCCCACTCGTGGACTTCCAGAACGAGATTTTCGTTTAAAGTTTTTACCACGAGCTAATAGTTGATAAATTCCACGTTTTGACTTCTTTAAAGCAGCTGAAACTTCAGAGAAATGGATTTCGCATTTGCTTTCACACACCAGATTGTTTATGCTTCCTCATATGAAAATTCTTTAGACGTATCCATTTTGAACTAACATCAAACCAACAGTCAGGTTCTTCTTATATACCTAGATATCAAATATGTGCGCAAATGCTTGCGTGATTTCATTAATTTGCATGAAAGCAAATTTGTGCTTAAGCTTTTGACACAGTAATTTTTGTTCTATTCTTAAAAATTCTGATTAAAAATAGAGTTTTAAAATTAATAATGTTTCACATTTCAAAATTGCATTTTTGTATACATATGAACGACGTGTTGAAATAAAGTGGAATTATAAAGTTTTATTTTAAAATTATTGTTGTGCTTAAACTTTTGACACGCGCTATAAGTCTACCACTACTTTAGATGCATTCCTGGCGAAAAAGATCGAATATTTTGATATTTTTCAAGCAAAATTATTAATTGTTAAAACATATAAAAATTGTCCTATTACACTTCTGATTCTTAAATCATTTATTTTTTAGAAAAAAAATAATGAAATAGTTCAGTAGTATTTGATATAGTCCATATGATTTACTTAAACAATTTTCGTTTTCTTTCCCAAACATTGAAGATTTTTTAAAGTTTCATTTATTATTTTGGATGAAGTTTAATTTAAACTAATTAATTTCCTACCATTTTATTCTTGGATATTAAATTGCTTTTAAAAAGTCCAATTTTAAATTAAAATTCTGAAAATTTGAAAATGAACCTACTCTGTTACTATAAAAGAAAAGGGAGCAAGTTAAAATATGCCATTTAATGTTTAATCTGTAGCAATTACAGCAAAACAGTAAATCTAATACTTCTGTAACCTAGTTCTAATAGGCACAGTTTATGTATGTGGTCTTGTTTAATCAGTTCATAATGATGCTATAAAAGGAATCATTAGACGTCTGAAACTTTCTAGCTTTGATTTTTAATGATTAAATGAGAAAATTCATAATTTGCTTGCAAAGAAAATTTCGTTCATGATTCTCTGATTAATTTTTAGAAAAGAACAGAAGCTGTTGTGCTCCATTGATTTATTCTATGGAGCACAACAGCTATTCTAAGAACTTACTCTGGTTTCAAGAAAAGCTTCTTTAATATGTTTAGTTATTGGAGATATCAAATATATAAACATAATACATAATAAATGCATAGGATATATGTATATTGGTGTCAACAAATAAATACTTTAAAAGAAAAATTCCAAAAAATAACGCTTAATGCATGATAAAACTGTTCATTCCAGCCATTTTACACAACGATCAAAAGTATAACAACGAAATAAAAATAGGAAAATAATTTTTTTTCTGTTTTGAAAGCGGCGCTCCGTAAACACACAAATGATTGTCAAAATAATTTTGTTACTACCCCGCTTGAATTCATATTGAATGAAAATATTATAGAGATTTGAAACATTATTTTTATTTTCTTCCTAACCGCCAATTCTAATAATTAATTAAATTTTATATCATTCCTTAAAATTTGTTAGGAAAGTATGGAAAAAATTAGTTTTCGGCGGTTTTTAACCCCTCCTTGGTCGGCTTCGCATGTCATGCGATGAAGAGAAAAATTTCATCGTTGGAAGTGAATTCGTCGCTACTTACACGTCTCGTTATATTCCGCGATTATTTTTTGTATTTCTGAATATTGCTAAGAAATAGTGCAAATAGTCCTACTTTCTTCATGTTTTCGCAATGAGATTTCGCTCCTTGAATGGAAAACATAATCATTTTGTCGGAGATTCGAAAGCAAATCCGACCAAGAAGGGGATAAAAATCGTTTGGTGCAGTCAGTGATTTTTCGAGAAGTTACAAGATCTGGAAATGGTTTCATGCAAATGATATTCTCAATTTAATTAAAAATAACGTTTTCAGGAGATAAAAGGATTTTCTGTATTTTAATATTCTATATAAAGGGATTTAAAGCATTGAAAATATGAGACATGAAATATTTTGACTTAAAATGTTGGCTATAAACTTCATTATGCTTCATTGTATTTGTGAACAAAATTGAAGAAAATTTCAAATTCAGTTCAGTGTTTTCAAATTCCTATTCAGTGGTCTTGATTCGGAATTCAAATTCAGAAAATTCAAATTCCTATTCAGTGAATATTCAGAAATTTCTGAAATTCCTATTCAGAAATTCAGAAAATTCAAATTCCTATTCAGTGAATATTCAGAAATTTCTGAAATTACTATTCAGAAATTCAGAAAATTCAAATTCCTATTCAGTGGTCTTGATTTGTATAACGTACAAACTATTTATGAATTTTCAATTTTGTTTATACAGAGCATTATATTGAAATACCGGTGATCGCTGGGAAATTAATAGTTATGAAGAGAATATTGAGTGATCTCGCTAATTGTTCTCATATTCAGTGCTCAAAATAGAACAGTAATTTCATGTTTTCTCCAAGAATACAAGGATTTAGAATAGAATGATTTCCACATATTGATTTAAAACTTTTCACAACGTCGTATTTAATATATTGGAGATAATATATACTATTTATGAACATCTCATTAACTACTTTTAGAAAAATCCAAATTTAATATCACTAAATAATGTATATAAATATTTCTAGATATAGTTCTCAAATCTTTATTATCAAACCAATAGCGTAAAATAATTGTATTCAATTGATTTGTAGAATATATTTTAATTTAGTGATTTTTCAGTACATCTTTCTGCGTTAAACTTCCGTTAAATCGTTTGAGGCAAAAAATATGTGTCGAATGGGCTTGTTCTCTAAATATGTTGCCTTGAATGATAGTAATCGCTAATTAAGCATAGCAAAATAAAATAATTATTTACTTTTTAAATAAACATTTACTCTGCGAAATTCCCCATTTTTCTTCTTCTTTTAGTTTGCAAAGAATTGGGTTTCTTCAAACACCCCCATTTATATCGAATAAAGACCCTTCCATAAAAATGCCTTAAGGGCGGAATAGCATTTTCGGTCTCCGAGACGAGCAATGTGGTCCTTCTTTCCACAGAAAACATGCTGAAACTTCCAACAAATGTTTGACTTTGGCGGCAATCGAGCCATCGCCAAAGGCGTAAAGGAATCGACCTTGGCGAAACCAGTGTGTTCATCCCATTGGTAATGTGAAGAGCAAGATCACAGGGAAGAGAAGTTGCGCTCCGAGAAGTTTTGATAGACATCGTCCGCTGTTTCTCGGTTCCCATTTAGAAAAGCACGTGTTTCTCTGGGACACAGAAATAACACATTGTTTCGAAGAGTGTGTTATTTCGAAGATTTAGGTTTGAGCGAGCGATTTCATACTTATGAACAGGATTGTCAACTACGTAAGAAGGAATTACTTGTTGCATTGGATTTTATGTTGATATCACGAACAATAAAAGTGATCGAAGTTTGATGTGGACATAAAAAAAATGTTCGTTTTAAAGTTATTTGAACGAAACTGTGTGTTTATGTGAAGTGGATGTATTATTTCAAATTAAAGAAACAGTCATAATTTCTTTATAACTTTAGTGCTTTGAAGAGACAAGTTAAATATAATGGGAAATGGAAAAGTCATGAATTTCAATGAAAAAGAAAGTTTTTAAAATTTATAATCTGTGGATGGATTGAATTGTCATGACATTAGATCCATTTTATGTTGAATTTGTGGGAAGAACCGAAATTTCAAGCCGTATAAATTCTCAGAGATAAGTTATATAAAACATTTTACGAAAGAGTAAATCAAACTTAATATTTTCTTTATTTAACATAGTATGCATAGTACGTATTATCAGTGGTATAAGTGTTATTAGTCATTAAGGAAGACAAAGCCTTCTTATTTAAAAAATGAAAATCTATATCCTTTGGACACTGGTACTCATTTGTATTCACATAATTGGTAAGTAAATAAATTCTTATCTTTTTCTTGATCAGTAATGTTTATATATTGTGGTAAATGCTAAATTGTTTTTATTTCCTCATCAAAATGATATTTTGGAACTGTCTCATGTTATATCGTCGGTATATTGTTAAAAGTGACAAAGTAGGAAGAAAAAAAATAAGTTAATGTGTTCTTGGAGTTTTAAAATATATTCTCGGTTACAAAAAAAATTATGAATATCAATGTAAGTGCGGCGTGTATTGTATACTAATTGTATATTGATATACGTGATTTTTCCTCTTACAGAAATGGCATTTTAAAAAACAAGAACACATAAACTCGATCATATTTTTCTTTCTACTTGGTCACTTTTACTAGTATACTGACAAAATATAAATATTATGAGATCTCCAAGCATACATCACGTTGATCGGAATAAATTCCTTTGAATTCCCCCCCCCCAAATAGATTTCATATCACAATAATTTATCTATTATGATATCGAAAATCTATTATTATATAGAGTAGAAAATAAATCTTAAGTTTTAACAATACAATAGGCAACATATTTTAATAATAAGATTATTTTGTCTTTTATTTTCACTGAATTTATTGACCTATTAGATACATTTTATAACTTCGATAACTTACTAATTTTTTTAATATTTTACTTATTTCTTTTTACTTAGGTTTTGCTTATAAGTTTAAACAGATTTGGTTTTTTCCCTACGAATATATTCTTACTTATACTCATTTTCTATTGGAATGTGTTGTTTTTTATTCTAAGAAGATATTTTTTATATATGTGTCCACTTCCTTACGTAGAAATCAAATAAAAGTGTTGTAAAAATTATCTAATGCTAGATTTTCAATTCCTCGTCTACGTGTCGCTGCTCTCATTTCGAATTTTAATGAAGTTTTGTAGTTCTCATCTCTTAATTCCAATTGAATATATCCAGGCAGACTGATGTTGGAGCGAGGAAGTCTGAAAAGTAAACTCGTCCATTCATTGTCCAAATATAAGCCAATCACATCGAATAGAAATTTTCGAATATTTTCGCAAAATTCCAAAATGTCCTATTTTTATTCCAAAATACCCTATTGTTATTTATTATATAATAATAGTGTCAATATTTCTTATTGTGTTGGAAAAAACTGTAAATATGTTTATAGGAAGCGAATACTTAACAGAAACAAAGCAACTAAACGAATTCTTGTAAATATTTTTAAATAAAAATAAGTCGAAATTATTTTTATCAATTCTAAATGTTATTGATTATAATTTTATTGATCAGATCTTATGCTGGAGTAATAAGACATTCATGAGTTATATATTTAGAGGAATTATTACCCATTAATATTTCAAAATCTTCTGCATTCAATGAATTTGATAAAACCAGAAATACAATAATAAATACACTGAAAAACATATATGTAGATTCAAAAGTTAAATAATAAACTAAATTAGGTCCTTTGAGAAAGTTTGATGTTTCCAATTTCTATGCATTTTAGACCTCGGTAATTTTTCAGCTTAAAGTTATAATTAAATGCTTAAAAACAACTGGGCCATCAATGAATTTAACAGTCAAATAATTTCTACAAAATAATTTTTTTAAAAAATAACCTCTTAGAATTATTAAAATAGATTTAACATTTTTAATTCATAAATAGTTTAGCTATATAAAAATTGCTCAGAATAAATTCTTAAATAAAATTTAGATGTAAAAAATGTAGATAATGTTTTTTCTGATATTTATTATTGCAAATTGAAATGCATCAAATTAAATATTGGAATAAAAAAATTCTATTATTATTACAGTGTAAATTTCATGAGCAGGATAAATTATTTTTGTCTTAGGTTTCTTATTTAAGAGTAGTATTATCCAAGAAAATAGCTCTTATGTCTTTAAGCGAGAAACTTATTTTTTTCGGTGTTATGAATTTTTCCATATCCTATTTGAAATAATAATAATTTTTTTGGATATAATACAAAGAATATGTACATAAATACGAAACTACAGCTTTCAGACTAATAGCTACTATGTATTTTACCTCGCAATGAAAATTTTTGTTTAACATTTCAATCCACATTATACGCTATTCACAAATTTCAAATATTCCTATTTGTTTTAAGGGTGTTGCAATGCTGATTTCTTACTAATTTTATGCTAAAAGAAGTTTTCTCTACAGCAAAAAATACGTTTGTTTTGAAAATTATGATAACTCATTGTTATTGTTAATATATTAAAATAAGTTTTTCTCTACCAGCTAGTTTTGATACATGAGTAATCGTTTTAAATAATGAGAAAATATGAATAATTTCTTTTTTAGAAAATGGGTTTAAAAGAGTACCTTGGGTTCCTCGTAAAAATTTAATTTCTACATTTTCCCATGTAATAATATTTTTAATTTGGCATGTCCTAACCGACATTCAAATTTCGGCCACTAGAAGTTCCGCAGAAGGCCAGTATAGTCGATATTAAAAGTACAATTCTGATATAAGTTAAAGCGAAACAAACTACAACGACTGAGAGTGACCAAAATTACTACTCTTGACTGAATGTGAAAAATTTCCAATCCAAAATGAAAATAACATTTTTAAAGTCTAGACATACGACGTAATGAACAGTATTGAAAGAAATAGAAACATTCGTCATATGCACGATTTTTTTTTCAAAATTAAAATACAAACACAGCGCAAAAGTAATGTTTTTTTGAAATTCAGATTGACGACAATTATTTAAAATTCCCTAAAATAGTGAGTAAGTATTATATTCTTCTTTTCTTCATTTTTTCAGAATAGTATGTATTTTTCAGAATAGTATATATTTAGTAAACTGTTATAAGACTGCAGAAGTTTTATGACTAGAAATATATATAGACGAGCAATTTTCAATTGTTATTATCGTCGAAGTAATTATTTCAGCACTTTAAATATGTTTAAACAGTCTATACTAAACCAAAAGAAAGGATTTTGTACAATTTTGCAAGTGAGAAAGAAATCATTTTATTTTTTTTTTAAATTAAAAATTTATTGGAATTATAAAAGAATTTCAGAATTAGATTGATGATAAGAGTAGTTTTAATGACTATACTCTTACTGCTAATCTAACTAAAGAGTAGTTTTAATGACTATATTTAAAAGAGTCCCACATGTTGCCTACAAAATAAAATTTCTGTAGTGAATATCACCACCTTCATTCAAATTTACTGAATACGAATTTTTAAAAAATTTAGTATTTGGAGTTAAAACTATATAATACTATATAAAACTATATAATACTGCAGTTATTGACTACATAATAACGAAAATATTGGGAAAGGTATTCCTTTTTGTCCTTATATAAACAAACACATTATGTTTTTGAATTTAAAAACTCCAATTTTGTTTATACATTACACTTAATCTCAAAAGTGTAAGGTTTTTCTCATGTGCAAATGTTTTTTCTTGGCATATTTAGGCTAAACCATTTTTCCCCATCCTCTCCTAGATGATTCATTTATATTTTGAACAAAAATACAAGACGCATACTGAAATCTGAAATATTAATTTTAATATTTTGCCTTTTCAAGAAAGTTATAAAAAGAATTACAGTAAGGCATTCTTTATACGTCTTTCAAGGGACTGACGTTAAACTATGTTTAAATGAAAGGACTTGTAAACGAAATTTTACTAAACAACTTTGATTATTACAAATTTAATGATACTCATGCAAATTCATTTAAAAGTATTAATTTTAAAGTTTTTTGAGATAGTATCAGTATAATACAACCTAGTATGAAATCAATAATTAAATTTTAAAATTAAACATTCTAAATAAAATTGGGAGAAATCATACCTTTATTGTATATCGAGAACTAATTATACATATCTTATACGATTTGTGTGCATGCAGGTAGGCATTTAATTAATAAATTATTTAATCTTCGCTTGACGTGCTGATTGTCTGTGAGTATTAAGTACAGCATTATGAATCGAATTACGTTTATTGGATGTTTTTTCACTGTTCTTTTGAGAAAAGAAATAAGCTCGAAGTTTTTCAATGGATCATTACTTTATTATTAATTAAATTAGTACCAGGCAATTTGTTATCTATTATTTCATGAATTGTGAATAATTTTGGAGTTATGATTTTCTATCACAGTTCACACACCAGAAAGAAGAAAATTTTTCACATTTTAGAAAGGGGAAAACGGCGTATAACCGAAACTTTGCGTCGTATAAACGAAGTACTTTATCCTTACAAAGCATACGAATGAATCGGGACTGTGATGAAACGACGTATAAATGTAAAAGACGTATAAATGAGAAAGGAATAAACGGTGCTGTTCTATACATTATAATCGTACGATTTAATTTCATTTATAGTTTTAACCCGTTTCATTTTGTGACAATATTTTTTATTCTTTTAGCAAGTGAAGGAAATCATAAGATACTTTAGTATAATTATTTTTCGAAAATAAATGATAATTTAATAATATTTACTATTTAATTGAAGATTAAAAAAGAAGGAAAAAGGAAATTCGAATTTGCTTTTTTTTCACTTTTATTCTTGAATACTTTATTCTTTGTTTCATTTCCGTTTATCCTTTTCCTATGTATTTCAAAACAGAGACTTTTTTGTTTACTTGAAAGAAAAGTCTTTATAAAGAAATAGATTACATTAAATGAAACCTAACCAACTGTTTTCAGAAGTTTGTAATTGGAATTCATAAACCTATTGGCATTAACTGCTAAAAAAGCTGGAAAAACCCTGTAAAACTCAATAATTGGAATAATACTATATAAAATAACTAACAAGAACACGATATACATAAGAATTTAAAGATTTTTAAATTATACTGCAATTTTTTGAAGTAAACAAATTAGCATTAATAAACCAATTTTTCTCAAGCAGTAAGTTTGAAGCATATCAGAGAAATTGATTTTAAACTTATATTTGTGACAAAGAATTTACGCATAAAATATAGAAGCTTAAACAAAAAGAGAAAAGACCTAGGTTTAATACTAAAAACAATTTAAAATAGTCTATTTCAAAAATTATAAAAATAAGCTAAAGCACACAAAATTCAATATTTAAAAGCTGGCAAATGCATGAAATTTCATACGAAATTATAGTGAGTAATCTTCGACCAATTTTATATATACTAGAACAATTACAGATTAATTCAAAATAAATTGGTACATTTTAGTCAAAATTATACTCTTCAAGATGTTTTCTCACACATCATAATATTTTTGTAGAGAATCTAGCAAATAAAAATAATATTTAATCCATCAAATGAACTTAAGTGACATTAAAAATATGCGCAAAATTATCATCCTTATCAAAGTAGAATTTAAATAATAGATGTCAAAATTAAACGGTCTTCCAGAAATGAAGTTTCTAACCTCGAGGCTTATTCTATAAGATTTGCGGGAAATTTTGATCAAATTTTTATTAAGCAAATCAAAAAGTACGAAGTTCATTCCAAAATGAGAAAAATTTCATCTTTCAAGAGTTAACGCAAATTAAGATAGAGATTAATTTTATCGCTTGTTTGCTAAGCTCAAAAGCAAACATTGGTATTTTGAATTAGTTTCGTTTTAAAGTCTATTTTTATAAAGAAGTTTAAATATAACTTTTCTAAAGAGCATTATTAAAAAATAAAAAGAATTTTTTTCATATTAATGAAATTTTATATTATCACATATTTCAAGTTATCGCATGAATACTTCAAAACTCATTTTTCGGTTAGCTGGTAATATTTAAGCAAACTAAAATTTTGGTTTGATAGTTAGAATATTGTTTGGAAACTAAATAAAATTTCGGTAATTTTAGCTCTATATTTATCAAAAATTCTTTTAAAAGTTCTGTCTCATAGCTATCAATAATGTTACGACGGGTATATTTTTTGCCATTTTACGTACTGTGAGGTATCTTTAATAAAGTAGAAAATACGAAAAATAGAATTAATAATCACACCATATGAAACCAAAAATTAACACAATCGTTGTATTAATAACGCATTGAAGTGCATGGCCGAGTTCCTCCATTTTGGTTTTATTCAATATAGTAGGATATATTTATAAAGTCATTTTTATACTCATATATTATTCACGTAAAAAATACAGTACTATTTTAGCAACTTTCCATTTACTTTACTTATTTCGACTGTATAACTCCAATTTGAAAGAACGAAACCCGATATATTTACTTATATAAAGTAGTGTTCTTTTTCTTGCCGCAGAAATTGAAATTGAAAATGTTAGGAAGATACGCATAAAAGTATAACTAAACAAATTTACAATGTTTATTTCAAAATGCATTTTAAAAAAATCTACTTCATATGCTTTTACTATTATCGTTTGCTTCTTTGCAATATTACAATGAAAATAAAAGCATTTATATCGGCTGGCAATGCGCTTTAATAACATCGATTATGAAATT
The DNA here is from genome assembly GCA_013235015.1 of Araneus ventricosus. Taxonomy (NCBI): domain Eukaryota; kingdom Metazoa; phylum Arthropoda; class Arachnida; order Araneae; family Araneidae; genus Araneus; species Araneus ventricosus. Next base: position 326,724 of record BGPR01000719.1, on the reverse strand, counting down.
TTTCTGGGTGTATTTTGTGACCTAAAGCACAAATATATATTCATTCCGTTCTAGTTTTTTGTTGACTTTATAATATTGGATGAGATTTTGTTAATGCTTAAATAGATATGAAAATAGTTCCTGTTGTTATATATGAATTTTTTTCTTTTGTTACAGTAGAATTTTGAGAATGAGCAGAGAATACGTTCAAAAATATCACTTTCTTGCGTGTTCTGAAAAATCACAATTTAAAAAAATAGAAATCATTTTTATCTTTAAAATATCAAATGATATATTTATAAATTTTTTCTTGCTCTGTTATATAATGTTACCGGTACAGGCTCCACTGGTAGGTAGTTAGGCATCGAAGTAAAAGGTTGGTGTTGCTGCTGCTTTTACTGTGTTACATAATGTATAGCATGGTATCTGTTATAGAGAAGTTAATGCTCGAGATTTCATTTATTGTTGGTTTCGCAATGAGAAAATGATATTTTATGCAATAAAAATGAATGAATATCTTAAAGTTCGAATGGAAAACCTATAATCTGCATTTAAATGAGAAATAAATAAATTTTTGTGATCTGCATATACTTACTCACACTTTCATATAAATTTACTCGCCATGATCTGAGACGAAATTTAATTTTGTTTCTAAAATTCTTAAATAAGTACAATTAGGTCAAGAATATATTCTATAAATATTCAAAATTGTATTCTATAAATATTAACCAAACCAAATTTAATCTTCGATGGTATGCATTAAACAAAATTCCCCCAAAGCTACCTGTTTATAGAATGTTCAATTACGCTTCTAGCAACAAAAGCAAACGCGACTGGAAAGTTCAACTTTATGAGAAGTTATATTTTAACATAGTGAGACTAGAACTTCGATAACAGCGCAATATTTTTTGCTCATTATGCAATTTACGGAACGGGAACAACGAAATAAAATAATATAACACACAGTTTTCTATAGAAGAATAGTAATTATAAATTTTTTAGTTAAATGCGTTTTTTATTCATTGCACGATTTGTTTAAAATATTATTTACTAGCCCCCATTCGGCGACCAGCTTGTTCACCGGGAATAAAATTTCAACCGAATTCCTTACGCATAATTTGATATTCATGTTTCTTTAAGTTTAAATTGTGAACGTCCCTAATGGAGACAATGTCTGTATCATGCACTTCTAATAGTAAATTGTCGATGCTAACTTCTCCTTCTTTTTCCTCATATAGATTTGTATTTTATTTCAACATTAAATTGGCGCGGCACAAGTGCTGATAAAAACAATAAAAACTTAGCAACCATAATCATTCAGCTTACTGGATATATTTCCTAATATATTTACCATCTTAGAGGACTTTGTTTACATACTTCACAGAAAAACTGGTGAAATGAAAAAGGAAAGAAAATCGATTTAGACATTACCTTAGCTTTCAACTAGTGTGAGGGAAATGCGAAAATAATTAATTGTTTCAACAATGAGAACGGTCTTGAATTCCTTTGCAGCAATGAAAAGTATTGTTGTAAACTATGCCTAAAAATATTTTTAAAAATTAATTAAAATTAGAGGAACAATTTTACGGCAACTTAATAATCATCATTGAAAAGATAAGTTTTGAATTTTACTTTGATGTAAAAATCATTTTTTGCTATAATATTTTTGGAAGTTATCGAGGAAAAACGCCAAAATTTCGTTTAAAAGTTCTAAAAATGACTCTTAGGTGCATATTACCACCCTCCAAAACATGCTTGTGGGAAATTTCATAGTTCTAGGTCAAGGTGTCCGTCCTGTAGAGAGTCAACACACACACCACAACACACATTCTCCTATATTATTAGTAGACATATTTATAATTATTAAAAGGAGTTTCATTTCATTGACATTTTCAGACTCAGGTATTTTCCGTATTATAATAGGAGATAAATATGCATGGATATTATGCTAGGGATTTTAACAGAGATTTTAAAAAAGTCCCTTTGCTGTGTGCATTCCAATTAAAAATGAGATAAATGGGCATCACAGTATGCATGTGTCTAAAAGCTTCTAGAATTAAAGACTGACTGGAAAAGTGTACCAAAATACTTTTTCTTAAACCTTTGAACGGAAAAAATATTTCAGCTGAATGCTTTGAAAACGGCCTCTCTGTAGCTAAATGGTGAACGCAAATGTTTCGGAGCCGGTTTTCGGGTAATAAACAGAGAGCAACTTTCTACGCCGGAGCCGGTTTAAGAGTAATAATCGAAGAACGACGGAGCCGGTTTTAGAATAGTCATCAGAGAGCGACTTTCTACGTTTCAGCCGGTTGAAGGGTTAAGCAATTAATCTTTTAAGGCAAGTTACGTTACTTATATAATATTTAACAAACACATAACTTTTATAAAGTAGATATTTTAGATTCTTTACTAAAAGTTTCACAGCTGAGCATTTGTTACTGAGAAACAACATTTTATTCAGCATTTGAATTTTGGTTTGTTCCATCATATATTTGCCAAAAGAAAGCAAAGAATATAACATTTTTTATGATTGATCAGGTATCTAAAAGAATCTATTCCAGATAATGCTCTGAATTCAGCAAAGAGGAAAGACAGATAGCATAAGAAAAATAAGGATAAAAGAGAAAGAGCTATGTTAAAATAGGAGCATTTCGATCTATTTATACATTATTCTGCAGAAACAGATGTTTCAAATGGTGCTCAGCCTGTCATTGCTTTAATACAAGTTCCACACTGAATTTCATGTAACATAAGAAAGTAATGCACAGATATAAATGGCTTACAGGAGATTTAATCATAATACTTTTGCTGGTAAACTTTTCACTGGTTGGTTTCTGTGAACATTTAAAAGATTTTTTCTGAGAGAAAGATATGAGGAAACTGTTAAGAAATTTTAAGAAGCATATTTTTGACATATTTGCGTATTTATCTATATATATGCACAAGTCCCAAACAAAAATTGCATTATACCTAAACCTTAAAATGAAATAAAGATACCCTATCTATAGTCAAAATTAAAATCCAAAAATTATCCCACATAATAGAAATTATCACAAGTAATTAAAATCAATAATACTAATAGATAATGAATCATTAGTTATCAATAATCAGACTTAACAATAAATTATTCCACTTAAAATTAAAATAACATAAAAAATATTATAAAGACAATGAAAGTAGAAAATCCAACAATTATAATGGTTGATTGGGGACCTACATTTTCGTGTTACCCTCAGAGTTACGGACTCGCCTTCCACGAAGACTAATTGTTGGATAAGAAAAGGGAGTATGTCTCAAAACATTTCAATATGAGAATAAAAAGAAAAATTGGTTTAATATGAGATATTTAAATGACTATTATACGAAACTTGTATGATATATATATATATATATATATATATATATATATATAACGAATCGAAGGTATATCTGAATAAAGATAAAAATACGAATAGTAACAGATGTAAAAATATATATAAATATATCACATGCGCAATGAATGCGCTAAAAGCTGCAATTCGAGAAGCGCTGTGGTAGATAGAGTATAAATCGTAAAATGAAAACGCAATATTGCGCAATAAACGCAAGTTGTTGTGAATTGCTAAAATATAAAAAGTTTGACATTTTCTTGCAATCAGTTACACCGTAAGGGTCTTACAGAGTAACTGATTGCATCCCCTGAAGAAACGTTATTGTGCTTTAATTGCATCATTCAATTTACGTTTCGTACTCTTTCATTTTTCGATTTATACTCTCTCTCTCTCTATATATATATATATACATTATAAATATGTATATATATATATTAGTACTATTTATGATAGTACTCTACTGATTTATAATAGTACTAATAATACTATTATAAATCAGTAGTTCATCTTCAATATTTAACTTTTTGAAATTTTAAAATTCCATGCTTATGAATGTTCCACAATTAAAATTTCAAAAATTGCCTTCTTTTCTGAGTTTATTATTGATTTCAGTTTGATTATGTTTCATGCACAGAAAGTGAAAATCTTCAAACTAAATATGTTTGAAAAGAAATTATGCTGAATTTGAACTTAAGAGCAGAAATCTGAGTGGTTTTCAAAGTCATTAAAATGAGATGTTATGTCTTGGAAGTCAGTTGTCATAGAAGCAAAAAGGTCGCTTAATAACCTCATTAAATATTTGCCGAACATTTCGGAAACACGATCATATCTTTTGTAGATATGGTTCCCTGCAGAAATAAATTGATAACATGAGTGAGAAATAATTATTCTAGGAGGAAACCGGATTTCATTTGAATTCTTATTACAAAACTGATCATTATCTAGATATATTTTTGATTTAAAATTATTATTTTTCTTATCCTCTTCTTACTCTTTTTACATTTATTTTACCAAAACGGAAAGTCTATCACAGAAATATATCCTTTTCAGATTAGCTACATATGCAGCGTCATTTAGCGTTGTTGGAATGTACATATGATTAAAATATTTGGTTTTCAATAAATTATAAAAAATTAAAACATTTTGGAAATGTATTCCTTTTCTTAAATTTCGAAAATATGTTTAAATAATCTTGGTCTTATTTTATATATTGTCTGTCGTAAATCATCTTCATAATCGTTAGGCTATTACATGAGATGAGTGTCAATGATGTGCAAATGAAAACTCATTTTAAATTATTATTATTATTATTTGCATTTTCCTTTCTGAAAAATTGCTACATTACAGTGTAGGTATTACTGCAGTACTGATCGTTTCAAAACGCCAAAACTAGCACTTTTTGACAATTTTACTCCGGAAAGGGGTGACAGGCAAATGATTAACTCATTTTTGTTAGGTCATGCTAAGTAAAATGTAAACATCCCCCTCTCCATTTTTCACTTCACCCCTATTTTAGTGAAATCAACTTCACCTGGAGCATGCGCAAAAGCACGGAGGGTTTCGGAATCCGAGAATCATCTATAATCGTGTGAATTTGTGTAGGTGTAATATTTGACAATCATTAATGCAAGAAGGTTTCGAAATCTCCTTTTATAAATCTTTGTATTTACAGAAAAACCTCTGGTTTCATCAAATATAAACATTTACAAGTCATTTTAAAGATATTTTGAAGGTAAATTCAATTTGCAGACTAATATATATATATATATATATATATATATATATATATATATATATATATATATATATATATAACAAATCAAATAGTGTGTATAGTAGGCACAAAAAATATATATGTTGAAACAAAAGAAAACAAATGCGCTTCATAAAACAAAGAAATGATTAGATGGATCATAGTTATAAGTTTATGTCGAACATTTTATAAAAATTTGACTAACCACACGTTCTTTGTGATTGTATGAAGCAGAGCAATCGTTTCTGGTCTTGTTAAATATCGATATAATGATGAATGAAAAAAATATGGTTACATTAATAAACAATCGAATTATAGTAAAACATTTAGTTATTGAAATTTTAACTTCGTCTGTTTTACACGCTGTAGAAATTTCAGTTGTCATTGTGGGATCAATATCGCATAAAATTCACTTTAGATATGAATTTAAAAAATATGTATGTTGAAACAAAAGAAAACAAATGCGCTTCATAAAACAAAGAAATGACTTTGACTTTAAATGATTTCTGACTTTATTATAAAACATTGATGTTTTATATTAAAGTCAGAAATAAGAAAATTAAGAAAAAATATGAAAGTGTAATCTTGATAATGTAAATGTTGTGAATTCATCAACAGTGTTTCGTTCTCAGAAAGAAAGAAGGGAACTTTAAAAAATTGGAATTTATCTCAAATTCTGAAATAAAATAATGCATCAAAGTGAATAAAGTCCGGATAGGAAATCGTTTTTTTGAAGTTAGTGTAGGAAACATATTATTCTATATTAAATTTTGAATATGTAGTTTTCAAAATATTTTTTTATTCCTTGAAAGGAATAAGAGATTTCTTTTTAGAACACTTAGGCATCACTTATACTCTCGAATAAAATACTTATTTTATTTTCAAAATCTCAGATAAGTCTGCTTGGATCTTTTTATTTTAGGTAAAATGATAAACCACACATTCTAACCACAAATATATGATTGATATATCCATAACCACAAAAGGATGAGCGGATGAGAAGCATATATCGAAAACAATATTGTAAAGACATATTTTAGAAGGAAAATCTAAAAAGGGATCTATTTTGCTAATCCCATTTTTTTAGGGAAACCTGATAAAATGTAAGAAATATTGTAAATTTCCCACGTTGAGCTTGTTAGAAATTATCATACCAGAAATAAAAACACGCAAAATAAATAATAAAAAATGCGACGAATTTAATGTATGTGTAAAAGTAAGACAATGTATGAAAGTATTACTTTCTTTTTATGGATATTTTCTTCCAAAATTACCAATAAGTATATTTTCTAAAGTTTTTGAATTGAGCCTGTATCCTTTGTACTTGCTGGATTTCATATGTCTTTTAAAGATGAAAACTGTTCAGATAAAGATATATTTTCCCTGTCACTGGACATGTGCAGAAGTGAATGTGTTTTCTTTCTCCACATTCCAGGGGATTCACAAGTATTCCGTCTAGTTACCTGCATATTCTGCATTTTTTTAAACAGAAAGATATAATATCTCAATATCGATTATAAAACACATATATTGCAAGATTTTTTGATTGAAATTTAGTTTAAAGACTAAGCGCAAAAATCTCAGATAAATTTTAAATGAAGCTATAAATTAAAAAAGTAGAAAGCAAGTCATTCAGAAATTTTCAATTATTTAAGGGTAAATAAACACCAATTGTTTCACTAAAACTGCTAATTAATTTCATTTCATTACAAGGTTGATGATAATCCGACAAGGTTTTTTTTGTAAATTAAAATGAATTGACATTATATTTCAAGTGTTTTTTTAATGAAACAGTGTTTGTTTCAGAATAAGTGTTATTTCATTCAACGAACATGATTAAAATTAACTAATCATAACAAATGTGTTTTATCAAGAAAACAACAATAAATAATATGACTGTCTTTTTAAAATCATTTAAAATTGGATTGAATTCTATTTAAAACTAGCTGGCTTCGGTGACCATCTCTTTTGCAGGAAATATAATTTCATTCAAATGCCCAATTAGATATTCATGATCGCCTTAATAAAAGAATTTTTATCTTCTTTAGATTTTTCTAATAGATATTCAATCCGTGTTATCTTAGTAGCCTTTCGCCTCTTCTGTCCATTGTTTACATAAACGACCCTAAGCAGACAAGTAACTGTCAGTGTTATGTAAAATCTAACTGTACGATATTGGTGTGAATTTCACTGTCTTATTTCTCATGCAAAATATTCATTTGATTTCAACATTAAAATGGCTCGACATATTTTACGCCCAGCTGTATTTTAGACGGGTTAAAACATGTTGATAAAAAGAAGTAAAACATTGCAACAACAATTCATTCAGTCTACTGATATATTACCTAATATATTCACTATCTTAGAGGACTTCCTTTACAAATTTTACAGAAAAATAACGAAATAGAAAAGAAAGTAAAATGCATTAAGATTTTACCTTCTACTATACTTCTATGTATAAATAGTATTTGGTTCCTTTAGAATTGCTGAGTGGTTCAACATCTTCTTCGCCACATTCTTAAATTATGGACACAAGCATGCATGCACAAACATTTTTAGTTTCAATTCGTGTTTCATCCCTCTCTCACACACAAATAATTCTTATACACTCTCTAATAGTTATAATTAATTAAATCATATAGTCAAGTAATTAATTGCATTACTTATAATAGTAATATATAAATTACAATTTTCATTGAATTACACTTACCTTACAATTGAATTTTAGAAAATATATTTCTTTTGTAATAAGCAGGATGGATAGGGTAAAAAGTTTACAATGATTGCAATAACAAACATATAACACACATAGAAAATAACAAGAATTTCAAGGCAAAATTCTCATTTTCATTATATTTTACTTCTTTGAATGGCAGAAATTCTTCCTTTCAGCTTCAACAATGTCTAGGGCAAATGGTTGTAGTTTTACAACCAAATTCATTAATTTTTAATCGCTATGGTAAGCTTTTTATCATCTCTGATTAAAGCGACTATCTTTTAATAACTAGAAACCACAAAAATATTAGTAGATATTTTGCCCATATAATGTGGTTTTAAAAATCAAATTAAATTTAAATTATTTGGAGTTATTTTTATTTTGAGATAGTAATATGCCAACACCTCAATCTGGAAAGAAGGATGGCGTAAGTTTCCTCCATATTTTTCGATGAAAATAAAGCCTCAATGTTTTATTTTCTTACCCTCTTTTCTTGAATTAACCTGAATCCCAAAAACATTTTAATATACCAGTACTAAAAGAAAGGGCCTTTAAAGGGTCAGGCAAATATCTGCTAAAAAAGAAATACTAATTAACCCATTAGAAATTTTCATATCTGATTCTCTATATGAATGTTCCAGTTATTCCTTATTCGGTGAGAATTAATAATGTTACAACTAATACGCTATTCATGTTCAAATTAAAATACAATAAAATATTAACACATTTTCCGTTTGGGAAAATTAGATTTCGCATTTACTTAGCCTAAGTATCCCAGCCATGAAATCGAATATGAATACTGACGATTATATACTTCACACCATTATAACCAAGATGGCAAAGCCTCAGAATATTGTGTCCTCATGTCGAATTCATTTATTAGGGTTAGGGTTGAGTAAAGTTTATGTTAGAGAAACAATTCCGTAATAATTAGTAACTTCACGTGGATCAGCTTAAAACAATGTTATGGTTCTTTCATGCTCAGATTCAAGTATATTAGAAGAGCTGGATCCTAAAATTCACTGTTTAAAAGTAGATAATTTAAATCATCTTTGGTAAAGGAATGGAATCAAAATAGTAAAAAAATAATATCAATTTCAGCAAACCAAATTTCCAATAGTACGTAAGTAACTAGCATAGATAAAAAGACAGGTTTTCAATTTATAATTTTAGATTTGATAATTTTAAATAAACTTCCTATATAATATCTTTACGTGGAGAATCGAAGATAGATAAGGAAATTTTAGACAATAACTGAAATAAACGATAAGATTTTATTCGTTCATGTGATGCAATATATGGTAAGAAGGAATTTAAGAAAATAAAAGATCAGCAGTAGATTCTTAATTGAAACTGCTTTCGCACACATTTATTTAACCTGACTTGTTTCATGTGTTTAATGCTAGAATTCTGAAATTTTGTTCAATTTTGTATTCCCGGTTTCAAAATTAATTTTAGATTTTTCAGAACTTAAATGCCGGTAAATCGACTAAATAGATTAAATTTTTATTCCATATAAGGGGCGCCACCTGATAGTGAATAACTCCATATATTTAAAATAATGAATTAAAAAACTGAGAAGCTGAACATATTTAAAATAAAAATATCTTTCTTGTACACTAATAAAAGTGTGTTCTTAAAAATGTTTGTATGAAATGGAATCTTTTGTTAACTTTATCTTCAATTATTAAGAGTTCATTTCTGCGGAAATAACTCACATTTTACAGTTTAGGCACTCTTTATTCTGTAAAATGCACGATTAACCAACCCTATTAAGGCAAGATATTTTACAATATCTCTACGATGTTGCTACGATATTCTGAAAGCCACACAACATCGTAAATATATCTTATGAATATTGTAGAGCATCTTGTGCTAATAGAGACTGCACTCCATCTTGTATCCTTTAAAAATGTTTTTAGTATGGCATTATAATGTGATTAATCGTTTGATTATACTATTTATGGGACTGTTTATACTCGTAAATGTGTGCAAAACTTGATGGTAACTAACCTTTAATCATTAATGCACATTATTGAAGTATTTGCGGCAAGGGAATATGATAAATTGAACCTCTGAAACTGAAATTTTCCATTCAGAAACAATCTCTGTTAAAATGAAATTTAGGTAAATTACAAAGTCTGTTGTAAATCTTTAACTAAACTTTCCGAAAATAAGTCACTGCTGCTCTGAACACAATATCAGCTGAAAAAAGAACTGTAGTGGCAGAAAAAATTTAATTTTATGTTATTTAAATTATATAATTATATATATTAATTATTATAAATTTTAAACTTTAATGGCAATTTAACCTAAATAGATCTAAGGAGATTTACTTCTAAAATTTCGCTGCTCGTCTTACCAAACACATTCTTCACATTTACTATTCTGACATAGAAAAATATTTAAAGGTAGTATTAGCTATTTATCTGTGGCAGTAAAATACATGATCCGAAAACGCATCAAATTTTTTCTTTAAAACCTTATCAAAACCGTTAAGAAAGTCCTTTAAATCGTTTATTTTAAAAATTCATATAAAATTAATTTTAAAGTGATGTTTTTTGTTATCAATAATAACAGAAACGTTTAAAGATATAATGCTATGCTAATAATTAATCACAATAAAAAAAGCAGTAATTACGGATTTTGTCCTAAACAACTAGGTCTTTCAGACACGACGGATTGGAGTTTGCAATCGAAAATGGAATTCAGTTTCATTAGGAAAAAGATGTATGTCCGACAATAATAATTTATTTGTTAACAGAAGATATGATTTACTTTCAGGAGTTGTGATCTACTCATTTATTTTCTTTGTAAATTTGTTTCATACGTGACGGAATTTCTGCTATGTCTATATCACGTTAATCATAATACTTAAGGAACTACAGAAATGTTGAGAAGTTATTTTTCCTCATAGCTTTCAGTAATTTTAAATTTCTTTTATGAAGAAATACACTTTATTTTTATATTATTTAATAATTTCATAAATAAAATGATATTCCATCATCGGCTTCTATATCGAAAGACAATTTACACTTATTATATCACCAGAAATTAATGTTATAAGTTCTTTAGATATAGATGTATCTGTGTTAATGATAGATGTCAGTTCAAGAATATTGTGTTTCGTGAAGTATGCTTTAAATTTAACTTTTTATTTTCATTAGCTGATTCATTTGAGTTTCAAATTATTTCTCATTTCAAAAGGCATCGGTTGTTTGAATTTCTTATATTTTTTTCCGAGTTGAAAAAAATAATTTTTTTAAAATTTTTAGTTTTTATTTTAGTGTTTCTAATACTCGTATGAAACCTGGAAAAACCATAGTAGTGTCCCAATAATTGAAATGTCGAAATATGTTCGAGACTCTGGTTTTTACAGTTCGAAAGATATTTGAGATTTCTTAGGGCGCAGTACAGCCATTTATCGCCTTTTCTCCGTTTAAATCTACCTACCTAAACCTGAATTCTCTCTTCGGAATCGTCATTATTTCAAGGTCATTTTGAATAGCAGCAACACGACATTTAATGCCAGGCTGTAATTTATATCTAACTTTCTGTGATCAGGGAATTTCTTTTTTTGAAATTCTAAGTAGTTAAAGCGAAGTTTTCGTTTCATGCTAGTTAGTTATGTTTTAAAATTTATAAAAATTCATGAATATACAATTTTATTCCTATTATGTTGAATCCTCTGTTTTGGAGAGTTTTTAAAAAGCAAAATTTGCATGCAACTATACCCAAACCACTGTCTTAAAATTATTAAAATAAACTGTCGAGTAAGATACAGCAAAAATTGTATATCAATAAAAATGTCAATAACGCCTAAATAGTATTGGACTGTACCATTTTCGCGTAATCCACAAGTGGAGAAAATGGATGAAAGAGAAAGTCCAGTGAGTTACCAATATTCGAAAAGAATGTTTCACTAATGAAATGATATCCCATCTTTTGGTGAGTGTAAATACCAAATTTATTTGTGTTTGTTGCTTCTGGAGCCACAAACATCTGCTCTTTAGCTAGACACTACTCTTCTACTAACTATTTTAGGCCATTTCCGTAATTTCTTCAAGCAAATTATGGAAATTCCCTTCAAATCATTCTTCAAAAATTTTATTTAACAGTATATGTGTTTTATAATCAATCTTGAGATACTATATCTCTCTGTTTAAAAAAGTGTAGAATGTGCAGATAACTAGATGGAATACTTGTGAAACCCGCTGAAAGGTGGAGAAAGAAAACATATTCACTTCTAAACGTGTGTAGTGTTAAGGAAAATACGGCTTTATCAGAACAATTTTCATCTTTGAAAGAAATCTAGCATGTACAAAGAATACAGGCCCAATTCAAAAACTGTGGCAAATATACTAATTGGTAATGTTCGAAGACATTATCCTTAAAAAAAAGTAATGGCTTCAAATATTATCTATTTTCTTATTTTCTCTGTCGATTTTCTCTGTTCAGAGAGAGAGAGAATTTCTTTTCTAAAAATTCTAAGTAGCTAAAGTGAAACTTTTATCTCATACTTGCTAGCAATTTTTTAAAAGATGAAAACAATTTCCTCGGTATATAGTTTTATTCCTATTATGTTGAAACATGTATTATGATGAGCATTTAAAATGCAAATTTGCATGCAACTTTTTGCATAAATTGTTTCAAGCACTTTAATAATATTTCATCGCATCTGGCGTTTTATTCATTTAGCTGATAGATGGAAAAAATGTACACAAATGAAGTGAAGTGTGCAGCTCTCAGACAAGCATGCACTTTGCTCGTATTCAGATGATTTAATACTTCTAGTATTAAACTATGTCTGAGTTACTCTCATGCACAGGACTTGGACTCAATGCAAACTGATAAAGCAGAAATAAAATATCGATACTTTATAACAGAGCACCATTTCCCAATTTAATTATAAAATTTTCAATAATCTTTGATACTTTTAAGTTAGTTTTTTTTTAATTCTGCAAGCTTTAACTTAGCAAAGCGTATGAACAAGAGTCATATTTTTATATTCCTTAAAATGATATATGTACTTTTTTTTAAATGACAGTTCAACATCAAATTTCATTCAGTAATAAAATAATCGATGCCTAATATATAAAAACGTTTATTAATGAATTCATAAATCAATACTATAAAAAATAAGCCAAACGTGAACCATCTAGCTGATACATATTTTTTAAAGGATTTCTCAGCTTAAATATGAAAAATGATATATTTATCTCGTATTAAAATGGAATTTTTAAATACTCATCAATCAAAGAATCTAAAAAATATGCCACTTCGATACCACACATCACTTTTTTCTGTCCTCCAATGCACTTGTTTCAAAATCAATCAAATGAGTTTCCACAGGTTCATGAAAGCAGAACCAACGCCCTGTAAATGTTTTAATTATTTATTCCATTTCGGAAAACATCGCATCATCGCTGCAGTCGAAAAATAAATATTTCCATTTCCATCGGAAACATATGGAAATCTCATTTATAAGAAATCCATTTGGAGGGCAAAAACATGATCACCCACATATCAAACTCTTCCTCAAAGAGTAACAATGATGGGAGCGCAGCTTGCGAAATACGACCAATGTTTATTTTTCGCCCCTTCTAATATTAATATGGCATTTCTGATCCTCGGGTGTTGAAAAAAAATTGATTTTGGGAAAAAATTCACGAACGTATCATATGAAAAATGAAAAGCATTCATTAAACATGCATGCATCGAATAAAATCGATATCGACGGTTGGAAAGATGATGTTGAAAAACTGCCTTTTCCCGAGGTTATAAAAGATTCAGATGAGAAAAAATCCATCCTTTGAATCCTTAACGTTTGTCATTGAGGAGGACAGGTCGATTCGTCTCTGGTACATTTTTCGGTTAAATTCTTCTTGCTGCAGATTTTATGATACTCAGAGTTTTAAAGTAAATGCATGAATAGTTTGATACCATACACATATATTTAAAGCGAATTTTAAAATAATTTTGAATTCTTAAAACAATTCAATCATTTTTAAACTCATGAAACTGAAAAAAAAATTGATAGTTATATAAGTGTTAGCTTAAATGGATTCGCGTTATTTAAATAGAAAGAAAAGAGGAAATAGATTCATATTTAACATTTTTCGGTTAAATTCTTCTCGCTGTAGATTTTATCATTATTATCTTTATTTTTAAAGTAAAGACACGAATAGTTTGATACCATACACATTTATTTCAAGTGAATTTTCAAATCATTTTAATCCTTAAGAGAACTCAATCATTTTTAAACTCATGATACTAAAAAAATTGATAGTAATATAAGTGTTAGTTTAAAAAGATTCATGTTATTCAAATATTAAGAAGAGCAGAAATAGCTGGATATTTTTAATCTCAATGTTTGAAACGAAAGAAGTCATTGCAGTCTGTTTAATACTCTACTTAACAAAACAACTATTATTGAGAGCTGATGATTTTATTCTTTCTAAAATTTAATTTTCCATAATACTTTTTAAAACCTTTAAAAATTTGATATATTCTACTTTCGCGCGCGTGCGGAACAAAATAAATTAAATAATCCAGGGGCAGTGTTATCCACTTTTACTTTGTCGTATACTACCCTGGTCTGGTTCGTTTTCGGCTTAACTTCGGTATATAGGGAACAGCAGGTCCGCCGAAAAGAAAGGTAAGGAGGGGCAAAATCCATGGACCCAGCGGGGAGCGCGGAGGTCCATGATACGGAAATATATATTTTTCGTATTTTCAAGAGTATTTTATTTTTATCCAAGACAAATGGACCCCAGCATGAATTAAACTATATTTTTACATTTTTTTTCTTTAAATATACAAAACTCGCACTTTCTCATTAAATTAATCGAAATTGCAGTAGATGGCTAGAAGTCAGATTTCGCAGCAACACGTGCCAACTGGAACATTTCCGTTCACTGATTGGTCACCACAGTCTACATTCGCAAGGAGGGGCGTTTCCCGCCATCCACTTGTACTTGCCCTCGGGACCCGGCGGTCGTGATGAAGGGAATCAAAGATGGATTTTAAAACAGATCTTTTCCAGCTGCCAGATTTAGCGAAAAATTTGACAATAATTTATCTAAAAATAACTAATTAATTAAAAATAATTATTTCATTATTTTTTTAGTGTAAAGACAACAGGCTAGAGTCCATGAATCTAACTGGCTGCATTTTTGGCAAATCACACGTTCACATACATATGAAAAAACATACCGACAGAGAGGAAATCCAGTGATGGATGTAGTCCAAAATTTGAAACTTATCTAGAGTTCTGACGATAAAGCCATATGGTAAATTTCATGGATCTATCTTAATAAGTTTTTGTTTTATCGTGTTCATATGTATATGTACTGGGAGACAGAGAGACTTTCCATTGCAGGATTTCGTCAAAAATTTGACAGAAACATGCAGTTTTGGAATAAAGACCTTATACCACAAATGTAACTTCTTTGCTCATCTCATTTTTGAGTTATTGTGTTCGCAGACAAGCATAATCCCATGATGTTATTTTAGCCTTCAAAAGGATCTAAAACATAGAGATTCAACAAAATGTCAGTGTTCAATTTTTTTGAAGATAGCTTTTCTGTACTTTGTATGCGGTAAAGTAAAAAAATACAAGCTCCGTTTTAAATGCATGTTTTGGATTACCAATTTCGACAAAAATTTACAGACACTCAATCTCTTTCAAAGAGACTCGTAATATCCTTTCTTTATTATCCCACATATATTGCGCAGTGATTTCACAACAATCGTAGCATTTTTTTAACATAATAAACATATCGTTATAATATTGTAGAATATCTTGTTGTAATGAGCTTTAAACTCCTATCCTATGCTGTGATTCAAGAAACCAGTTGTGCTCTATCAGGCTATAGTGGAAGTTTGGTAAACATCGTGAATCGATGATATGAATTATAGTGAGTATTATTTTAAAGCAATTTGAGAGGAAGAAAAATTATCCGCCATTCTGAGATATCAGTATTACATGTATAGATCAAAGTCCCTAAGCAATTATTAATTCAAAAGGAGGGATTTTTATTAAACTTCGATGTAGTTGATGGAATTAATAGCTAAGATTTTTAAAAGCCTTTAAAGTACCTGTGGTTATGACGACTCCCTTCAGCTAAAATTTTCTTCTTTCATAATGAAAGTTTCCAAAACATTGCATTAATATTTAAATTTATAACGATGAATAAGTTAAACGCATAAATACACAACCGTCATGATTTGCAAATTATAAGAAATGTATTGACCAAAAACTACCTTTTCGTCGGTCATAAAATAAGGTGTTTTGTTCAGGATTAACGTATAAATGTCCTTTCCATTAAATAACACTTTGTTTCTTTAGGTAAACAAACAAGTGGTGTTTTCTTAACTCTCTCAATTACTATATAAGCATTCAAAATATATTTACTGAAAGTATAATTACGTAAGTAAAATTAACATTATGCAGAATATTTAGGAGAAGTTAATAAATGGCAAAAGTCATTAAATATTTTATGAAAAAAATATTTATAACCCCCTTCCATTAGTACAATAGTGTGATGATGCCTTTTTCCTTTGTCCCTCATATAACTCATGAAGGGGTATTGAATTTTTATAAATAGATATATAAAATCATAGGCATTGACCATGCTCATTCACTGACTTCGATCCTGAAGTTTAAAACAATGTTAAAAACTTTAAAATTTCATTTTATATATTTTATCTTAAAGTTGTTTATATACAAAACGAATGAAAGAAAGAAAAAAATTCAGAAGAGCAAATTGATCTCAGAAGATTTTTTTATGACAAATATATTTTCATTCTCAAAGATACTGAATAGAGCAATATTGAAGAAACTATTATTTTAGCTTTAACTGATTCATACGAAAAAATGCAATCACTTGTCAACTTTTTAAGAACAAAATTTTTATGAGACTACGATCACCAATAGATTGAATTATTTTCATTATTTTGCAATTCTACAGATAATACAAAATTATTATAATTTCATGCGTTTGATTTTACAATTTTTACAGAAAAAATTTCACAAAAGGAAGTGTCAAATTCCCTAAAACGGGAACATTAACTGGAGAATACCTGTTTCTCTTACTTTATTGCAGGAACAAAAAAGAAACATTAAGAAATGAAAGGGATAAGAAATAACTCTATATATTTTAATTTTACTCTATGTTTGGTTCGCTTGTGATTACAAATTGTTTAAATAAATTTGATGACAATGAAAAATTTTAATGCAACTAAATTCACCATCCTAAACCTTTTAAGCAAACGACTAGGTGCAGAAGTTCGTGATGTGTTTTTTAATTCCCCATTCGTCCTGTCTCATAAGCTCTTTAAAGTTAAAAGTCTCGGAGCTTTTCGTAACATTTATTCTAATTTTACGCGTCAGAGATGAAGAATTTAACACACAAAGAAAATAATGAAACAGCTGCATGAACATTTGTTAGAGCTCTAAAGAAATGGAAAACGCTACCTTAACTTCTCTAATTTTAGGAATGCAAAAATACGACTGCCATTAGTATGACTGTTCGTTTTTGTTTAGCTGTCTTTTTCCAGGAAAATGTTTCAGAATGTCAGCACAAAAAATGAATGCATTAGTTTTTCATTTTAAATCTAGGAAAGAAATGGCTGACAGGTTTGATTTCGTTATATGATGCTAAGACATGGAGTTCCACGAAAAACATAGTATTACAAAGGAAGAGAAAATATTTCTCTGAAAAAATAAATTGGACTATAAGGTTACTTTTTTTACAGATAATAATTGTTATTCACAAATTAACGAATAAACGTTTAAACTCTAATTATAGTCAGAATATGCTCAAAATTGAGATTTCCTATTAGTAGATATTATCGCATTCCAAAATTGCAAATTGGAAGCTAAAAATCCACCTTTTATTTCACTTGATTACATTATCAATTCACGTCATCAATTAATCACATTATTAATTTCAGTTAATCAATTAAACCAAATGCATACACAATGTATGCACACTAGAATCAGTATAAGTTTTAATGTTCACTGCGGCTATCTGCATCGCGAATCTTGATGGAACCGTGACCATATTTCGACATCTGTTGCAATCTAAAAATTTTGGATGGGATACATATCAGCCCTTTATGTCCTATTTCGGTTTCTAAGAAATAAGTATTAAGAAATAAAGCAATTCTGAAGTATCATTATTATTTTTCTATTTTTTAAAAAGAAATCTATAAATACTCTTCAGTTTGGTTTCCAAATGCGTCATACCATATTTGAACAAAATGTCTTTTTCCAGATTCTTAATTGATTTATTATGTGCGGTTCACTTTGGGTTCTATGGTTACCACATCTTTTCACAGGTTTTTTGTCCGGACTCATATACAGTACGAATTATTTTTCACTGGAAGTAATTTAACTCTGGATATTGTGATTCACATTATCTTACAGCAAATAACAGAATATATTCAAAATTAATTGAGATTGCTGGTAAAAACTGTCGTTAAAATATTTGTTTACTAAACTCTTTAATATTTAAGTGATAGTATACGTTTAGCCAGGCAATAGTTTAATTCAGAAATAAAAAGAAGCAATTTTTATGCGTAGTTATGCAATCAAACATGAGAGTACAAGATTCCAAGATAGTGAAATCCACAAACTTTTTAACAAATGTTCGATGCGACTGTCCTTCGTTTCTCTAAAAATGTTCTATTGAAAAATCTGTTTTTAGGATACATTTGTCAGCATGTTTACGTCGATCATGTGCAAAGCAGTAGTGGCTCTTTTCAAGTCATTTTTCTGCTATTCTAGAAATTTCCCCTTCACTTGAAAAACGGAAAGCGTTAAAAAATCCATAGATAGCCATTTTCTTCGCTGTTATACGTCTCCTCCTTTAGAAAATACAGAAAGAATGATGAACAACTGCGAATTACATCTCACTCAGATACAGATTGGAACACTTAGGGCTATTTATCTGCAAATTTAAGATAGAATATTACTAATCTAGCTTTAAGCTAGTATCTTGCAAAAAATTGTTTGCATTTAGCTACGAAATAGCCCAACTAATTTATGTCTACCCAATTTAACTGATATATCATCCTATTGTAGTCTTTATATAAAATTATATTTATGAAAGCGTGATGACTCTTATTAAATAAAGAGAAAATGAAATATTTCATTAATTATGATAAATTAGTATGTAATTTTTACGACGGTGTTAATGTACGGCATTTTTTTAAACAGAATATACTAATAGAAGTACGTCATTATAATATTTTATTAAAATAATTTGCATTATCTTCTGAGGAATCATTTCTCAGTGCCATAGAGGCAAAATCTGACTTCGGGAACCGAGGGTCGCTCATTCAATACCAACAAAATGTGCCATGTACTTGGACCTGATGTACCTTAATCCTTCAAGGCCCAACATCCAGCCGCTGGTGCGGTGTTGAAGTTGGAATGTGTTAATGTCTTCAAATTATAACTGGTCAAAATTCCCTAAATATCCCTCAAGTAGCATCAAAACCAAATATTAATCTTACTAAACAAGACTACGAAATAATCCCAAAATTATTTTGTGTAATATCTTGATCAAAGGGCGCCTATTTTTCATCTTTTAATACGCTGGCATATTCAGTGATTAAAAAGGGATACATTACTTTTGTTAAGACAGATGAGACACAAAATGTCTGGAAGAAGTATTTCCCGGAATTAAATGCGCTCTCCCAGCTTTAACACCCGAGCTGAGTTCGTTTACTTTCTACCCAGATAACTGCTGTGTTGCGACCCGTAGCTACGTGTTTGTTGCTGCGAGTAGAGCTTCGTGGTAAACAATATCTGCGACGCGTGACATCCTCTTGGGAATAAACTAAGTTTCAATTACTTGCGACGTAATTTGAGTTGCCGAACCGCGTCGCCCGAAATTAACGGCTAAAGACTTAATCGATATTGCTCAAGATTGCACGTGTAGGTCGTTTAGTCGACTAGCTTGCTCTCACTGGTAGCATAGAAAGGGATGACTCTGTTAAACGGAATGTCATTTAGAAGCAGCCTACCCACCCAACTCCTCAGGAAATGTATTTTTTAATTAGACAACTTTAGTTAATATGCTTTTAAAACTATGAGTTTTCTAAATATTGCGTGAAATGATTAGAAACAGGAGAAAAGGTTTTATGTTTAGCTGAACTCACGGTTTAGTTAGAAAGAAAATATATTAAATAGAGAATACGTGAGAAGTATAACAGAATCAATTTGAAGAAAGAATTCTTTGGTCGCATTTAACTGCTTTTATGTTACTATTTCTGATTACATGTCATATTTATGACAAGTAATTGTATTCAGATTTCATTTAGGTTTTATTCAATAATGATGATTTATAAGCTTTATTTAATCCTTTTATATGAACAAAATGTACACTCTGACATTTATAGATTTTAGTTTGGAAGGAAGGTTTAAAGCAATAAAAGCAGAACTTTTAGGAAAAGCTTTTATTGCTTTAACCTCTTTCTCAGTTTTTGAATTTATCGAACAAAATTCAGACTCAAATAAATGTGAGGTGTATTAGCATCAGATGTTAGAAGCAAATATATGTGAATAAATGTGAAAATTTATATAATGCATAAAAGCAGTTTTGCGTATTTTTTTATTGATTTGGAGAAAAAGATGGAAGATATTAACATATACGTGATACCTGCATGACTAAAAATACATTATTTAAGTTGTTCAGTTCAAGAGAAATAGGCATAAAGGCAACGCCTATTGTTATCACATACAAGTATAGTCTGTACGAAAATGAATGACAAAGACCCGGGTAACGCTGTCTAACGAGCTATACTTCAACTCATTAGCTAACCATAGACAGAGCTGTCATATATTTTCAGTGAAGAAGGGGGAGGGGGGAAGTTAAGACGAAAAGAATTGCAGAAATTTCTGTCTTCGGATTTATTTTAGTTGTATAATTTTTGACATTTAATTGTTAACGTTGTCAAAACCATTACATAGCTGCTCCTTCTCAAAGTAATGACCTGCACAAAATAACTTAGGATGATAAAAAGGCTGCGAGTATGCTTTCAAAAGTTACACTCATCCTCAAAGAATCAGCCATTCAATACAGAACCATTCTTTTTTGCCATTTGGTAAACACAATTTTTCTGAATTCTAAGCATACCGGTACATCAAGAAGGAACAGGAACATAATGGTATTAAAACAAACATTAACGAATAAATTTTGTAGACACAATCGTAAATGTTTCTGGTTTGAGAAATTCTTGTACCTTCTTCAATCTTCTTTTTAACTTAAACTATTTTTCATTCAAACCTAGCGTTAGATAATGAGTTGAACTATATGATCTAACCATTGTCATCGGGTCGTCAGTTAATTGTGCTGTTAAATACAAACTTCTCTCATAGTCATTTATGGGACTCATTATTTACATTTCGATTTGCAAATTCTTACACACAACAAAAGAAAATAAAACTGAAATTAAATGAATGAGACTTTCAGTTGTCTCTGGAACTTTGAACAACATTCTCATAGATGAGCTAAAAGATTTTTTTTTTAATAAAACAGAGGTCGGATTCCAAATATAAATTATTTTATGAAAACCATAATAAAAGAACGATCATTATAATACCTGAAAAATATTCCAATGCATATTTTTCTCTTTATCTCTACCTTAGCTGATTCCAAACATAGTTCATGTTAATATTTTTCTATCATTTCAACTTTTTCTATTCCGTCCTTAATAAGCGTAAAATATTGGGAAAAATGCTCTACTTAAAAAAATAGAACAACAATAGACATTATTAAAAAAAACTGATATGCAAATGTTACATTTATTGCTATTTCGTTGTTTTAGACAAAATAAAATATAAGTAATAACTTAAAATCAAATAAACCTATTTTGTTGTGGCTAAAACTCTGAACGGTATTATCATAGATTGGCCAAAAACTACCCATAGACATTCCCAAAATTTTGTCGGCAAATTTAAAAAATATATTTATAATATTCCAAAGACCACGTTTGTTTAGTTTTTGAATAAAGATGGCTTTCAGCTTTCAGAACTGTTATTAATTGAGGTAATTATGTTTGTTATTGTCTATAATTGTTATTTAATTATAAACATAAATTGAGATATAACCATACCTAAAGGAACGATTTTTTTATAGAGCTGACCATGAAACATAAAAATTGTTGGGTTGAAGCAAGCGAACTATTTTTTTGAGCGCATGAATAACTGTGCGACTACTTACTTGCATCTTCTTATTTATACCACTCCTTCTTCAAGGCGGCAGCCATGATGTGTTTCTGTGTGCGTAGTTAAACACAGTAGGCTTGTGTTAGCATTTATTTTCGTCTTTTTCTGTATATTAATGTCCTATCCTAAAGATCTACGTCTACGTGAATTTTATAGCAGAAACAACAAAATTGCTCCCTGATATCGATATTTCTAGTATGAGAAACAGAAAGTTAAAAGTATTAAATTACAATTATAAAATCATCCTTAATAACAATATAACAATTTTATAATTTGAAGTATTATTTCAATTTCCTTAATAAAATCTGAAAAATGCCGATTGTATGTAATAATTTATCCCAGTGTAGTTGTATTTTAAGTCAAATTCAAGACAGAAAACATACGCCTTGTTTCACTTCTTGAGCGATGCTATTATTCTAGTTTATTAATTTAGAGAAGTCAGAATATTATTCTTTTGAAACAGCAAATCATAATTTATTACCCTACTGTAGTACAACTGTGAATGTTCTTGACACAAAACTAATTATTATAGAATTAATAAACAATAAAAATTAGCCGCAAAGATATAAAAATAACACATTTCGCATGTTTAAACTCTTAAGTTGTTCTGATAATTAAATTTTCAGTTTAGTTCCAAAAGTTTTTAATTAATTTAAATATTTTGCTCCTCTCTTTGAAATTGTGGTGTCTGACAATTTTAAGACAGATGCGATTAACATCATATTAATTGAATAATTCAACTAAAGAATTAATAATGCATATTGTTGCATTGTAAAACAATTTATTAATTGAATGCACGAATTCTAAACAATTAAATATTTCAATTTGCTCCTGAATTCACAACTCAGAATCGAAATGTTATTCTAATTATAGATATTTTCACTTTTAATATCCAAGTTTAGAAATTAGCGTATGTCCAAGGTCTATGATATTGCAAAAGAAACCAATTATTCCTTAAAATTATTGTGTGTACTGCTCACTTACTGTATTATATTTTATCTAATGGATACTGGCGATGCGTCACTAAGCTAAATGTTTAGAGTTTTTTATTCAAGGTAACACAAATTTATATACAAGTCAAATATACTCAATGTTTAAAAATAAAAACTACTAGATATATCGCTTAGTTAAACGCATCACATTCAATTTCTATAATGAATAAGTTACATCGTATATGTTAAACTTTATCATTAACCATTTTTGCAAAATCTTTTATATTTCATCTAAAACATAGTTTCAATTATTTTTGTAGATTATATGGGAGAAAAAAATGAAAAAAAATCTTGGTTCTATTTTTAAGTTTAATAGCTTAATCATTTTATAAATTCTATTATCAAATATTATTAACAGAAAAAATAATGAAAAAATTGTGGTTATATTATAAAGTATTTATTTTGAAAAACACCTGGATTGATAAAAAAAAATTAGAAACTAGATGCAACAATGAAAAATAAAGCATTTTTGTAGGCATTTAAATGAATATGCATTTAAGAGTATTATTTCTAAATCTAGATATCTCATGTAAATCATTTCCCTAACTTTCTCGGAAATTTTGCTGAAAGGAGAAAAGGAGTTACTACAATCTATACAGGGTGCTTCAGAAAAATGTGGCCAAACTTTAAGGGTGGGTCATCTTCAACAGAACACGGGGTCGGAAATTCAAAGAGGATTTGCTACAGGGGGAGATTTGTCAGTGAATTAAAAAGAAAAGTAAAAAACCAGATGAAATATACAACATAGATTGAATTGAATTCAAAAAGCGACAACATTCGAAGAAAAAGAAACGGAATGAGGGACATATAAAAATATGTGGACCCCGCGCAACGCCGGGTTTTCAGTTGTCGGTTGGAAAGCTTTGGAAATATACTGTCATTGTTCCACTTATAGAATGAAAAAAAGCAATTCGCCTTATTCACATTACATTGCTGTCATGTGACAAATCTAATAGTATACCATCTAATAGCTAACTGCACGTTGTCTTATAATGTGTCTGATAACTGTGACGTTATGTACTTTTTTTCCTTCGCAAAATGCTCAACGGATTTCAAAAATTCATCGGTTTGGTGTATTTAAGGTGCATGAAATGATTCCACTGTGTTATAAAGAAAATAAGTTCCTTTGTCAATTTACACCGTTGCTCTGTTGCAATCAAAACAATGACCAGACTCACTCGAACCATATGGAAGACAGAGACATCATTGTTAGCGAAAACACCAGTGCTGATGATTCGTAGTGGGTTGAGAAAATGTTTAAGAAAATCGATATATTTGTTGCTTCCCCTTTCAAGAGCTGCAACGCAACGCATTATGAATGATTTCCGCTGGGTAATATTCCTCACGCTACAGCCTTGACCTCACCCCTTATGATTTTCGTTTTTTTTAAAAACTTTTAGACTTTTCGTATGGCCAAGAGGTCTCAAAGAGAGAATTATTAGAACAAACTATTACCACTTGATTATCATCATAGGCTGCATCGTTTTTATCGTTTTTCAAAATATGGAAACTTTTTATGATAAGTGCATCGTTTGTCGAAATATGGAAACTTTTTATGATAAGTGCAACGTTTTTCGAAATATGGAAACTTTTTATGACAAGTGCCTCAACATAGATAAAAATCATGTTTAAGTATTTCCCAAAATATAATACCTCAGTAAAAACAATAAGCGTTTTGTTCCATTACATTGTGTTCTTTTTTAATTGGCAAGGAACCTACTTTCTAGATACTCTAAATATTTATCTGGTACTGCCTTATTCTCTCTGCCGAAAATGCGCAAACACTTTTCACAGATCAGATTAAATTTCCTTTTAGTTATTAACCAAGCATGATCTTTACATTTTCAACAGGTAAATGCTCTGTCTGAGGGCAAATGATAGATATATGAAAGAATTTTTAACCTTTTGACTATTCTTATTAATTTTAATACTTTCAAAAAATTAGAAACGAGTTCTTCATGATAAGGATAAAAATGAAAGAGTAAACTACTTTGAAGTAAAAGTAAAGCCAGTAGTGACTTTATGGGGAAATCAATGACCGATGATAATAAAAACAACACAGATCAAGACTTAATGTTTTCAATCCTAATGGAAAATATCTGTCTCAGTCTTTTCGAACCCTGTAAGTAATGCTGAATTTCATTTCTGACAAGCCAGTGATAGCTACAATATTTAAATATACCTTTTTTATTTATTGACTTGTTGTTTATTAGTCCAGTATGGTTGATTCCTTACAGAAGATTTTCTCTTCTTTTTAATTTTACTGAAAGGAGGGCATTGGGAAGCTCTGCATAAAATTTGAAGTATAATAAGCATCAGCTGACATTTTTCATGGTATCAAGTCGTTTCATATCCTTATCGATATTACTGTGTTTAAAAATAACAAAAGTAATTAATAGTAGAGGTGTTTTAAATATTGTAAAAAACCATAATTCAATTATAAGTATTTTTTGAGACAGCCTTTTTACGACTTAGCTTACCTAGAACATCTCACCCTTTTGTCATGTTATAAATCGTAAAAATTTCAGACTTTTTGTTATCAGCTGTCGCTTCATCAATAGAAACTGGAAAGTTCATCGTAAATAATTCTGACACAAGCGTAGCGTCGGATGGATGTTCTTCTCCCTTCTTATTTGGTAAAAATTATTTGAGTAATTTTCGTTTATTTAAACTAATTGTATAGACATGAATTGACTTATAACCCTGTTAAAAGATATCTGGCAACTTCGTAGCTGGAAAACCCGTTATCCGTTATTATACAAGTTTTACTTTATTAGAATGAAAGTCACTAAAATTATTTGAAATATTTAAAAAAAGTTGAAATTAAACTAAGAAAAAGGCCTCATTTTATACACGAAGCATAACGAGACATTAAAAAGTAAACATCAGTACAGAAACAGCGAAAGAAGAAAAACGATCAACTGCCAATTCCTGTTACACGGTTAGGCGCGTGGGATACACCCATCTCCCACGTGTCTTTTTATTATCTTATTTCATATGCACATGCACTTTCAACTTGAATGACCATGCGATATTGTTCCTGAGTATTTCAAGGATCGGTACTGAAAGTTTGACCTCCAAACAATTAATAGAATTTGGAGCAGCCTTTTGAAAATTAATGGGGGACACCTGTATCCCAAGAAACCAACAGAGGGTTAAGTCTTATACTTTATTTTGTATATTTTATGGTGATAAATTTAATACGAATCTATGATTATTGATATATTGCAAATGTAAATGATGTGGTAGCTCAATTCCACATTTCTGTAATCAATATATGTTTGCAGTATGTTTGTATTGGCAAAAAAGCATACAAATATTTACAATATTTATTACAATAAGCATACAAATATTTACATTATGAGAAAGTGTTATGCAATACTGCGGATCTTGAATTTTCACAAAGGACTAAATGCAGAGGATAATACCTATATTCATGAATATAGATTCTATTCAATTCTATATTATAGAATTGAGCATGGATTTTAGGTATGATACAATGTAAAGCAAGCATGATAAACTCAAATGTTAACTTGGGCCTACATTAAAGCATCTATTTACCCAAATAAATGAGAGAAAATAATGATTTTTATCTTAGGTTGAACATAAAAAAAATAAAATTCACACTGATAATATATTAATTTTATTCCAGACTCTAGCATTTCATTTTTGAAAATACTCCCCTCTTCCTAAGCTCCTTCACATTTTATAATTTTAAGCTGGGCCCAAGTTGAACATCAGCACAAAATGAATCTTATAAAAAAATGCATTTTCTTTCCTAAGTGTAAGCAACTAAACGCAACCAACAAATATTTCCAAGCATAAAAGTAATTTCCTACACATATTTTCGAATATATCCATATCGGGCAACAAATATTTGTAGAATTCTGTTGCCCTCTCTCGATGAACTTAGATTCCAAATCTGAATAACATTAAAAACGGTTACTTCCATTTATCTACTACAAGGTACCCAATGTGTATTCCTCCAGAAAACTAAAGATAATTAATCCTCCAAGGATCAATGCCTTTCCGTAAAATGCTAGTAAGGTGTAGGCTAACATGATGAAAAATCATCCATAATAAGGAATTCGGAAAACTCATATTTACTCATTTTTTGTTTCCTAATTAGGTATTGGGTTGGTCGTAAAAATACCCGTTGAAGTACAATGATATAACGTTTCCTATGTACAGTTCATTGAATAATTGTATAATACAGCACACTGGACTTAAGCTATGTATTATTTGCATAAGAAACAGGAATTTCTAAGTGGAATTCTCAGTTTATTGTATTTTTCTCTCCAAGCATTACTTTCACAAATAAATTAACTTTAAATGTCTTTAGTAATTATTGCGATCATAATATACTTCTACTGAAATTTACTAGGCACATATTTAAACGTGGTTTGGAATTCATCATCTTGAAAATTTCATTTCTTACACCTTATCTACGGAAATCAGTACAATTTTCCCGTTCTTCGTAACTTTGCTTTCTTGCGTTTCCGAAATAAAAATACAAAATTTACAAGCTAAGAGTAAAGCAGCTTGCTCCCAAGCAAACAATAGAAAGTCTTTCTATTAGATCTAATTGCTTCTCAATGTCTCTGTGGAAGGGAGTCGATTACTTTGGCTATGTTCTCCATAAAATAAGAAAGATAATATCCATGTGCGTGCTTGTGTTTTTACTCCTTGATGATATCCTTACACGAAAAGATCAAAACAAAGAAATGGAAACAGGAAATAACTATTATTTGCCTTATGATATTCCTCGCATTATTCAATGGTTTTTCCATGCCTTTCTGTGCAAAAGATATTCATAAGAAAGTAAATTTGTTAAAAATCAATGTATGGGTAAATGTCTTTTAAAGTAAATACTATTCAAAGACGTTTTCCACATTTTATATAATGCGTGGGAAATTGTTATCGTGAAGTAAATATAAAAGTATTAACAGCGGAAAAATTGACTAATTTTTGTAACTTTGTAAATGAATCTGTCTTTAGAAAGTGAGTTATTTAAATTATATTTTATAAATTTTCTGAAGGCCTTGAAATTTTACGCTTTTTAGTGTTATTTGCGAAAAAAAGAATAAAAATGATGAAAATGAAATCTAATAAGCAAGATAGAAATATTTATGTTACGTAAATGACTACATGTTTATTAAGAATGATAACATCTCAGATTACACTACAGTAATAAAATTATATTAATAAATAGAAGAAACACTATCGCACCCTAAAATAAAACCTAAGCTACAAAACATTATGAAAAATCATGCTGGTTACGCAAGTAAATTTCAATAGCAAAGTTACATAAGATGAAATACAAGTGCCTGTATTTTAAGCTTATTATTTCACGTTTATTGTTATCTATTACAAGAGAAGAAAAAACGAGGGCTATTTTGAGACGGAACTCGTAATTTTGAGCCTCGTACACTGACACGGAAAGCAAAGTTCAAAGATAAGAAGTAATTTTTACAAAACTGATGATTTTGTCAAAAATTACATGTTCTCATATATAATTATTTAGAGCCAAATTTTTTCCAGTGCATTGTATAGGAATGATTGAATCATAATAATTCCGTACAACTCCTTAATTTTTATTTGTTTAGCATAATTCCGTAAGAAATTAAAGCTCTACTTCTAATCTTCAGATAATTACTTTTCAGCTTCATAAAGTTTACATTTCTTGTAAAAACACGATTCATATACTCACTCTAAACATTTTGATACCAAAGAAAATCTCGAATATTCTTCGCAGTTTAAAAACCAAATTCCTGTAATCTTCTGCATTAAAAACATAAAAGATTATTAATTTTTCACAAAAAATGCACCGTGGTCCAAGGTAATTAGTAGTCTATTTATTCAAGAACCTAATTTTTCTTCTCCGAAATAATACATTTGAATGGAAGTATTTTAACGATAATGGTTTTTCAAAAAATTATCTCAAATGGTTCAAAAAAACAATGGTAAGCATTTAATGAAGATGAAAATATAGAGGTAATAACCATCTCTCTGCTCAGTTTTTTTAAAGAAAATTATGAAAAGAGAACAATAGAGAAGTCTTGTGTATTCATCATAATGGAGAAGAGAAAAGAAATGGTAATTGTAAAAATAAAGTCTCTATTTAATAGATAAACAATTCCTTTTAGTCTTTTTACATTCAATTTCATGTGATAAAAAGTATTCTATCGTCAGCAGCCCGAATATGAATAGTTTTTTTCCATTTTTTTCATGCATGGGTGATTTTTTTCCATAGCAATGGAAAGCTAATTATTGAAAATCAATTAATCGCGATTGTCCCATTCGATTATTTTAATGTTTTTTTATCTACACAATTTTTCAAGAGCATATTTTTTGCATCGGTCTTCTGTAAAGCGACTAAAATGTTTTCAAGCACAATTAATTTGTATTTAAAAGTATATTTAAATAGCCTGGCTGTATAAAACAGAAAATCCTCGGAGTGAGAATTCATTGCCTTATAATTATGCTAATTATACCTTTGGTATAATTTCTGACTTCATATTGTTTAAAAAAATATTACTTTAATTAAGCCTTTTCGTTTCCAAATACATTGCACGTTAATAAAAATTATAACAAGCAGTGCAATTTTTTATATATCGTTAATGAACGAAATTAAACATTTAAATAAATTCATAGGTATAGATATGTCTTCTCCTTTCAAGTTTTTGGAAAACAAATGTAAAAGAATATTGCATTTTAATAAGTAAATACAATGGTATGTGACCAGACTAAAATGTTCCTTTTATTTAAAGAACTTGCATTCAAATGCAAGCTTTAAGGAAAGGAAATTTCTCAAGTTTTGTGTATTTTTCGAGACTAGGATTCTAAGGGTAATTGATTAAAAATGTCTTTGGAAAATGCAAGTCAGTAGTTACAACGAAATTTACACTGTGATATATAAAAAAAGAGCCTTTGAAAAGAAGTAATTTATTTATTTAATCTTTAATGAATAATTTGTAATGTTAAAGGGTCCATTTTTTTTAGCAAAGTATATATGTTACTGTGAAAGACCGATGTCTGGCAAATGTCGATATTCTCCGGTGAATGTCAGTTTCTCCGGTCGGTGAATGTTGATAATCTCCGGTGAATGTTTGTGGCATGTGTCGACATTCTCCAATTTCGGTCTTTCACAATAACATATATATGTAATCATAACGTTAATTTATTAAGTGTCTTTAATACTTTTGTAAGAAATAATTAAAAACATTTTTAATTATTTTCCAACTATTAATTAGTATATATAGATCAGCATTTAAAGATGTATAGAACACGCCCTCATACCCATTATGGATACTGAACGGTTGAATGGGTATGAAAAAGTCACCTTTACTAAGGATAGCAAAAAAATTACAAATCGGCTGTTAAAATGACGAGGATACACAAATGAAAAGAATATATTTCATGTAAATGAAAATAAAAATAAGCAAACAAATACTATAAACACAGAAGGACATAAACTCTGAACGGTATTTACACTAAAAAAAGAGAAAACATTTTTTAAAAAACAGAAGATAATGACAATTTTGGAAATAAAATAAAAAAGTAAGAAAGAAGTTAATAATATTTGTGATAATACTAAACAGAATTGTTCTTAACGTGTCTCGTCAAATTCTGAAATTGTAATGATAAAAAATATAATGATGCAATTTGCACTTTGCAATGTATTCAGATTTGCAATTTATTTTTGAGAAGTGTCATCTTTTGATATTTTTGACTTAGAACTACGAGACTTTCTCCATCCAACGACGCTGATCAGATAATTCAAATACGTTGAAAACATCAAACCAGAAAAATTGGTTCTAAAATATTTTACAGATATAGGGCATTTTTTCTGAAAGTCTTGCGTTTACGATAGTTTTCTAGTCATAATACACAGTAATCAAAAATGTTTGTCCCGATTACAACTGCTATAACTATTTAATAAAAATGGATAGAAGGACTATACTTGCACAGAGTAGAAGCATGAAGTTCAAAAGTTGCTTTGTATAACTTACAGGTATTCTATGTGACCGCATGGTCGCGTGGAAAACATCTAATCGGTTGTTCATTTCGAGTCATGTGTTCTGAAATACCCCTACATAAGCTGACATCTAATCGCATTCCTTCTGAGAATATACCAATCCAATGTTTGTGGAATTTGTAGATCTCTACTGGATCCAGATAGGGTTTCCGTGGACTGTGCTAAGCAAATTTTAACTCTCTTCACGTTTTGGGGTGATACATTTGGCTGGTGACTACTTCTCCTTTTGAACACACATCCTTTTTTCGACAAATTGCCGATCTACTTATTCTATTGGTATCTGGAGATGCAGGGTTACATAGCTGATGAACTCTTCTCTGCTCTTCTATAAATGAACGACATTTCATAAATTCCTACACACATAACACCTTCTTTTTTTCTTGTGATACCGTGCATGCGCGAACTTCCAATTCACTACACTTGCCCCACAACGAACAAAACTTCTGACTTTCTTTTACAACTGCCTGTAAATATTTTTAAAGTATCCTGTACTTTTGATCAGAACTTATTTTGATCCATCATTCATGATAAACATAAAGATATGTAGAGTAACATCAATGATCAAGTGAGCAAATCAATTAAATATATTTGCTTCATATCTCTGATACATTACTAAACTGACTGCAAACTTTTACGAGTTAGTCACTTTAGTGTATAAATAATGAGCTTTTCTTATTAGTAACAAAATTTCGTGGCTAATATTAATAAAATATAATTAAATCTATAAACGGAATTTTTAGTTCTTCTACTATCTTATTTTGAAAATATGCGTAGAACTGCACACTAAATTTCATTTTATAAAATTGTTTTCGAGATATAAAAACCATTAAGAAATTAAATGCTGAGGTGCCAGGAAAATGAATTGTACAAACTTAATTTTTTAAAATGAAAAGTGATAAGTTTATTTTCCTTTAATTGCAATAATTCAATAACAGTTTTGAGCTTTTAAAATTCAATATATTTTTTGTGTAAATCTTGCTTATAACATTAAATTACAAAAAAAGATGCAGGAGGTTCGTTTCGAACTAAAATATATTTATAAATTAATAACTGCATCATTTTTCTTAATTGAAAACAAACAGCATTTAAATGATTAATTCAAACAGAAACACCAACGCATGTTTCATATTCTTATAAATATTTCCAAAAGCAATTATTTTTTAAATTTAGTTATATAAATATTAAAATCCTTTAGAAATTTGAAAAGGTCAGAGCGGCATTAGTGTTAATTCTTGTAAAGAGGGTAAAAGTATTGAATTGATAAAATTGATTTGTACAAAATGTTTTAAAGACGACCTTCTTAATTAAAAATTAAATAGGTATTTAAGTTAGAAATTAACATTAAGATACTGAATTTAATCATTAAAATGCATTTTATAAATATTAGCTTATGCTTAAAATATTGCAATGTGAAAGCAAACCAGTGGAAGATATTATAAGTTTAAAAAGTCATTTGAATTTGTAGATACGTCAGTGTATTAAGTCAAATTTTAAAAAAGTATTAGTCTTTTTTTCTTTGTTTCTTTTTAAACTATTTTGTTTTCTACACTA
Source organism: Araneus ventricosus (assembly GCA_013235015.1). Lineage (NCBI taxonomy): Eukaryota > Metazoa > Arthropoda > Arachnida > Araneae > Araneidae > Araneus > Araneus ventricosus. The sequence continues at coordinate 294,085 of BGPR01000719.1, read as the reverse complement.
TGCTATATGAGAAACCTTCTACGTTATTTCATCTTATTTAACTTTTTGGAAAAAAGTTTGTTGAAATTCTGTAAAAAAATTTTATGAAAAAAAGTCTCTATTTAGAAGATTCTTTGATGCCTTGGGAAAAATACGTGAACAGAAAATTGTCTAAGAATTTTCGGAATTCAATTCAATTTCCAGGAAATGCAAGGTAGAAATTCGAAAAATAAAGCTGGTTATTGAAAACTATTCGCAAGAATTAGTAAGTATTTTTTTACTAGACTCTAAAAATATTAGCTCACGTGCATTTTTCTTTTCCATTACATTAATTTATTCCTGAAGAAGTCATCTCTTTAGCTGTTAAAAGCTTCTTTAATATTTGTTAAAATAATTTCTGTTAGGCTATTTTCTACATCCGGTGCTTATGTATCTTATCTGAGCCTACGTAAAAAAGAATTTTAAGCTATTACTACACGCAAATACTTTTTGGAGTTTTTTTTCCCCTTTCGATAGAACAAAATCGTGAAATATTGATTTTCTTTAAGACTTGCTTTAAGTTTTCTTAACTGGAAGAAAATTACACTCGGAGGTTTTTGTAAGGCTATAAAAGTTTTATGCGTTTAATCATTTAAAGTATTAGGAGAAAATTCATAACAAAACAACCTTAATTCGTGCTAATTATACTATTGTATAATCTTAATGCTTCTTTAAACGCTGCTAATTAAATAATTAGTATCACAAATATTGATATTACTTTTTAGTATACTGACATGTTAATATTTACTAATTGAATATTTATGTTATGATTAAAGAATGCATATTTTGTTAAAACTGCATTGCTTGAAAGAGAATTCGAAGGAAAACTTATTATATTTGTAAATACAGTACAATCCCGTTTAACCGAACTATAGTGGTAAAGCCGTCTCGGAAAACGAATTTTTCGGATAAGCCATCCACATCTACTACTATTTTGAATCTAATTACAGTATGTAATTCTGAAATGTTTAGAGTGCAAAACGAATTAAAATTCTCTTTGTAGGCTACACTTATGCTCTATTACTAAGGGCTTATTAAAGTTAATCCTACGTCGAGCGCAAAGCTTCTGACATGCACAGATAAGCAATATTCAATTTTAATTTTAGCATTCTAACATTAATCTCTGACCTGTTTGAGGAGGCTTGAAAGAAAAGTGGCGATATCGGTGCGAAAAAGCCTCGCCTTCGCTATTATTCCCGTGCGATACAGTACGTGTTATTTGGATTTGCAATTTCAGAAGCAATTCGGATAACCCGGGTTTTGGTTAACCGGGGTTTTACTATATTATTTACAAAATATTATAAAAAATAATCTATTAATAATGCCTTGCAGCATTTTAACATTATATCTTTGAGCTACAAAATGCTGAAAAAAAGAGACGAGTGGCCGAATATGAGATAATTTCCAAATAAAAATACGTCTATATCTTTTTTGTATGCAGTCACCACGTATATTTGTAAATAGTATTTTCAAAGTATTTTTAGATAATCTATTAATAATGCCTCGTATAATTTCTGTGTTTAATATCTTGAAATAATATCTGTGAGCCACGCAATACTGAAAAAGAAAAGAATGGCCTAATATGAGAAAACTTTCCTAATAACACGCGTCTACATATTTTCCTATGCAGTCGCCACGTATTTGAGGGGGTCATAAACTATTTGCTCCAGATCCTGTTGAGTCATTGTACGCATAAAAACTATAGCAATCCGACCCACGCTTCTGTAACAATTATGCTGGCACAATATGTTTAAAAGTTGCCTTTTGACAATATGTAAAAAGCTTGGAAGATAAATTTTTGAATGTTGGTAAGTTGTTTTCAACGATTTTTCTCTTCGTGCATAACCAGTATTACATATACTACCATATTCATGTGTCGTTTTGTCAATTATTTGTCTGTTTATAAATTATTTTTCCTTATTTATTTGACGATATTTCTGATAGCATGGCTGTTTCAAATACGAGACGCGACAAAATGCCTAATGCTAAATATGCAATGGTGGACAAATATTAAGGACCTTTTTTAAAATGCCAAAAAATTAGACTTAATAGGAATACAATGGTTAGCAATCATTTGCTGAGAATTGTGGGACATACAATCGTCGGAACTCACGTTTTACAGTGAAGATTCGGTCACTAGAAATATAGGGAACCTTCCACAAATTGATGAAGACAAAACTTATTTTGGTCCACCCAGTTTCACAGAAAGCTGATAATGAGTTGAAATTTTCATCAATGGGTTTGTTTGATGTCTATAACGTTTACATGTATTTTCGTAAAAATAGCAATTTTCGGGAAAATATAAAAGTTTCATTAAAAAACACCCAATTTTTTGCATATTTTCTGCTTATAACATGCAGAGTTTTCAACCAAATTGTACGAAACTTACAGAATAATTGACAATATGTGAAAGAAATTTGTTTTAAAATTTGAATCTAATAATTTGAATACAACAGGAAAAAAGAGTATTTTTAGTAAATAATTTTTTACTGTGTATGTGCGAAACGTAGCGAATTTTTCTTTCATAGCTTCAAAGTCAGATATATATTGGACAAATTATTTTAAAATTCCAGTTCAATGCTGTTAATATTCAGAAAGATATAGGCGTTGCAAAGAGGTGAATTACAGTACACTCTAAAAGAAGCTAAATGATACGTGTCCATGCACAAACTGAAATTTATTATACTTGAATCTTCGAATAGTTGTCATCGAAATGAAATTTAAATTATATATTTAATTTATTAATATACATGAGTATTCAAGATATTCAACTTCCATAAAATTCAATCTTACTGTTCGAAGATTCAAGTATAATAAATTTCAGTTTGTGCATGGACACGTATCAGGTAGCTTCTTTTAGAATGTAGTGGAATTCACTTCTTTGCAATGCCTATATCTTTCTGAAAATTAACAGCATTGGACTGGAATTTTTATATAAGTTGCCCTATTGTGAACAGGACTGCATTATTGTTGGACTGAAGGTCCACGGGAATGTTATAGTTGGACCGAAAGTGCACAGACTAATGTTCTAGTTGGACTTGCGTTAGAACAGGTTTCTGTTAAGAAGAGTATGTATGGCAACAGGTGGAACACACGTGCTTCTCCGGGTTCGCTCGGCTAGATGTGATGGAGAGGTGAAGAATGGATGTGAAGTGATGACGCCTTCCTTTTTTTGATTCCTGCTTTTACGAGTTGCTGCTTGGTGTAAGATCCATGTTTCCGTAAGATCTATTGAAGCCTTGCCATGTGCTTTTAAGGACATATTGTCCCAAGGAATTCTTCATTACTGATGTTAATACTAAAGTGTAGCGTGATGGAGATCTTTGTTTGAGTGATAGTTTTTCAAGCTTCGTTTTCCTCATCCTGATGTTAAGCCTGCTTTGGTAAGACTTTTTTTTTCAACTGCAGTTGAAGCTTCCTTTTTCCCAATATGTTGCAACATTTTTATACTAGTTAAAATAATATTTTCTTACAACGTATCACTATACTGAAACATTTTTAGAGTAACGATACATCTTTTTCATACACGTGTTTTGATGATTTTTACAGATTTTTGATGTATAGACAGTAATGTCGTGGATAAATGTTAATAAATAGTGCTTTTCTTGTCCAACTCAATCGTGTGCTCTTGCCTTTGGTGTACTAATCATTATTACGATCACTGTGCCATTTTTCATGTATTTCTTTTCAGCTATAGGGTTAGGCCCAACTTAATATTTTTAGTCACACTATAACACCTATATATCTGGATTTGAAGTTATGAAAGAAAACTTTGGCTACGTCCCCACATCAACAAAAAATTATTTACTAAAAATACTCTTATTTCCCGTAATATTCAAATTATTTTATTCAAATTTTAATATAAAGCTTGTTTCACATATTGTCAAATACTCTGTAAGTTTCGTACAATTTAGTTGAAAACTCTGCATGTTATAAGCAAAACAAATGCGAAAAAATTTGGGATTTTTAAAAAAAACCTTTATATTTTGACGAATATTTTTGCTATTTTTATAAAAATGCATGTAAACATTATGTTCATTAAAAAAAACAATGATGAAAGTTTCAACTTATTATCAGCTTTCTGTAAATCGGGGTGAGCCAAAATAAATTTTGTCTTCATCAATCTGTGGACGGTCCCCTAAATGTCCTCGTGACCAATTATTCACTGTAAAATGTGAGTTCCGACTATAGTATGTCCCACGATTCTCCGCAACTGATTTCGAGCCATTGTATTCCTATCCTATTGTAGTCCAAGTGTTTCGAAATCTTACAAATGTTTTTTAACATTTGTCGACCAGTGTATTATCATATCTCATTTGAAAACGCATCTATCAAATAGTAAAAAAGAAATTCCAAAAAGAAGATTAAAGTTACCAATAGTAAGACAAAGATAGGGAAATACAAAATTTAAGCGAAGATAAAACATGAGGAACCACCTGTGAATGTTTCTGATGACGATTCTGTCGTAATTTTAAGACGAATGTCATCCTGAATGCATGTTTTGTTCAACCGAATTTTCTGAAGACTCTCACAGAGAGATGTGGGCAAGAGGCAAACAATATTCTCAATTGTCGCTCGAGGATTGCACTGAAACTAAAGATTCAGAATTTGTACAATTTCTATTTTTCTGTCTAAGCATTCATTATACTCTTTTTCCTATTATATTATAACATTTTTAAAAAGTTTGGAAATTTTTTAAATTCTTGTCTCGATTTCATCTCTTTATAATACTCGAATTTATAAGCATTTCTGATTGAATTTTTCGAGACCGTTACAAGTCGGTAAATTCCAAAGTTGGGCACCTTATATTGTTTATTAGCCAATTCAGAGACGAAGAGTAACATAATATATTAAATTTTTGAGTAAAATAGATTTTTAAAAGGCATATGCCTCATTATCAATGCGAATGTGCAAAATGAGGCATTATTTCATCTTAAGAATACTTGGTGTCTTGTTTATTGCAATTTTTTCCTACAACAGCTGATTCGAAAAATTTTATTATTCATTTAAGAAAATTATCCAATTTTTTTGGATACATTTCCAATGTGTTTTGCCTAAAACTGATCAACACTTCCAAACAGCTTTAGTAACCATGTTAACAATCAAAAAGAAGCATAGTAACTTATTCACTAAGGAGTCACAATCACAATTTTTAAAAAGTATCTTTTATTGGGTCATATTTCTCTATATTTCTTTATCTAAAACTACATCATAAAAACTCTTTGTCTAAAATATTTAGAGTTTTATTAAAAGTTACTGAAATTGAATTCAAAAAATATCATGCTCATAAAAATTAACAATACAAATTTTTATATCAATTACAGTTCATATATATATATTATATTTATCTATTTTTAGGCTGTCCGTTTTAATAGTGTAATAGTCGTTAATCAAACTATATTTTGTATTTCATTTGTATGATTATTGATAAGGTAATTTTATTTTAATTTTAGTTTCTAGATTGATATTTGTATATATTTAAAATATAACACATGTTTTGATTAATTGAAATATTTAACTAGTTTCTTTAGTTTCTAGTACTTTTTAGTTTCAAATTTATTATGAATATCAATCGATTTCTGAATGTTTGTTATTTTAAAACAGGCTTACGAAAAAAATTAATTTATCCTCAAGCTAATAAACAATTTATTTGAATCGCCGGCAATTGCTGTGTATCTAATTCAAAGTAATGTCAAATCCATTATGAAAAATGAAAATATTTCCGTATCAAATCGGATCTTTTTCATCGATTATGAATTAATTCCAGGAATATTCAAAGCAAATTATAAAAAAGATTAATTTTCAGACTACCTAATTAAGTGGAAAGTTATTATACTTCTGATGAAGATGAAAATATCACATCAGAAATCGGGACTCGCCGGGTATAAAGATCCTAAAATTACACTACAATTCTTTTTTCACTGTTATACAATTCTTGCTCCTCTTCAAAGTTTATTTGAAGCTTAATTTAAGAGGATTAGACCGAAACTGCATTTATCGGATGCCCTCCATTAGTTGCTAAGCGATGAATGTCATCGCACTGAATTACTTCCCAAGTTTATTTAAAAGATTAGAATCTAAATGGACAGGCGCCGAACTCAAAATCTAAAATCGATTCATGTCCTTAAGTTATTTCGCGCGGCAAATGATAAGTGAGGGAGAAATTAAAAGACTGTGAAAGCGAGCGAAAGGAAAAAAAGTTCTGACTCGAAACAAGTACAAATTAAGGGAAGTTAAAGTAAATAGAAGTAAATTACGATTCGTTGAGGATTCTTTCAGAAGTCTTTCGAGTATTTTCATCGCTTACAATGATTGTCAATATTTATTTAAAACAGTTGTAACAGAGACAAAGGGATAATGGAAGCTTGTTATCTGACTAGAAGGAGCAGATGAACATTTAACTTATTTTGGAACAAAAAAGTATCTTTCTTCGCGTGTGCATCTGCTTATTGTATGGATGCAATGAAAGCCGATGGTTGGGAATAAGAATTCAAAAGCTTTGATTTTGAAGCAAATAAATGCGTTTCTTTAATGGGTGTTAAATCAGTTTTTTGAATCTATCTCCATCGATCAGTGAAAGAAGAGAAACTTTATGCGACGTGTTTATATTTTTTAAAAAGATGTTCGCAAGTTTTTATAACAATAAGTGTATGTTTAGTTATGGAATGAAGAATATTAAATGGTAAAAATTTGATTTTCTGAGCATAAATTTTCTAACTTTATTCCGAAACAAAAGTTTATTTAATTCCAATGTGAACGAAAATGAATTATTATAATATGAGTTACAGCCACAGTAGAAGAAGCCAGATGTTTAGCTCACAAAATAATGTATTGAAAGACGCAGCCAGAATTATCTCAAACATCACATTCTAAGGGTAATCCAGCCTTGAGAAGAAAATTATGTTATCCTTAACTGTAATTTATAAAATTGATCTAGGGACCAACATAACGTTACACTAGCAAAAAACACACTTAAAAGTAATAACATATAGGAAATTTAAATTTCACCTGAATGTATTTAAACTTAGAGTCTGCTGCTTGGAAATCTGTAATGCTAATTCAATGCAGAAGAGAAGGCTGCAGATGTGGTACTTAGCCATTTCAGTATATATTACTAAAGAATATATGGATTCCAGACAACTTATTCAACTGCTTCTAGTTTCCATTTTGACATAATATGTAACAATATGAAATTCTGTTTAGTGGTGTTTAGACTCATTTCTTTAGCTGATTCAACTTTAATATGCTTCTAATGCCATTCAAGTTGTTCTTCAGGGACAGAACTTAAGTATAAAATTAGCACATTTTTAAAGAGATTTATTACCTTAATATAATATTATTTCATATGTGATTCTGTTACTGAAGATGAGTAATTTGGTAACGGTTTTATCTAAAGTTATCGAATTTATATTAGTATCATTAAAGGGAAAATGAATATAAGAAGACAAATCTTGAATACTACCAGAATTCTAGAAATTTCAAGAAGGTTTCATCATTAATAAATTATTTTAATTTGAATAAAAAAATTTAAATTATAGAGCAGATAAAACAATACGATACGTATTTTGCAAAAATTTCAAACTAGGCAATAACTGCAAAACGAATATAGGATCATTACTACTTTAAACACAGTGGATTGCCAATATAATGTGGAAACTTTAAAATTTGCATATTTTTCCAATATCTTCCGAAAATCTGCATGGATTTTCTTAGAATTTCGAACATGTAAAGATTAGGCCTGAACTCACATTTTACAGTAAAGATTCGATCACGAGAGTATTTAGGGGCCCAACCGGAAAGTGATGAAGACAAAAAAAATTGACTCACCTCGTTTCAAAGAAAGCCGATAACCAGATGAAGCTTTCATCAATGTTATCAATGTTTATATTTCATGTGCATAGTATTTACATGCATTTTCGTAAACATCGCACAAATATTCGAGAAGATATAAAGGCTCTTTAAAAAAAATCACAAATTTTTCTGCCTGTTTTAGCCTATAACTTGCAGGGTTTTAAACCAAATTGTATGAAACTTACAGAATAGGTGAAAATATGTCAGTGAAACACTGTATTAAAGTTTGTAGTAAATATTTTGTATATTAAAGAAAATATGAGCATTTTTTATAAATGAATTTTTACTGTGCATGTGCGAAATGCAGCGTAATTTTACTTTGCAAAATCTTGTAAGAGTCAGATATATAGGGCCAAATCCAGTTCAATACCATTAGTATTCAGAAAGATATCGGCATCGCAACTTGGTGAATTTCGGTACACTCTAAGAGAGGCTTATTGATGAGATTTCTTGAACGAACTGATATATTTTAAACTTGAATCTTCGGAAAATAATATTAAATTTTATAAAAGATGAATATCCTGGATACTCATGTATACTTATAAGTTAAATACATAATTTAAATTACAGTTCGACGCTTACAATTCGAAGATTCAAGTTAAAAATGTTTGTGAAAGAAACTTAATCATTAAGCCTCTCTTAGAGTGTACCGAAATTCACCAATTTGAAACGCCAATATCTTTCTGAATACTAATGTATTGAACTGGAATTTTTATATAAGTAGACCTATATATCTGACTCTTAAGTCTTGAAAATAAAATTACACTGCATTTCACACATACGCAGTAAAAATCATTTAATAACATACTGATATTTCCTTTAATATTCAAAGTATTTACTTTAAAATTTAATACGATACTTCTCTACCGTATTTTGTAAGTTTCATACAATTTGGTTTAAAACGTTGGAAGTTATAAGCAAAAAACATGCAGAGATATTTGGGACTTTTTTAAAAAAACCTTTATTTCTTCCCGAATATTTGTGCGATGTATACGGAAATGCATACAAATATTATGAACATTAAACTTAAACATTGATGAAAGTTTCATCCCGTGATCAGCTTTCTTTGAAACAAGATGATTCGAAATTTTTTCATCACTTTCTGGTTGGTTTCCTAAATGTTCGCAGGCCGCGGTGGCCTAGTGGTAAGGTCTTGGCCTTGGCGCCGGAGGCTTCCAGGTTCGAGACCCGATTCCACTCCCGTGTATGGGATCTGTTGCACGCTCAATCGTACGTAGTGGCCAAACATCCTCCCCCTGGTGTGGAGTGGAAGTTTGGAAAGGGGGGTGCCAGCTCATGTGTCGGCCTCGTCGTCTGACAGTGGCTCAAAATTACGAGGTCCGTCCCAAAATAGCCCTCGTGTTGCTTTCAAACGGGACGTTAATATAACTAATCTAAATATTCTCGTGATCGAATCTTCATTCCAAACTGTGAGTTCTAGCCTAATCTTTACTTGTTCGAAATTCTAAGAAAATCCATGGCGATTTTCGAGAGATATTCGAAAAAATATGCAAATTTTAAAGCGTTCACATTCTATTGGCAACCCTCTGTACCATATAAAATTCGCAACAATTTAAATTAGTGTAACAGGGTGTAGCCATATTATTTTTCAGCAAATAAGTTTTACATATCGCATTACTGATCTAAATAACAGTGTATAGATTCAGCTATACGTATCGAAAATTTTCATAGAAATTGCGGACATTTATAATATCATTTCGCTGGAACTTTTGGGTTAATCTATTTGTAAAGAAATAATGCATATATCATTTCCGTTTGAAATCTAAATTTTGCTTCTTTATGGTCGTTGCAATGATATGCTTTCTTCTTGATTCTTGAATCTATAAAAATGCTTCTAACGTAATTGCACGTGCAACAGTGGAAATATTTATATTTCTTAGTGCAAATTATATAAACTGAGATGAAGTAATATTTTCCAACATATTCAATGTTACCACAAAATCATCTAAAAAAGAAAAGGAGTGATAGAACAAAGTAAGGCGAAATATAAAAATATTGAAATCCCACAGATGTCTTGTGTATCAACTACGTCATGTGCCCCAGGGTAAAAAAAAATTCCGCTTGATTCAAGGGGAAAAATGTAGAGGCCAAGTTTCAGTCCAATAAATGCATCAATTCTTGCAAGTTATTATTATATGCCTTACAGGAATACATCAGTTAGCATTTTACATCGATGGTATCGAAATAATATAGAAAATTCTATTCATTCTAGAAAATTCTATTCAATAGTGTGAGCGGATTTTCCCATGCGTTCCATGCAGTTAGCATTTCGGACTTAGGCCAATATTATTCTCAATAAGCTGTATAAGCGCTCTGTTCGGCTGCAACTACCATGAGAATGCAAAGCTTAATCGCTGAGTAGATAAAAGTTTAAATTTAATATTCTTTTTTAAGTTTGTCAGTAATTTATATTAAATTCTTTGCTAAGGTAACAGTAATGTATTTTTTCGTTTGTGAATATAAGAATTTTAACGTAATTTATCGATTAACACTTGATATGAATGCCAAATCAAGTGTTAAGCGATATTTTAAAGATTTGCATTATCCTTATTTGCAGAGATCAATAATATATGAATAATAATGGAAATCCATTAATCACTTCTTAAAATTGAAAAAAAAAATCAAATTCTTAACAATAGAAATAGTCTTAGAAAATACTTCTAAAAATGAAGAATGAAGTGGAAATTTCCCAAACCACTTATATTTTAACATAAAAATGTAAAGAATTGAAAAATAAGAATAACATAAGGTACAAGGTAGAAGTAGCTGGCTAATAATTAATCTAAAACTTGCTGTCCAAGTTATTCCAAATGATTTGTATAAGAATATAGGCATGGAACATTTCAAAATTAAATCCTCTGGGAGAATCTTAGTGGTATTAAAAAAACTTATAACAAATGGAAGACATGTTACGTAAAAAAATTATGAGACTGAGGTATGAAATTTATGAGCAAAATATGATTGTTGTTTAATAAAGTACTTTGGATGCATTTATTCTTATTATTGGGCTAATTATTGTAAAGTGTTTGCAGGATTTGGTCACTTCAATGAAGCTAGAAAGCGTGGGCACGACAAGATCCTAGTGAATACCGCTATTTCTAAAATGCTATTTCTCTTGATATAATCTTTTGTTGTCAGGAATTCGGAGATAGTATAGATTTTATGTAATTTTTTGTCAAATCATTTACTACTTTGGAGTGAAGAAAAAATAAACTAAAACGTTAAACAGTTCTGTACCCATGTGATATCATAGGGCAGTTAGGCAACAATACTGTCCGAACTTGTTTTCACGTGAAGTAATATCTGCCGTAGATATGGGTGATTCAGAATTGATTGTTCGAATTTGGTAGGGAGGAAAGAAATAGCAAAAGAATACGATTTCACATCGAAAGGTATGGCCGCAAACATAAACACCACGTAATAGAGGATGCGCTGCGTACCCATGACTCCTGTTCAGGATACCAAATTTACCGACTACTTCAGCCGGCTGTCATCTGACAAGTTGGCTTCATAAAGAAACATAAATCTGTATACGTTTTACAAATTAGCTGGTACGCATCTAACATGCAAAATTGCAAGCGAAAGTGATCCGGAAACTCCGGGATTGTATAAGAAAGCTATTCCTGCCTCCGAAAACTGCAGTAAGAAACATTTTATCATGCACACAGAGAACTTTGTGAACTGCTCCTTTTGACTGGGTCGCAACCTTGAGCACCTGATGTCACTTTGTAATAAGGATTACAGAATAGATGTTATATGTTTACCAAATTGGTTATAGTTTCCTTTCTTTCACCTTTTGGGCATATTTAGGCTTTCTTCATGAAGTTTGCCACTATTCTTCTTCCATGAGAATCGTTTTCCTTTGCTATGCCGTTCCTTCCCACTAAATTTGAACAATCAAATTCGAATTAACCTTTACATTTGCATCAATATACGAAACGACAAATGTTTTCTCGAGCCCTGAATGGAGCAAGGCATTAAATCAATATGAATAAAAAGGCACTATCTGAAATCACAGTCTGAAAAATATTTGCTTTAAATAATAAATTTAACCTCAGTTACCAAGGACAAATGACAAAATTGAAAAGAATAAAACATCGAAAAAAGTTTCAGCAAAAGAAAATTCTAATCTCAATTTATTAAAATAATTTTGCAGTGAGTTTTTGTATTGAAGAAGGTTGAAGAGGGAATGCACTCCCTGAGATTCTTCTTTCTAATCTCAATCAAATCAGATGTATAACACCATAACTCAGATGCATTGTATTATATAATAATGCATCACACAATGTTCGCAATATACTTAGAATATTATTTTTTAATATTGAACAATGTCCTACAGTGTGTTTTTCTACCTGAGATGCCAATGCATGAATCAAGTAACGTAATAAAATGATTTCTCTGTCTTTCACTCGCTATTAAGACGTGCACGTATATTAGTATAGGTGATATCTATAGATTGACATGAAACATTTTTATATCGTCATTTTTTATACCAAAATGTAGTATGTAAAATTTGCCCAAACATTTTATTGATGCCAAACGCTTGAATAGGTTAGAGGCATTTGCTGTCAAATTATTGTATGTGATATGTGTTTCTATTCGGACAAAAAGGCCAAATGTCACTACTAGTTCCACCGTTGCATACTGCAGACGACATATGTTTAAGATATACGACATTTTGACATAACAGCGAGTATATAGTATAAACATTCATCAAGGATAATTTTCAACGAAAGAATAATAACTTTTCCCTCAAATCTTTCAAATTGACACTTCTTTGTATTTATGAATATTGTACTTTTCCGTATTAAACTCTTGTTCATAAGAAGAGAAGACAGAAAAATAAAATACAAATAACGTTACAGCAAAAATAGTGTTATGAAACACCTCTTCCGCCTGTACCTTATACAGTCTTTTTAATTCATTGTGTCATTCGAAAATATTCTACTAAATGAGTATTGAAATCACTACAAGTCAAAAGGTTTTAAAGACCTGTAGAAATATCCAAGCATTTCAAAAAATCTGCTTCTTAACGTTTATTATACACAGTTTTTGACAACTCCCTTCAGACTCGAAACATAATTTATATCTTTTGTTATGAGGGAAACCTGAGAATGACTCTCAGGAAAACATTAAAAGAAGTTTTGAAAAATATTTGGCTTCCTCACTTCTTCTTTCCTGAAAGATGGTTATCACACTGAAAAAGGAAAGTTAATTTACATCGTATATTTCCAACATATCGTTAACAAGATTTATTAACTTAGAATTTTCATTGTTGCCTAAATGGAGGTTTTATTCTTTATCATTAGTGTGGCCATATATCATGAAGTAGCTCATACAGACTTTGCAAACAACTACTGTGATGTGAAAATATTTAATTTTAGAAATTTTCTTAAACTTTTTTATACTTTACCAAGATATTTGTTATTATTTTACTCTAATTGAAAACTACGATATAAGTTAAATATTTCTCATTTCATTAAAATTCTGCTCAAGAATTCTAGGGAATAAATCCAATCCTAGAAATAAATTGTCCCTTTCTGCTTTTTTCTTTGTAGTAATTTTGTAGCTTTTAATTGAGCACTGTATATATTGTATTTTCAAATGTGTTATGGACGTCTTGAAAGCAATGCCAAAAATACATTAAAATATTTTTGTAAACTACTTTATTTTTTTAAATAAATGGAATGAATATAATATAAAATAAGTCAAAACTATCTTCACTTCAACTGCTTGTAAAAGCATCCATTTGTGAAGTCTAGTTTCTTATAAAACAGGCAGAAATATATCGTATTTAAAACTTTCATTTCTTTAAAAGCGCTTTTAACCTTAAAAGAGATTATTAACATTTAATTCAAGGATTATTTTTTAATATTTCTTTTTATAACTGGTGTGCTGTGATAACATTTTAAATCATACGAATCTAGTCATCATTCATTAATACTAAGAATTTATATTTGGCAAGTGTTTAATTTTATAACTCATATTTTTTATCCTCTATCTCTTACAAACTACAACATTCTGCTTCATGCATCGCATAATTATAAAGAGTTGCCTAATTAATCTTTATCTAAAGAAATTCACTCAAAAAATAATTTAGTTAGATAAAGCGCTTAAACAATGGTGTCATAAATTAGGAAGGGCTGAACTTTTATAATTATCAATGCGTGTTATTTTTATCCTTATTTATTAACATAAAATCAACTTTTATTTCGAACATAACAAGTTATCTCTTTTAGATTCTCTTCTGTTGTTCACCGAGATTTACAGCTCGTCAAACAGCAAAGAATTTCCCTTAAAAACGTTAAATGTGATCGAGAATGAATTGTATTTGAAGCTTTGCATCCCATCGTTGTGCTCCATTCACACATGCTGTGAAAATAAATCAGAAACTTCGTGGGAAAGAAATGAGTTCCACCGAAAACAAGTTCTAACACAACGTTGAAAAATTCTTTAATGAAAAGGGATTAGACTGAATGACCGTGCTCAGAGACTTCAAAAATAATATTTAGGAATAGAAATAAATAAGGAAAAATGTTGCTATGTTCCCTTTCTGAAAAATGTCCTAGAAACCTTTTAATCTTCGTTCTGCATTTTAATTTCTAAGTATTCTTTATTGCCGAAATTATGAGAAAAATAAAACTGTGCACTTTCGATTATGAAATATTGTTTGTTTGGATTTGAAGATTATAAGAAAACTTCGATGGAGTGTCTTTTATTGCAGAAAATTTCCGAAAAAACTTCTGTTTCCTTCGGAACGATCTTACAATAACCGAAAACAATCATTATTTTCATGTGTATTTTGTAATGAAAAATCCCACTAAGTCCTAATTCCCCAATACAGAGGTGTTGCAGTTTCTGTTTGTCAAAGAGACCATGGACCGCATAGTTAGGATTTTAAGTAGGCGTGTGATTCTAATTCCACTATAAATGATTTGGGTAGATTGGAAATTTCATTGGAACTGGCCCATATTTGTGTTTCGCTTAGAGGAAACCAGCAGGAGTGGCCTCCCCGAAAGTTTCTCGCATACGCTTAAGGCTACGAACACACGGGTCGGCAAAGGCGAATTCGGATGAGAGCTGAAAACGTGTCGGTGGTGTTCACACGGGGCGTTTGGCGAATCGTCGCTGTATGGTGCCGTTGCATATTCGGCTTTCGTGGCCACATTCGGCGTTAGTCTTTCTGAGTGAGTGATATACGTGGCTCAGAAATGGTGATTTATTTGAATGAAGGGATTTATTTGAAGAGCTCCCATCGAAGGAAGAATTCATTGCATATAATGAATAAAAAATTCACACCTTATAATGTATAGAACTGTTTCAGAAAATTATCAATTGAATTAAGGATAACATACATTAGTATATAATTTTTTGTTTTCCGGTGTTTCATATAATGTTTTCACAAATTAATGAATATCCTATGGATATTCTGCTTATTCTGATAAACAGTAGGCATGTAATTGAATTTAAAATAATTTTATTTTGATAAAAATTCCATTTTGAGTTATTTTTAAACAATATAACAATTCATAATGATCATTGCATGTGTTATTTTGTAGGGAAAAAAATTGCTTTAAAAAGTAGGCAATTTCATATTTTACAAAGGTTAGGGATGAGAAAAATTATTTTTCAATACATTTTTATTTATGAATCTCAAGTCACATTTTTCAAGTAAATTCAAAAAATAATAAAATTTGAACACGAAGAATTGAAAAGGTTATACCTAAAAGTTATATGCTAAATATTGTTCAACCGGTCAATTTTCAACCGGTTCGTTAAAAATATATATTATCCGCTTTTTCTGCAAAGTATAAATATATTCTGAAATTTGTTAAAATTGAGGAAAAAATTGCACAGCTTTGAAATTTACATCATTGAAATAATTAGGATGGAGTCGCCGAATTTGGACCATCTGGACGTTGTTTACTGCACTGTGATGAAGAAATAATTTTAACGAAAAACAAATAATTGACTTTTTTTGTAGATTATTTATTTATTTTCAGAACGCCGTAATTAACTTTTTATGCAATGGACTTTAAATTAGGAAAAAGCAAATTAAAGTTTAGCAACTTCCTTAATATATAAAAATTTGATTCGGACCTACACTCCTGATGATAAAACTGTGTACCAAATTTTATCCATCTAGCTATTCAAGTTTTTGAGTTATAGTGTTCACATAAATGCGGACAGACTTCCTTTAGACGGATTTTGTCCAAAATTTGAAAAAAACCTACAAATTATGTGTAAAGATCACATACCAAATTACATCCCCGTAGCTCTAATAGTTTTCGAGTTATCGTGTTCACACAGACAGATACGCAGACAGATATAATTCCAAAATTGTGTTTTTCGGACTCAAGGAGGTCTAAAACGTGGAGATTCGTCAAAATCTCGAGTTCGAATTTTTTGACGATTGCAATATTTTTTCTTTGTATATTTCCTATACGAGAAAGTAAAAAAAATAAATGTAGAAGGAAACATGATGCATTTAATGAATCAGCGACCAGTTTAATTAATGTATCAGTGAAAATCTGAATATAAAGCTAGTACCGATGAAAAGATTATTTCCTTGGGAAAAAACCCGTCCCCTCATATTATCTTAGATACAAATTTTAGCAAAAGCATTTCTTCACAATACGCCTGTTAAAGATATTTATAAGAAAATAAAATATGAATATGCCTTTATAATAAAACGGTTTAATTAAGCTTTTATTGTCAAATAAAATGTATTATAATTATCCTTCTAAATAAAATATTACATTAAAATTACAATTCAATAATATTTTCGAAAGTTATCTCGAAAAGCTGAAAAAAACTAACTTGATATTACATTTCCATCCTGTACAAATACAGACACATTCGCTTTAATTATTTGTAAAAAATCATAATATCAGCATAACAAAATATAATTAATCGAAAAAGAAACAAAAAAATGTTTTAAATCATCTGAAATCTTATAAGTTTTTATTTAACTTTAAAGAACAGAATCGGTTCTTGGAGCTGCCATCCGGGTAGAGCGAAAACGCTTTCGTGAAAAAACACGTGTGAACGCTGTCACTCGTTACTATGGGACCATGAGAGGATTTGGCGGCGAAACCGGAGCTGTTTCATTAGGGTAGGATGATACGCGCGCGACGAGAACTGGTTCCACAACTTTGCCGCGCCAGTGTGAACAGCGCCATTAAATAACACGGGATCATATGTCGCGTCACGGCGCCCTAACACGGGTGAGGGAAAATTACACCGAGCGCCAGAAACGTGCGGTATTCCCTAACACTGGTGGGAAAAACACTCCAGAGTTCGCGCCTTTTTTTTTGGGAATAAATCGAATATGGAATTCCAACGTCTTTTTTTAAATCGATTTAAGCGAAAATTGGGGGGGGGGATCTACAATTAGGGTTACAAGACTACATACGAAATTTCATTTATCTAAGTCATTGATTTTATAAGTTATCGTGTTCGGAAGTAGGCGAATATACAGACCGACAGACAGTCAACCCTTTGTAGGATTTCGTACAAATTTTAATAAGGACCTACATTTCTAATGATAAAACTGTGTACCAAATTTTATCCATCTAGCTATTTAAATTTTCGAGTTATCGTGTTCAGACAGAAAGACAGACAGACTTCCCGTGAACGGATTTTGTCCAAACTTTTATAGGAACCTACAAATTATGTGAATAGATCACATACGAAATTTCATCCCTGTAGCTCTAATAGTTTTCGAGTTATCGCGTTAACAAACAGACAGACATAATTCCAAAATTGCATTTTTCGGACTCAGGGAGGTCTAAAACGTGGAGATTCTTCAAAATCTCAATTCTAATTTCTTGTCGATTGCAATATTCTCTTTGTATACTTCGTATGCGAGAAAGTAAAAAACAGCTAGCCAGACGGCAGCGAGAAATCCCTTTCTATAGCATTTATGAGTCTAACAGTTTCTGAATAACATTAGTTAAGTGCACAACCTGAGGATAGAACTCACAACTCTCCAATTGAAGTTCCTCAGTTATATTTACCCTCTACCCTGTAAGCCACTGGAATGCATTTCTTTAGTTTTATTTCTTTTTATTAACACTTTAAAATCAGCATTCAGTGTTATTTTAATATAAAACGATTGAAAACTTCAAATTGTGAAATATAAATCATATAAATTAAAGATACAGATCAATGTCACCAAATGCTGTTCTAAAACTACGCGCAGTTGTGGTCAAGTCTTACAGAAAACGATTATTAAATGGCCTTCTATTTCATATTGCATTTTGGGAATAAAATTTTTTATTTGAATACATAATTTTTTCAGATACACCGATGTGGTGACATAAACATAAAAAGTGTCTTTAAGAGAAATATTGAACTAAAACATCTTTTAAGTAGTTTAAAAAATTCATTACATGGAAAATATAAGTCCAATACAGAAATATTACCTTGAAAGGCAATTAAATACTTATTTCACTTTCAATATTGTATGCATTCTTTAGACATTAAACAGTTGTTTTGCTATTCCAACTTGAATAAGTACAAAATAATGCTAGAAGATAAAACGGCATCTTTTTGTTGCATGTCTTTATTGAGTTTCATTTTTTAGTCAAGATTTACATCTTAGAATTTGAAGTAAACTTCATCCATTTTGAAAAAGAATATATGAACTTAAAAGTCTCTACTAATTTATACAAATCTACAAAAAATGACTCTCTTATAAAAATTTTCTCTATAAGCATGCATTATTTCTGTAAAATGAGATACACTTGATAAAAAATACCATTTTTATATAGGATTCTCTACAACTTTTTAATTGGAGAAAACTCGAACTTACAAAATAAATGACCCAAAACGGAATATTTTTTCATTATTTCCCTCATTAAATGAATAATTTAAAAAGAATGTATTCTCTTCAGCAAATTGTTGGCTCATGCAGTAATATTATATTTTGTTTTGTTATTTATTCAGAAATTGAGCATTCCAATATAATGTTTCATTCTATTTGTCTTTTTATGCCTCAAGGAAGAAAGTGAAATCATGTTCGATACTAACTTAAAACTTCTAAAGAAACAAATCACTGTTCATTAGAAATTAGTATTAAAATTCTTGTATTAAAGAATTAACAAGAAAATTGAAGAAAGTTCATGTCATTTTCTGTAAACAAATATTAAATATTAATACCATTATTTAACATGATTTTCATGAACAATATTGAGATCCTGTTTTTCATTTGGCAATTTCAGGTAGTAATTTCTCGCCTAAATCACTTTAAATCGAAATTAAAGTTTGTCTTAATAATCCTTATGGACCAGGAAAGGAAAAAATTATGACCCTTTTCGTGCTAAAGTTAAACTCTTATAGATCTGCAATAAAATAACATAGAGAGTTTGCTTTAGTTTCGTTTAACAGAGAAAGGTGGACAATGAAGATTTCAAAAAGAATTTTAGAATTTGGAATTACGGTTTAGTCACAAATGAGCTGAGAAGTAGGTGAAAATCACGAAAAATTTTGATGACGTCACAGAGACCGATGAGCGCTCACGCAGACTAAGGCAATTCAGTCCTCGATCGAGCGAAATATTACTCAAGAATTGTTGAATTACGTCGAATTTCGTGCTACACTTAAACGCTTATAGTACCGCAATCAAATAACATAGAGAGTTGGTTTTAGTTTCATTTATCAGAGAAAGGTAGACATTGAAGATTTTAAAAATAATTTTAGAATTTATAATTACGATTTAGTCACAGTATATTTGTAAAATTTGTGAAAATCACGAAGAATTTTACATAGATAGAGTCGCATAGCCACACTATACTAATAGTTACTACAGACTATAGAGTTAATAGTCACATAGAGGTACTTTAGTCACAGAAAGTCACAGTTGAGTAACGTAAATAAGTCTACATCCCTCAATCCCAGCAACTGTTTTGCAGATACAGCCTCCCGTCGATTTTTTTTGTTCTACAAGACATTACCGCCAAGTGTGATATCACTTTCATCTTTTTTTCGAAGAATTAAATTGAATGAATTTTTATTAATAAACCTAAGACACAAAACCCTGGATATGTTTTGCATATTATCAGCAAAGCAAGCTTTTAATGAAATTTTAAAAAATTATCACTTTGAAGTAATTACCTTAAAGCTTTTACTTTAGAAGTAGCAATTGGCGAGATACAGATTTTATTATATTTTTTAATTTTCTAATCACAGATTTTTTTTCACCAGTATTTATTTCTATTCGTAAATTTTTCCATCATTCTTATAATTTCTCGCTTTATCTTCTCATTGTAGTTAATTGATCGTTTTTATTGAATTTAAAAAGAAAATTCATTTAAGATACTAATATACAATGAAACAGCTTCTGCACACGTTTTTCTTTTTAGTTTCGTTATCTTATTTCAAATACGCTATCATGTTAGTTGAATTTATTATAATTTCTGCATCTTATCATCACGAATTTTAGGAGAGATCTTATACCGTTAATTAGGAAAATGCAAGAACCCTAAAAACAGAACAGATACGATGCTCATAAAACATGTTAAATTTCTACCATAATCTGAATTTTCAAATACCTTGCTGAAGAGAATTTTATGAATAAGAATAGTACAAACAATTTAGTTGATGTTAAAGGACCAAGATTTTTGGAGAAGTTGATCGCTAAAAGTTACTGCTTAACATTATCATTGCGATTATTGGTCTTCATAGCTATGCTGTCATGTAGAAAAAAAAAGTAAAATATATATCTTTGTAGGGAATTCTTTTATGACTACAAAGCATATTATTAGGTATTTTTTGAGAGGAAAGTATGATGGAACATCTTTTGACTACTCGAAAAAGTTTCTCACACAAGGAGACATAGTTTGATGTCTATAATCTTAATAAATATCGTATTTTTGATTTCATCGCATCCTGGGAACTCTCTCATGGTTCTCTTTATTAAACCCTGAGAGGTGAGAATCCATCGTCAAATTATGAGGTCGCATCTTTAACATGGAAAACAAGATTTATGTGAAATAAAATAATCAATATTTGCGAATTCTGTTTATTTGAAATCATTATCAAAGCTTCTATTGCGTATTTCGGGACGAGCATGACGCGACACAGAATGGCTGACATTATACAATCTATGAGTATGTTATTCTCACAATTTAAAGCAGCGGGAAGACGATCAAAGCGATTTTCTTCTGCCGTAAATTGAATTCTTAGTATTTTCTATCGTTTGATTCATTTCTGATAGCGACATCTAAAGTTAGACTCTTCGGTACATTTCTTTTCAAAACTATGAATATAAATATAGTTATTGCGCAAGTTTTGTATGTGTTTATTTTTTTTATGAAATGTTGAGTGCATGTTTGGTTCTAGGATCATCTTCATGCATTTTGAGTGAGGATTCTTTCTTTTTTGAGAACACGCATTATAAAAGAGACCTGCTGTATTGCTTCTAATTATGATTTCAGAAAAATACATTAAGTTAAACCGATAAGCAAATAATTTATCTTGTATGTATATTCAGCAGTATTAACGTCCAGTTTTGAGGCAACACGAGGGCCGTTCTGGGAAGATCTAGAAATTTTGTACTGTCGTCAGTTGATTTGGATGACACCGGAACCGACACCATAACGCTAAACTTTCACGACACATCAGTGGAGTAAACTGGTCCTGGATATAAGATTTACCGTATGACATCCGGCCATACTTTTGGTGGTATCGGAGTTTGAAACTAGAACTCAAAGCCACCAAACCACCGAGCCACGACTCAATATTGTATCCTAAGAATTTATGCCTCTTCTAGGGTTGATGCGTATTTTTCTCCCTCCTCTTTTACTTTGATAAAAATTTTCAACTGACATTTTAATGCTCAGGAAGTCCATGTTATCATATGTTCAACGCTGTTTCCACAATTATTTCTAAGTTTCCTAACTTCGGACCATAAATGACAAAAAAGTTCGTATCATTTCATAGAATTATTCAGTTTTTGTGTTTATATTCTTGAAATAAGTAAATAGTCTTTTCTAAGCAACTGCGCTTATAACAGTGGAACTTTAGTGGTATCGGATCTTGAACCTGGAAACCAAAGTCAACTGAACATGTGAATTCTAAGAATTTCTGCTTCTTTTAGAGGTAATGCGAATTTTCTCCCTCCTCTTTGTTTTATAAAATTTACAATTGCCACATGCTCAGAAGTTATACTCTGTTCAACTGCTATTTCCAGAATAAGTTCTAAATTTCTTAACTTCGGTCCATAAATGAGAAGAAAAAAGTTCCACTACTTTTTTTATAAAATGAGTCCGTATTTGTGTTTATATTCTTTAATTAAGTTAATAGCCTTTTCTAAAAAAACTGCGCTTACAATACACAAATCTACAGTTAACAAGTTAATTTAGATAACAAGGAAGGGGTTATTAAGGATTCTAAATCTAATGGAATGATCCAAACTGTTCAAGGTATGATCGGTTGTCGAATGTGGATTACTGCTATCTAAATTTCTCTTTACGCTCATGTCCGTTAAAGATAAGGTATAACGTATAAAGCATTAATTCTTAATACCCTTTTAATATTCTACTAATCTGTAGCACTCCCGTCTTCAGAATTATGAAAAAATGATTTAAGTTAATCGAAACTGAGAGAAAAAAACAAAGACTTTTATCTGCAAAGTTAGCCAGTGTAAGAATTTAATTTTCATTCATTTTTGTCGAGGAAGTTAATTACCTTTCATCGCCAAACGACGCTTGAAGAGTAAATATTAAAAAAAGTAAAAAACAAATATTCACACTGCACGAAGGACATCAGCCAATCCCTTCTCTTCTCTTTAAAAGAAGAGGCCACAGCTTTTGGCCTCAATTCCAGATTAAATTTAGAATTCACTTAATGAAGCAGAGTAATTTATTGAATTTAGTTGTTTGCTTTTTAGAAGCATAAATGTTGATGGAATGTGGTGTTGACGTCAGATTAATTCTTTCTAAAAATGACATCCTCGTTTGCATAAGACAGATGTTTATCTGCACAGAGGTTAAGTAATATCGAGAAGCATTTAATTATGTAAACTCTTGGAAGCTATAAATTGCAGTTAGGTTTTAATGTTAAAGTTAATAAAGCAGAATAAAATGCTTTAATCTATAATATTTGTTGTCTGTACAATGCAAAAATCATTACTTTGAAATTGATTATTGAAAAAAAAATTAAATTTATTGATCATGGAAGCCACAAACTGTTAAAAGACATAACACCGAATACATCTTCCATCGTGAATATATTTAGTTTTCAACAAAATTACACATTTTCTTTTAATATTTGCAAATAAATTTTAAAATAAAATTATATTACTTATTGTCAAATATATCAGTAATGAGCAAGAAATTGCAATTTTTACTCTGATATCCTTATACTAAACAATCCTATCCACCGGGGGCACTGCGAGTTCACGGATGAGAAGCCGCCAGGTAAATAAGAGGGTTCTGGCAAATCTTGGTGGATACAGTAATGGTGGTGTGGTTCATAGGACTCAAATCCGATTACGGGTCGTACCCCGGTAAAACGGGGGTCGTCGCATGAGCCGCTCGTAATAAGGGCTATTATACGGGGTTCTCAGAACCCTATGAAGTCGTGACGGCCGGTCATTCAACGTAGATCCGGATGCTACGGCAGGGCGAGGTAATTGATTGATTGTGATTAAATAATCACGTGGGCCGTGGCAGGTGATTGCTATTAGGACTCCGGCCTCAGTACTCGAGCTATTGCAGCGACTTTCATTCGCAGGTCCATCGATGCCTAGGCAGGACAGGGGTAACACGGTTTACGGTTGCGGTTATACTAAATAGTCCCCCCTCCGTCGGCGGGCAACACGAGCACGTAGATGAGAAGTCGCCGAATAAGTAAGTGGTTTCTATGGTGTGGTTTGAGATACCCCACTCCTATGACGGAACATATCTCCTGCTTGAAGGGTTGGGCCGTAGCCGTTGATGGTATTAGGAATCTACCCTCAGTTTCCGACTGTTTTTTCGCCTTGTACGATTCACATGATCCAGGAGCCTAGGCGGGACCGGGTGTAGCTCGACTTGCGATTATATTAAATAGTTACTACAGGTATAGTATAGTCACTGTATTTTAAATTAGAAATTAATAAAATGCTACATTTCTTCTTTATTCATCATGGGAATTTTTTTTGAAAAGGAGACTGCTAAAATAATCTCCATCGTAAGTCTCCTTCGTAATAATAAAGTTAGGAGCAGAGGCAGCGCCAGAAATTTGCCGATGGGGGGACAAGACATCTTCGACGGGGGGCAAGCAAAGTTTTTCTAATTTAGGTAACATCAAAATAACAGATAAGAATTAATTTTATATTTAATTAGAGCTGATTAAGTACTAATTAGTGAATTTGATTTTAATTATTTGGAAGATTTAGCTATTTGTATAATGTCGGTGCAGTAAGAATTGTCTGACTGAACGACAAACAATAATAGAAAATGGAGAATTATGAACATAAATCTCTTAGGAAATAAAATGTACCGCATTGATATTGGAAAAAAATTGCAGACTATTATTTAAATCTCATAACAAATTAAAATATTACCCGAAACAAGTGAAAATAATTATTAGCAAATTGTAAACCTGTAAATGCATATCTTCATATCTCTAATAATAATAAAGGAGAATGTGTGTGTGTGTGTATTGGTTCTCTACAGGGCAAACCGCTGGACCTAAAGCAACGAAATTCGGCACAAACCTACTTTGGAGGGTGAGAATGTGCACCTCGGAACCCTTTTTTGAAATTTTATTTAGAATTTTAACTAATTAAAAATTTAGTGAAATTTTGGCGTTTTCCATTTATAACTTCCGAAAATATTACATCACGAAAATCAATTTTAAGCCATCTGAAAGTTCAAAAAATTACCTTTTCAATGGTTTCAATTAAGTTCCCGTACAAATTTTCCTCTACTTTTAATAAATTTTTAAAAATGTTTTTGTCATATTTTAAAACAATACTTTTCAATGTTGCAACACAATTCAAACCATTTTCATTGTGTAAACAAATATTTAATTTTGTGTCGCTCTTTTATTGTTGAAAGATGAGGTAATATCCTAATACATTTTGCTTTCATATTTTATGACATGAAACTTTTTGTGGAATCTGTAAACCAAGTTCTCTGAGATATTACGAATGTTAAGAAATATATCCATTAACCTGAATGATTATGGTTGCTATCTTTTTATTCTTTTTGGCATGTTTTAATCCAGCTATAATGCCGCTAGTCATAAAATGTGCTGCGTCATTTTAATGTTGAAATCAAATGCAGATTTTGCAAGAGGAATAAGATTTTCGAAATATATAAGAATTTTCGAATAAAACTTTGACAAAGTCCCTCAGCCTCTACAACTACCAATTCGCCACTTTATTTCACCAAGTTGAGTTCTCTAAGGCAATAATTATATTTTGAAACATATTTAGTAAGCTCAATGATTATGGTTGTAGTGTTTTAATTCTTTCTATCAGCGTGTTTTAATCCAGCTAGCATGCTGCAAGACATAAAATTTGTCGCGTCATTTTCATACTGAAATCAAATGCGTATTTTGCACAAAGAATAAGAAAGGTGCCGACGACGTGCAATTAGATATTATATGACACATGCCGTTACTTGACTCCATTAGGGACGTTCATGTAGACATTGAACAGAACAGAAGCAAATCTACTAAAAGAACACGGATTAAGCGTCTATAACTATTTGCAGTTTAAAATTGCTTTTTTTAAGGGAACTATGAAATTCTGATTACGCACATGAGATTCAACTGAATTTATATTCCCGACAAACAATCTAGTCGAAGAGGGCGGGTAGTATGTAATACATCGAAACCTCTCTGCAATGGTCACCCACAGTTCCAAGGAAAATTGGCCGCTCTAAAAGATTATTATATCTGGGAGTGGGAGTATAAAATATTTAAATAAGACCTAATTCGTCATTTAAAAATTAATTTAATTCGTTATTAGTTAATTAGAACCAATTCGTCATTCATAAATCTAATTTTAAAAATTTATCCAAAGAAAAAAAGTTCTTTATGCGAAAATTGCTCTTTATATATATTTCTTTCTTTCTTTTTGTTTTTAGAAAAAAAGATAAAATTTGTGTCTGCTTGGGTCTATTAGCTCTTTTGGAAGTAACCTTTTCAATTTTTTTAATTGTAAAAATATATATATGATTGTTTCGTCGGTAGTTGTTGAGGAAAGGCAATAATATCGTCTATTTTTTCTAAAGTCTTTGAGCTGAAAGTTTAATTCACTGATGGCCGCGACCATATTTAAAAATTTTTTTGGCAGAGTTCGAATCAACACCTGAAAGGCACAAATGAACTCTTTAATGCTCAAACCCGGTAGAGTGCGAAATTCATTTTTCTCTTCACATTGGGAAAGAAATGATTAATTTCTATCTGATTTTCGGTGTTGTGTTTGAGTGTACGAATATTTTTTTCTTTCTTTCCTCCATGTTTTCTTTATAAATATCCACGCTCGGAGAGACGAAAGGAAAGTATTTCATTGAAGTTGAACGCGAGACAAACCCGATTGCTCAGAGGGGTTTCAATGGTCGTTAATAGATTTTATTTTAAGATTATGTCTATGGGCCGAAAAATTCCACGCCGAATAAAAATGGCAGTTGAGAGGAATGACCACAATGTATAGCCGCACTCTTGTGCAATACAGATACTTTAGTTTTACTTAATAATTCCTCCGAAAAGTGATCGAAAATGTGGATAGAAAAAAAAACATACAAATTTTCATCCGTCTTGTTGATCTCTTAGCTGACCGACTTAAAACAGTCGGCAAAATGCGACATCTGATTCACTTGTCGCCTTGTCGGTTATTCTGTCAAATGTGGTGAGAACTACTGATCGAATGGACGACAGATTAAAAGGATGTCGATCATTCTGTTGACTTAACCGTTAATCAGTTCTCAAATTCGGACTCAAATCGCTTATCTTGACCGTTTATTATATAATAAAGATGGAATTAAAATTATTAGATTCCTTGATATCCTGCTCTCAACATCTCCCGTAATCGCAAAGACTTTTGCCGACGAAAGTCTTAATTTCTCGCCGACGAGGGGGGGCAAGATGTCACCGACGAAGGGCAATTGCTCCCCCCCCCCCCGCTGGCGCCGCCTCTGGTTAAGAGGATCCATTCCAATATGAAATAATTTTGGATTTACACACTTGATCATCTTTGATATTAATAAATTTTTACCTCTATTAAAATGAAAAATTAATTTTAGATTACGTAATACATCAACAGAAGCAAATAAATCAGTTTTGTGAAAAAAGAAATTCAGGAATCGTAATGTGCACACCAAAATATTTTTCTAGAAATAAAAACAAGATTTCAGTTGATGAATAAGATAAAATTGTAGGATTTAAATTGAGTGAAAAAATTATACTAGGTTTTCATATTTTTTTTATACAATCACTAAATTTTTATGAACTCTTATGTATTTTTTACTCTGTTATTCCCTTATCATCGGAAATATGTTAATCGAATGCAAGCTCCGAGAAGAATTTATTATTCAGTTATTTTTCATTAGATTTCTGAAATCTTCGGGAAAATACTTAAGAGGGGATTGGAAAACAAGAAATGATGCAGGCATTTAAATTCCTGCATGAAGTTACAAGAACATCAGTTTTATCACGAAGAACAACCATTAAATTAATTTAAATTCACTACGACAATCAATGGATTGGCCCAGTGAAATTTACATTTTCTGAACCGTTGATATAAATCCTATCTAATGCTTTGTTCCGTTAATCGAATACAAAATGACTTCTGGTGAAGTTAACTTATACATTACCACATTAAGAAGGCAATCGGTATTCATTATTGAGCACAAAGCTTAAAAGAGCCATTGCATATTTAAGCCAAAGGAGATCAAATTTCGGGTAGAGTATCAGGCTGAGAAGTGATGCCTATCAACTATAGGGAATTCATGGAACAACTTATAGAAGGAGGTATAATATTTTTTTAAAAATTTTATCATCAAAATATCTTTTGTGCTACAAATTTGTCTTCGCCCATATTAAGGACTACATTTTGCTTGATGTAGAATACTTCGAATGAGGTGGTTTACATGTTCCTTAACCGAAGAAATGAGATTTAAAAATACATCAATATTTCACCTACATGTTTGAAATATATATGTTTAGCATAGGTGGTATTGAGTGTTAGTTTAATTTAGTTTAGTTACATTAACATTCCTTTTTGAAGCAACACGAGGGCTATTTAGGGACGGACCTCGAAATTTTGAACCACGGTCAGATGATGTTGGCGACACCTCAGATGGCACCCCCTCTCTAAATTTCCGCACCACACCAGCAGGAAGACATTTGGCCCCCATGTATGATTTAGCGTCCAACAACCCACATGCACGGCGGATTTTCAGTGGAATCGAGTTTCGTTTCTGAAGCCTTCCGGCTCCGAAGCCGAGACCTTACCACCAGGCCACCGCGGCCGGGTGGTACTGAGAGAGTTCATACTTCAAAATAACGCATCATTTTGTTCAAACGTCTTAGTGAGCTGAATAAAGTCCGATAAAAATGATTTATGCGTATTTTACTATTTACCTGCCCTCGAACTAATTTTCATTTTCAATGCAAACTTGAGTCTTTTTTTTTTTTTGCTGATAGTGTACTTATATAAATTACACACCAACGCAATTTTAAGCATTGCATTTGGAATTTAATGAATTATCTTTTAAATTTTAACTCCGATTGGCATATTATTTGTTGAAACTAATAATTTCGTAGTTACTAAGAAGCATGCCATGTGAAATTATGAATTATTATGATTGATTTCTGTAGAATAGCTTTCCTTAATGTTTCTATATATTAAGTGCAGAATCGTGCCATAAATGTTTCCCAAGGATAAAAGTATTTTTTAATTCTACGAAATAAAATATACAGGTTTCGAGCTACTGGTTGTCATACAACTGACCGTATTAAAAATAACTTTCAAATACCAATTTGTCAATGCTTGCTTTTATTACTGAATGACATTGAATTTGAATTCAAAGCAGTACAAATTGTTAAAGTAACATAATATCTGTCTCTCTAAAGAAAATCAAAAGGATTCTAAGATTATGTTTACAATACTAATCGCAGAAAAATATCTAAAATAAATAATTACTTCATGTACTTAATTTTGGATGTCACTCATATATGTTTTAGTTTAAGTATAGCTATCCTTAATATCTAATTAAATGAATCAAAATGGAACATTCTTACGCAAGTTTCATTTGGCAATTATGTTATTTGGATAGGAAATGCAGTCTTTCAAAATATTTTTAATTAGCTTCACTGGTAGATTAAAAAATGAATTAGTCAAAATTTACAAATCCTTTACAAATCGGATGTCCTATCTCTTCAAACAGTTTAAATACGATAAAATTCTGCATGCTTTTAAAATAATGACACAGTTTATTGACTAAGCAGAATGGCATACTTAAAAAGATTCACAAAAATTATGCAAATGTATAATTAATTATCTAAAACCTCTTTCAATTTTTAAAGTCTAAAAATAGAATATAAGTGTTTATGATATAAAAAACAATTTAAAGTAATCAATACTATAAATCTGTATCGTCTTATTGTTAAGGAAAGGTAGAGTTATCGGTTTTTTAACTATTTAAAAAATTAAAAACAAAACGGTTGTTTTTCAGCTGATATTACTATTGCTTTCTGTGCTTAAATATAAGTCAGCTGAGAAAAATTTAATTTTTTTTTATGTTAAAAGGTCTAACGAAATCATGCGAGTTTTATCTCTCATTCTATATCAAAGATATTCTAAAGAAGATTTTCAAGAAATAATAAAAGATTTAGAATCGCTTTCTTTTGAGAAAATCCTAACAAATTCTGATTCCTAACAGATGTAGCAAATGTAAATAGAAACTACGATTCAAAAATAACTATATGATAATTTATTTTCATAATAAAATAAATACAAAAAGGTGAAAAGTTGTAAAAGAATTCATTTTAGACCATTTGAAAAAAATTACTGGGGAATTTTAAGCATAAATTCTTGAAATTTATACCTAATTAAGATTTACTAAATCCCTATACTTAGAATAAATGAATTAACAATTTTAGTATTTAAATATTTCACAGAGGAGAACTAAAAATAGCACACCTTTCACTGATATTTATTGACACTTGATGCTTCGAATTTCTCATGCAGTTTATAATTGCAACATTGAATCTTAAAAGTAATAATCCAAATTTCGTTAATTCAATTTTCCTTTCCCTACATCTCGATTTTTGTGTCATTTCCATCAAACAATAGGATATAAATTGACATTTAAAAAGATAAGAACCTAAAGACAAGTGGGGTTTTTTTGAAGTTATCATACATTTCTTAAGTTTGGTATTGAAAGTTTTCGCATTCAAGGCATCATTTATGATAGATGAAACTCTTAAGATTTAAAGGACGTTTTATTCCACTTTGAAAACAAGTTTCAGCAAAGAATGAAAGAAAATTCTGTTTTGGTTTAAGTCCTTAATATAATATTTATTATAAGAATTTCAGACTGAAACTGGAATATTGCATTTTAAAGAACTTTAAGATGATATTTTTCATTCTAAATTTTTGAATGAAAAGGAAGCCTGAGTAATCCGATCTATTAGTATGGAAAGTCACGATAAAAGCTTCTAAGTGAAAAAAAGACAGACATATTATTGCAATAATTATTTCCATTTTATTCTCTTCTATTTTAACCCTGAATGACAAACACAGTTTTTACATTTTACTCAATATATGCATCAAAAGTTCTTATATCAATTGTTTAAAAAGTTCTTTCGAAAACAAACTATTTTTTTTACCTGTTGATGTTTTCAGGATTTTCAAGTAATTGTTTGTTAATGGAGGGAAATGGAAAATATTATTGCTTAAATATACTTAGGAATATGCTTTTTATTTCTTCTAAAATGTAACAATAAATAAAAATAAGTGAGGACTGCTAAAAACCCTTTTAATATTAAAAGTAGTACTCATTTTAATAACGTTTACGAAGTTTAAGAAAAAAATGTTAAATTGCATCCAAATATAAAGATGCATTTTTTTAAAAATTCTACTCACATTTCTCTTCTTTCTGCTTTATTTTACGACCAAAGAAAATTTAATATCTAAATTTTTTTAAAAAATAAGAAGATTTTGAATATTCCCAAAAATTAATAAAGTCATCTGCTTTTCGACGAAAGATAACAAGATGGGTATTTTATAGATTACACTATTATTTTAAAAAAGCATTACAAGTTCCTTTCGACATTTCTCTATGTATTTCTTAGAATATTTAGTTCATTGAGGGGTTTAAGCAAATTCCGCTTCCTATTTACAGTTACAATTTTTTTTTATAAATAAATTTTTGATAACTATATTTTTTAGAAATATTTTAAATTATTAATACATAGTTAGAGGAACAAAAGTCATAAAATGTGTTTTATAATTTTATAAATTACTTTCATCGAGAGCGTTTAATTGCAATGTTAATATTTCTTTATTTAATTAAAAGAATATTTAAATTGAATTAATTGATAAATCATTTTTATTTTATAATTACCATTATAGTTTTTAAAATTTATATCAGTCCTATTTAGGATTTTTTAATAACTGCCATGCATTGTCAGTTTTGTCGAGAATAAATGCTCAATTTATTTCAGCGAAACCAAAATTAATTTTTTTAATGATGCCACCATCACAAAAAACTTAATGCTTTTCAGCATTTTTTGCAGGTTGCACACAAATATCAGTAGTGATTTTAACGACATTTTTCTCGCCATTTTCAAAATACAATTTTATTCCTGTGCATTTAATTTTGTTTGAAAAAAATTGTTTCCCTTTATAATAATGGTGTTTCAACTGTTTACCATTAATAATATTAGTTTCCTCAGGGAATATCTTAACGACGACTGCAATTAAGAGTGATGTGTTTGAATGTAATTATTATCGATTGGAAACATTTTCTGTTGGAATCCATTTCCATTAATCCGCCATTTTGGAATTTATGCACACAAGTCATTACTTTGAACTTCACATTAGGAATATCTTTATTTCCTTTCAACTGCTTTATTAATGCCCTGAGTGCGAAGCATTTCCGCTATTAGCATTTAAAGAGGATATTTATTTCTTTATCTAACATTCTTAAAAATTACTTATTTAGTTATTAATACGTGTCTATCATCATAAGTATTTTATGAGACGCATTTAATCCGATGAGTGCTTGCAGATGCTTTCCGAATTCGAGGAAAATTTTCTAAAATTAGAATTTTCTGTCTACTTCTTAACTACATTCCCTGCAAAAAAATCAGTTAAGAAGTTAGCTACGATAAATTTCAAACATTCATTTCAATTTCCGGGATTTAATTCCGTAGAAAATATTTTTACTCTAAATAAGCATTAAAATTTCTTGAAGGCGAAATCTAGAATTTTTTTTCCTGTGCCTTATACCTAACTTTCAGATATATAATTCAGAGAAAGGTGGCGGAAATTATTTATTGAACGACAGTAAGCGATAATCAAACCACTTGGAAGTACTTTGATAGATTTTTATTAGGAATAATATCTTTATTTTAGATTCATTTAAAAAACACTGCATTTGCATTACAAGTCATTTGGAATTGTTATATTAGTTATTATTTTACATTAACTCTTGTTAATAACATAACATATTTTTCTTCCTGACGTTTCAAATCATATACTTAAAATGCGAATTAAAGTTTTATCTTCCATTTCAGTTTTATCGAGCTTTGCTTAACTATAATGAAATGCTCAAATGATGCATTAAAATTGTTCTATACCCTGCTATTTTCATTGATTTAATTTTGTTTCGCATATTAAGTAGATATCACAAAAATTAACACAATCATAATTTAGGTATAATTTCGTTGAGTAAAAGAAGGTATTCAATCAGTTAAGAATAGAATATTTTTGCCTCTAATCTAACTAAATAAGGTCAATAATATGATGCGATGAGTGTTTCTTTTATATAATGGATCATTTTAGTAACAAAAACAAGTATAAGTCGATTGCCGAATCAACCAATTCATGAACTTATATGAGTGATTTTTTATTTTGCATAGTGGAGTTCCGGTAATCCGGACCAGATGGGACCGGAGCCTGGCCGGATTAAACGGAATCTGCCTTGAAAAACACATAAAACATGTTCTACACGGATAAAACTATAAAAAGCGACGATTTTTTTCATAAATACATACAAATTTTTCAACAGCTTAATTACCATAGTTTAGCAGCAGAATGCGAGCATTATTATTTCCGTAATGTCTCTCGCTAAAATTAGAATATCCTGCTTTTTAAAAAAAAAACCCGTCTGGATTAACCGGACAAGTGGGGTCCGGATTAGCGGGACTCTACTGTAATTGGTAACGGAATGCTTCTTCTCCAGTATCATGAACAACCTTAAGCTGAAATTCACCGTCTCCTCTGTTTTTCTTTCAGGTCCAATTAGCACAGCTGATGACCAGCAAGGTCCTCGTTTCATCCAAGAGCCTCCTCGAAGCAGGGTCGATTTCGCAAATGGTACTGGTACTGTGCTGACCTGCAGTGCTCACGGTAATCCCCAACCTAAAATAACATGGCTAACGGGAGGTAATATGGCCGTTAGCGACGTGCCTGGTTTAAGACATGTTCGACCAGACGGGTCCCTTGTGTTCCTGCCATTTAGGCCAGAAGAATACAGACAGGATGTGCATGATGCCATATACCGTTGTGCAGCTACTAACATCGTGGGTACTACTCTCAGCAGAGAAACCAAAGTGAGAGGAGGTAAGTTAGTTTTGTTCTGATGGTTTATTTAAGTTTAGGTTTAGTAGAGGGAATGTTGGAGAATTATGCTTGCTAAAAAGCCGCTTTGTCTCCAATTGAGGATAGAAGTTTGAGAACAAATTCTCGAATTAAGAAATAAGCATGGGAGTTGGTCTTGCCGCCGATTCCTGAATATGTCAAAGCTATTGCCGATCTTATTCGATCAAGAATGAAAAAATGGCCGCCTCTCAGCAGCACAGCCATCATCTTTTTTTCAAGTGTTGTTCTGATTTTCTCCTTCAAAGTAAAGTTTTGTTTACATTTCAATAAAATAATATAAATTAAATTTTTTTAGTTATACTTTAACATATATCGATACATATCACTATTGAAGTAATGTGTTAGTAAATCTCGTAAATCATTCTTTTAAATACGATAGTTACTTAGCCACATCAGTATTTTTAAGGACAATTAGCCATTAGTGATTTGAATATCTCAGCACTTTACTGATAGCAGAAAAAAGCAAATCATTTATGTAATAAGCAGAAATAAAGTTTAATGATCCAAGCAATATAAGTTTCTTAGTTTTTAAAATATTCTATGAAACTTTGCGGATTCCTCCCTTTAAATATAACCTAGAAACAATACAATAAAGAATGCAGTGCAAAATAATAATTCATGTAATATATTTTTATTTCATCTTCCACATTTTTTTTACCTTACACTGAAATCACTTTTACTTATATTTAACCATCAGCTAAATATGTTCACTAACAAAATATTTTTCATTACTGTTAACGTTGAACAATGATCTGTTGTACACATTTCGAATTTTATAGTAGCATATTTCGGTCTTTCTAAAACTTACTTTCAAATAAAGGGAGTTATTTTCATTCCATTAAAATTTTAAACATATTTATTAGAAATAGGTTTTTTAAAACTCCGTTGGCATCAAATACAAAGTATCATACATAATTTTAATTCGTAATATTTTTTAAATAATAAAACTTATAAGAAAAATTTGAAAATATTTTTCTTCAACTAATTATACACAAATTATTAGATTATCCGCATTGTACTTATTATATAAGAAAGAGAAATATAATATTTACTTCGTCATTTTTCTTTTTATTTGGGAAATTCAGATGAATTTCATTCTAATGTTCTTTACGTGTGCTATGAATGCAGAATTTCTGTGCCAGATATTTAAAAAAATGGTCTTGTAAGACCAAACTATAATTTAATAATTGCATTCAATGATGTTATTGATAAATTAGCTTTTGGTGACATGTAACGTGTCTGATTGAAAATTACGCCAAATTGTAAAACATTCTGAAACTAAATAAGAGTAGATTGTTTCTAAAGAGTCTGTTAATATCTGAAAAAATCTGCTTATACAATTGTTGACTTTGGTTGAGGTTCATTCAAAAAGGAACGTTTGAAATTTAAAAAAGATATATATATACTTATGAATTTGAAAACTCACTATGTAATTGAACCTTACCTCAGTTGGATGGCGTATATTTACATAACATAAAACAAGCATGTAAAAATATACTACATGTTTTAAAATTTTAATCAGTTTTAAAAACAAATTACAGCTGTACGTAACACTCTCTTAATATCATCTTGTACGGTATGCTCTTGCGTTATTTTAGAAAGATTTATGTATCAATACATTTGAGCTGTCATGTGAATCAAAGATTGAATCGTGTAACCTGTCACCATAGTATAACTATCATGCATGCGTTGATGCTGTATGCTGTTACAAAAGTCAATCTGTCTCGTTTGTCTTTATTTATTATAGGAGTATTAACTATCAATGTAATATTATATTTAAAAAATCGACACTTCTCATTTCTCAATAAAGAAAGACTCTCTTTAAACGTCACTTATATTGATCATTTACTCAAAGGCAGGGTTCTTTTTTCTAATTAGTTGGGTGTTGAATTCCATCTACTGTACCTATAATATCCGAAGAGTTACGTAACTAAAAGTTGCCAATTTGAGATTTCCCAGCAAGGACAAATCGGAAAAGGATATATTTTTCATTTTATGAGAAGCCAAAACCTTATCAGTTCATGTTTCTTGCATCATATTTAGCCGATTTTTTCCCATATTAGAAGTTATTAAATTTAGAGTAATACTCTATTAGCGTCTTACTGAATAGAATCAAAATGAAAGATCCATTGTGACAAATTACTACTTCAGAGTTGCTGTTTAGTGTTTCTGGTTCTCAGAAATAAAACAAATTATTGAAATGTAAGCTTTCATCTTTCAGTTGTCGTTTGCTTTTAATATATTTTTTATTAAACGCTTGATTTTATGATTCTCTAGCATAAATATTGCCTAACAAAACTAACCAAAAAACAAAAGCATTAGGCAATTTATACATGTTTAAGCATATTGAAACGGAAAGTTGCAGAGAATGTAAATTTTTCTGAATCTTTAATCAGTTTTCTTATTTCATATTTAAAAGGCATGAAGGAATATGTGTTATTTGTATTTTAAAAATCTACGAAAGAGTATTATTATTTTAAACTTTAAGCATCAATTTGTAAGTATTCCAAACTAAACATTTCTTATTTACTTTTTGCATTAAGAAGGAAACAGTACTTTAAATTCCACGAATGTGAATTTTAAAAAAGATATAAAATGTTACTTTTGCAATTACTGCCTTTTCTTAAGCTTAACATGAATCCATTTTGAACATTTATTTAAATTAAATTTTTCAAACTCTAATATGCTAGGAAGTCGTTTCAGAGGCATTTTATACAATTTCAATTGAAAATTTGAGAAAACTTTTGAAGTTCCTGTACAAGAGTTTGCATTAAAGCATATATTATAAAAAGTAGCAAACATTCAAAATTTGGGGAGAAAATTAAAAATTGATTTCAAATAATTTGTAAAGGTAAAGAATAAGCTGTGTTATTTTGTGGTGTTACTTTGATTAACTATGGTGTTTATAAATAATCGTAAAGGATGTTTATAATGAACTAATGAAGTCATATTCTTAATTTTATTTTCAACTGTTTCCCTACATGCGTTGTTCCGTTCGAGAAATTTTATTTTGAGAGAACAGAAGGTAACGTTTCGAGCAAAGCTTTAACTATCTAAAAAATTAATAAATATATGGCACAAATTTCAATTATTGCAGTATAAATTTATAAATATAATATCCATATTTTTTTAAAAAAAATTAAACTGCTTGCGAGTTTGTAATGTATATAAACAATTTGACTTTTTTTGTTAAAATAAATCTCAAAACTATTTAAACAAACTTTTTTTTGAAATTTTCATTTTTTTTCATTTGTAAATATCGCACATCAAATATCCTGGAATCTTCAAAATTACATCTTTAATGTTAAAGTAAACTTTTGAAGATTTCATATTCCATTCTTTTACTTATCATTCTTCAACCAGAAAAATGAATTTCTCATACTTAAAAATTGTAGGCTACAAATTTGAAACACTTATTTCACCCCAGAACCTATTGCTAGGTGGACATACATTCTTTTATCCTGTAAGCACCTGTATTGTTTCTGTTTCATATATTCTTTATGCATATTCATACTTTGCTTTTGAACGTCAAATATTTGAAATGAATTCTGCTTCTTGAAATTTCGTCGTCCCATTAATATAAAGTAGAAGTTTGGAGAGTGGGTACCGGCTATCTCTACATGGCCACGGTTCAAAATTAAGAGTTCCGTCCCAAAATGGTTCAAAATGGGACGTTAATATAACTAAACTAAATTAAATCTTTATGAAATTGCTTATGATATCTGTTTTAGTTTTATAAAAATTGTACGATTCTATTATTACATCTAAATCTAATATGTAACTCTTTTCAAGTAATCCTTATCAAATACTCATAATGTTTATATATACAAGAAATATCAGTGTCATGATGACTCAGAAATTTTCTTATTTTAAGTATATTTGTAAAATAGAAGACATATCCAACTGTAATCCTCAGCTAGTAAAAATTTTCTTATCACAAATTTGGCACAATTATACTTTCAATGCCCAACTGAAATTCTTGGGATCTCACTTTTTTATTATTATTTCTTAAGTACTTTAATCCAATATAAATTAAATTTCTTAAAATCCATTGAATTCTTAATAATCATAATAAT
Organism: Araneus ventricosus; assembly: GCA_013235015.1. Taxonomy (NCBI): domain Eukaryota; kingdom Metazoa; phylum Arthropoda; class Arachnida; order Araneae; family Araneidae; genus Araneus; species Araneus ventricosus. The sequence goes on along the minus strand of BGPR01000719.1, from coordinate 256,291 downwards.
TTTGGTTTCCAAACTCCATTCTTAAAGAGTCAAACGAAGCCGAGGAAGCATAAACCGTAAATGTTTATAAAACAGTCTTTGATGATGAGTCGTACCTCCACACATATATAAATGCACAATTTTTCTTGATGTACGCAGCGTCTAGTTGGTTAACCTTAGGAATTCCAGGTGAAATATGCATCCTCTCTTTCTTATTGAGACCCTTCAAATTATTTGTGGCAAAGGCTCCCTATTAGCACAAGATATTGCACGACATCTCTACGACGTTGTCCGGTATTCTGAATACCGTACAATATCGTGAAGATATCGTAACAATGTTGTACAGCGTCTTGTGTTATTAGGGCTCTGTCTACTGGTGGCTGGTTCAAGCGTCTTCCACTGATATCAACCCCCTAACCGGTCAATTTTTTTAGCGGAAGTGTTCACATAAAGGGCATATTTTTTGCTGCATAAATTCACGCTTCTGTTCTTCGGTGCTTAAAAAACATCCTTCCACGGTAGACCTGGATGGAAAGTATTTCTGTGGCATGGACAAGCTTCGACATTTGTTGAAAAACTTTTATATTGTTCTTACACAAATTAAAAATTCAGAGCAAACTGGAAAAGGAAAGGAGAAAATATCGATGCCCGCACGCCGTATGGCAATCCAATTAAAGGGTTTTCTGCGGCTTAAAAGATTAACATCAATCATTTCAGGAGAAATCTTCCCATACGAATACCACACCTGCGACAGAAGGTTATGCGTTTAGAACAAGCATTCTTGTCATTTTCTACTTCATAAAGTTTCAACTTCCTGCTGATGTGGCTTTGAAGTTTGGAGAAGAAACTTCCCACTCAGGTTCCATCCATGTCATTTGACCACGGTTCAAAATTACGAGATCCATCCCAAAATAGCTCTGGTATTGCTTCAAAGTGAGACATTAAAGGGATTAAACTAAACTAAAGTCTCATGCAATTCCTCATGTTATCCTTTTTAGTTCTATAAAAAATATAGTGTTATTATCTTTGCATCTAAGTATACTACTTTATTCGTTCGTAGTGGGTTTTTCAAATACACCCCTCATGTTTATATGTACAAGCATTATCAAGGTTATGATGACTCAGAGATTAAATAATACTTATAATTTTTAATTCTATTTATATGTTACAGTTAAAGCATGGAATTCGTTATTTCATAGAATAACTAGATATTTCATGAATTACCTAGTTGGTATTCTATGAAGTAACTGAATTATACGCTTTAACAGCAACATATACTTAAAAAATTATATCATTCTACATAAAAAAACATATCCTTCTACAATTCTTAAAGTATAAATATTTTCTTACATAAGAAATTTAAAAATTTTGCACAGTTATGCTTTCAATGCCAAACTGAAATTTTTAGGAACTCACTTTTTAAACAGTTATTTTTAAATGTTTCATCACAAAATAATATAAGTACATTAAAATGGATTAGATGCATAATTATCAGTCAATAATCCCATAACATTTCCCCGTAGAAGTATGCTTCCACCCGTTTGAAACGAGTTCTTACTCAGACCCGTCAAATTATTTGTTGCAAAGGCTCTGTTCCGGTGGGTGTTTCAAGCGTCTGCCACTGATATTAACAGCGGCCTAAAAGATTAACGTCAGTCACTTCGCGAGAAATCTTCCCGTACAAATATCACACCTGCGACCGAAGATTATGCGATCAGAACAAGCTGCTCGGCCGGATTTATCCGATCTCCGGTAGTCCGGCAAAAGGTTCGATAATGCAACAACTCTCGTTATCTGTGGAATTTGATGATTCCGCGTTGGATGGAATTTTCCAGTAGATGAGTATCATCAGTATCAGTGCTAAATTGCGAGTTGAGATCGGAGATATGTTCTACGCGGGAGAAGTGATCAGACGAAGCCAAAAGATATTTTATGGCTGCCAGCAAGCGTGACGGAATTCCATGCTATTTAAATATTAGTAGGTTGTTTAATTTAAGGAATAATTTTTTCAGCATAATTTTAAGGGAATTTTTGGCATACCTGATAATGTTGTAGGTATTATTAATTTCATTTCGGTAAAGACCATTTTTGAAAGTAATAAAATATATTTATTAAAATTGTCGGAAGTGGATAAGCTTATTTGTCTGAGTTTGTTTCATTACAGATCAAGTTTTAAGATTTTAATCATAATAATTATGTACGCACAAGTAGATATTTTGACAAAACTCTAAAAATTATTCTTAAGTGTTTTAATTTATAATGTAAATTTCCATAATTATATTATAAAGAGGAGTCCAGTTATCCCGTGCCTTTATATTAACTTGTTTGAAAAACAAACATGCTTATAAAATATGAAAATTGTTTCTAAATGCAGAGAAAGACTTAAAGGTCTTAAGCATGGATGTAGTGGAATCAGAACGCACCGGCACTGTTTTTTTCCCCAAGAGAAATATATAAGAAAAAATTGTGAAAATATCCTTAAAACAGCGCGATTTTTGTCACCCGGGTTAGAGAATTCCGGTACTGCTTATTTTGCTATTATACCACTGATCTTAAGATTTTACATCAATGAATTTCAGTTTCCTTCACTTCCAGACGACTTTTACGACTTTTCATTAAAATGACATGATAAAAGAAATCCATGAATGTAAAACATTTTTTGAAAGCACTTTCTTAATTCTTAAATAATTAAAAATTTAAAAAAACATATAGGAAAAACTATTATTTCTTTTTTCTAGGAAAATAAAACAAATCGATGTAAAAAATATTTACCTCAAACCTATAAATGGTCAAAAACTGCATTTAAAAATGGATAAAAGTCAATTAGCAAGAATTAATGACTTCAATAATTGATTCTTAATTAACCAAGAAATATTTTAAAAGCAATTAGGAAATAATAACTAACTAATAATTTGCATTTTTTAAATGCAACTGAAATGTTTCATTTTCAGAATTTTTTTCTTTCCTATTAATAAAGTATTTATTCTGTAGTATCGTCTTAGAAACCGGTTCATCCTAGATACTGATTCCTTTTAAATATTAAATAATTAGTTTAAATTCATATTCGAAGAGACGACAAATATTAATGTTGGCAGATGTTTTTGAAATTTTTAAATACTTATTTTTGTCATTCATTATAAAAGACATCAGAGATAAAATTGATAATTCCTAAAAAGATAAATAAATAAAACGTGCAAACGTTATTATTATCAGACTTAATTCCAAAACTTCAAATTAATTTGGAGTAAAGCTTTTTGAACCATTTTTAGAAGTTAAACCTTATTCAGAATTAATTAGTAGTTTACGATCGTGTATTCTCCTAAATTCCATTTTAACTATCATGTTTTCAGATTACTGAATATCACCTTTCTTAACAAGCATCATTCGAAAACCCTAACAAACTGTGTCGCTTGCAAATTCTTTACTGGTAATCATTATAACTATACTTTATCTTCGTGAATATTTCTTTTCGCACCTGTGATATTCTTCTATAATGAGTTTAGTATTTATTGAAAATGCAAGATTATATTTAATTTAATGTGTATTCCTGTTATCCGGTGGTAATTTAATGAATTGCCATTGGCATATTAAAATCACATTTTAGAATATCCTATTCCTTTTAACGTGCAAACATACAACCTATAAAATGTTAATTAAAATTACTTAATTTGTCTTCTCTAATAATAGTTAAAGCGAATATGTGTATGTGTACTGGTACTCTACAGGAAAGACCTTCTGACCTGAAGCTACCAAATTTGACACAAACGCACTTTGAATGGTTCGAAAATGCCACTCAGACAGAGCGTTTCGGAGTCTTAATTCGGATTTTAATTAATTAAAAATTGATAAAAATTTCGGCCTTTCCTGACGCTAACTTCCGAATACATAAGTGCACAAAAATTATTTTTCCACCATCTGAAAATTCAAAATATAATCTTCGCAAATGATATAAATTTAGTTGCAGAATTTGTTCCTTAATTTTAATACTTTTGATAAAATATTTTTTAATATATTTGGAACAATATTTCAATGTTGTGTTGAACTCAAAATTACTTCATTGTTACATCTAGTCACTAAATCTCATGACTTTCTCTGTTAAGAAAGACCATTATATGTAAATTATATACCAGATACAAATGAAGATACTATACAAGATACATTTCTAGTCAACAGTTCCAAATTACATTTAAGATCTGTAAAGGTAGTAAGCCTTGTCAAAGCTTACAGGCATTGGATTATTTTCCTCTTTCTCCCTGTGATTATGATCTTAATCAAAAGATAATCTTCAATTAAGCATTAGATTTGCTATGTGATTCATTCTATATGTACTCAAATTACTTAAAGAGTTTCAATAACTTCTATTGTTATAGGTATTTTTAATTGTGCATTTTATAAGACAATGTCATTTGTCTTTATTTTGAGAGTATGAGTATATTCAGCTTTTAAATTCTATTTTTCTTTTATGTGTTATAATTGGCTGAAATATGTCATTTCTAATCCAATAATACAATCAATAATTGTAATAATCGTCAGAATAATGTTTGACTTTAATGGTTAAGAAAACGTTGTATAATTCGGATATTTTTTTACGAGAATTTCACCGTTCATGAAATGTTAAAGCTTATGGAAGGTACAGAGTCTTCCATGTTTGTTTATATCGTAATTTTTGTGCTCATGCCAATTATAATTCATATTTTAAAATTATATTTGGCATGCGAGGATTTTTTTGTGTAAGTATGAATTATTCAGATGTTACTATGTCTTCTTTTATTTCTAATATACATTAATCGTGTATTTATTGTAATTAGCCGTGTATAAGAAAATAATTTTGCTTAATTATAGGGTGAAAATATCTGCATCAATTAATTTGTTATTCATTTGAGTGTTATTACTAGTTTAAATGTATACTTTATAATTATCTAAAAGATGAGATTTAAATTAGAGTTATGCATGCCCAAAATAAAAAAGTAATCTTAATAAAATTTAGAATTTTTTTAGACAGTCATCTTTTATTACAGTTTATTAGCAGTTAAATATAACACCCAAAATTACTAATTTCATTAGGTACAAAACTTTCAGTACATTTTAAATTCTGTTTGTGCATCAAAATTAGTTTTGTTCTGTTTTCTATCGTATTTCCCAATTTATTTCTTGGTCTTCTGTAGTAATTAATGTTTTCAAATAAATTGAATTAAATAAATTGAATAACTAACTTAAAGTTAGCTGACATTATTAAACTAATATTGTTAATATTTCGTGAAAGTTAAATGATCGTCGAAGGGAACTATTTGTGAATAAACTTGAAAAGTATTTTAGTATCTGGTCGTCAAGAAAGAACAAATATCTAAATTTTGAAAAATGAAGCTTCATTAATATTTTAAAAAGTACTGCAAAAGTTTTTAGGTTAATTAAAAAAACAATCAATATGAATTTTTTCAAAACTACCATAGCATACATTGCTACGGGAAAACATGATGCATTGTTACTGTTGTCAAAAATATTTGAGAATAAAACACTTATGTTAACTCACATTATAAGTTTTATAAATGTTTCATACTGAAATCTGAAACTACAGAAGACATTCATTTTTCAGATACAGACAGTAATAAAATATTCACACTGGTAGCTGAAAAAGTAGCTCTACTTTTTTGCTTAGCATTCAGTTTTTATGTGCGCAATGAAAAGTTATTTTGAGAAAGATATTTATCTATATATATAAAAGAGAAAGTCACTCACTGACTCATCAAAAAATCTCCCAAACCACTGGGACTAGAAGCTTGAAATGTGTCATATGGTTGCTTCTTGGGTAGAAGGTGCTTACTAAGAAAGGATTTTTCGAAATTTTTAATTCGAATTTTAATTAATTAAAAATTGCCTTAAATTTTAACGTTTTTCCACAATAACTTCGGAGAAACCATTTTAACATTACCTTAAAGTTAAAAAAATTAGTTTTTCAATTATACAAATTTAATTTCCATACAACGTTCTGTTTAATTTTAATTAATTAATAAATATGTTTTCAAACACAATTTCTAAAAGTGTTTTTATTGTTATCGTCTGTAGCGTTTTTTGTACTGGAGCATGCGCGGATTTTACCTTAAAACTGTAGACATGAAAATATTTTATAACGAACAACAAGGTACAAATTATACGTTACCAAGAGGACAAAGTCCTGGGCATCAGCTAGTCATTTATAATCCAAGCACGTTAATTTCTATTAAAAATTAATTACTTATTCATATTAAAAATATTATATGATAAAGCGAAATTTTTATGCTATTTACTTACTTGTGAATGTAAATGATGAGAAGAAATGACGTATTTCCTCCTTACTGATGTTTTGTTTTTCATTTTCTGTACATAAATCAGCATTAAATCATATTTTATTCTAAATGCATATTAACGCGAAAAATACTTTAACCCAATAGATGCGAAATTAGATTGATAATTTGATTTCTTGTTATATTTTTATTGATATGATACCTATATACATGTAGAAATGGTTCGTACACTGTAAAAACTGTGGAATAATGTCGCTCCAAATTTGATGTTGAAAAACCTTAAAAGCAGTGTGAACAAACACTTTATTTCAAGTTAACACCAAATCAAGCGCTCATATACATTTTAAGTGGTGTAGTTTCCATCAAACACCAATACTGGAGAATCCTTACACCATGCTCACACGTACCCGACACCATTCGTGAATTATTTTCACCTGTGGAAACACCAATTTTGGCGTACGTTTGGAAACTCTCCGATGGCAACGGTAGATTATTTATAAACAGCCTGATTTGCTTCGCCGTTCCTTTGGTTGTTATAAGAGGTATGCATATTTTTGTTGTATAATAAAGATAATTAAGTTTTTATAATATAAATATAACTTTATTTATATGTATGTCATTTGTATTTAATAATTTTATTACATTTAATTTGTATATTACATCACATGCTATGCTTCGGGAATTTTCTTTACTAAGCCTAATTCGAATTCGTCCTCATTAATATTCTCTGTGAGTTTGAATTACGAAACAATTCTATTTTTTGAATCAGTGTATGCATCCTTAATTATTTGTTGTCATTCTAAATTTTATCGAAAAAAAATTCGTTTTGAAATGCTGCAATAATGTAACAATATTCTGAACTTCTGATGAAATACATTCAGAAAAAGCATAAGTTCATTCGCTTTTTATTGGTAAAGAAATAACAGCATTGGTTAACAATATAATCCTTGACATTTTAACGTGTAGAACAATATTGCAGTTGCCTCAATGCCTGTTTTAAATAAAATGTTATTAAGTAAAGCAAAATCTGTATTCCTGTGGAATTGTTCTGTATAATATGTAATTCTCCAGCAGAACAAAAAAGTTCTCACCAATGATTTTTTAAAATTTTGTTTCAAGTGGGAAAAGCAAATTAATATCAATTCTAATGATAAGAGTTTCAATAATCCTGAAGATTTAAATCAGAAAAATCGAATTTATTAAATTTACATTACAGAAAAAGAAAAACCTAAGAAATGCAGAATGTGAAAATAGAAGAAAAATTAATTTGGTACAATTCTTAGCATGCATTATTTCAGGCCATTTTTTTGCAACCCTTTTTTTCTCATCTTTTTTTCAAACTTTTTATTGAAGTTCAGATTTCTATCTTTTTACTCATTAAAAATACAGTTAAAAATTGTATATATTTGAAAGCACTAGAAAATTTTAGCCTATTTTGATATTTCACACGTTAATATTCGACATTTTGTTTTTTATGGATGTAAATATTTTACATATTTTTTCCCACCTAAAGCAAGCAGACGATAATAAGACAGCTGATTTTATTTTATTCTTATTTGTTTACTGTTTAATATAATTCGCAAGTCTTTGAGTTACAACGGAATAGTGTGTTCCTGTGCGAGAATTTTTATTTTCACTCTTGTGGTTCAAAGTTTTATCTGGATTATTTTAAATAATTTTTGTTGATTTCAGTTTACAACTTGTAGGAGCTACTGAATCTTAAGGATTTATTTTTTTTAATATTTAGTGTTACTGAACTCCAAAAATGGTGCCAACTACTTTACACCAAAAGTAGTGCAAAGGAACATTCCTGGTGTTTGATTACACCAAGAATTATCTTTGGTGTTTGATTACACCAAGAATTATCTTTGGTGTTTGATTACACCAAGAATTATCTTTGGTGTTTCACTACACCAATAATAATTGTTGGTGTTTTACTGCACCACTTTTGGTGTAAAGTAGTTGCCACCATTTTTAGTGTTGTGTTACACTAATTTATTTTACAGTGTAGACATTTCATACTAAAGTTGCAGCAGTTCCGAAAACACCAAAAAGGTTTTATTATAGTTTTGAAATAGTTTTTATAAACGATGCAGTATGATGAAAGATTCGTTTAATATTTTAGAAGATAATTTATACGATAACATCCCATGACCATACTGGCATTGTTGCGTACGAAATTTGCTCGTATTTGGGCGGACACGTCAAATCATACTGAAAGATGCCAGAAAAATAACGACGAGAATTTTATAACATATAAGCGGTAAATACCAGAAATTTCAGAAGAAGTTTGGCAAGAAATCGTTGATCCTTTTTTTAAGAGGCCCTCGAAGCTCATCGGAACAGCCAATAATGCTGAGGCAGTGACAAGTAATACTGAAAGAGGCCACAAAAAATAGAGACGGGAATTTTATAATTTATGAACGGGGAATACCCGAAATTTCGGAAGAAGTTTGGCAAGAAATCGTTGAGAAATCGTCGTATTTTTAAGAAGCCCTCGAAGCTCATCGGAACAGCCGATAATGCTGAGGCAGCGACAAATCATATTGAAAGACAAATCATAATCATACTACTCGCTCACAAAAATAGCGACGAGAATTTTATAACGTATAAACGGGGAATAGCCGAAATTTCGAAAGAAGTTTGGCAAGAAATCGTTGACCCTGTATTTTTAAAAGGCCCTCGAAGCTCATCGGAACAGCCGATAATGCTGTGGCAGTGAAAGTTTAGGTAATTATAATTTGAATGACGCAGATAAGGAGTTCTGCGGAATTTCATTCATTTTTACTTTTGGTTAATTTCTAATTGAAAAATATATATAGATTTCGATGTTTATACTTTGCTTATTTTTCTTAATGTTTTATAAGTAGCGCTGTAAATATTAACATTCTTTAATAATGAATGATGAAAATAACGAATTGAAAAAGATTAACCGTAACGTGCTTTTTTACAAAAAGGATTTCAGATTCAGGATGGAAAAAGTAAACTTGCCTGATTAATTACCGGATTTCTTGAGATCAAACAAAGGATATAAGAATCTTTGAAAAAGGAATCTATTTCATTTTAATTTTTAATATTTTATTAAATATGCATAATCTTAGATGATTTTTCATAAAAATTTCAATAAACCGAGTTTCTTAGAGAGTAATGTAACCAAAAAATTCTAGGTTATAGCAAGCTAAAATTTTTATTTCTCATTTAAGCATAACATATGAGAATATTAAAAATGAATTGGATCTAATTTTGGCAAAAGTGAAAGCACTTTTAATTTGTTTATGAAGTGGTGAAAGCTATCATTGAACGAAAACCACCATTTCATCGAAAAAACTTATCTATAAATGCAAATGGAATATTTTAGATATTAGCCAAAGAACATAAATTAATATAGCAACAATAAATTTAACCAATACTTTTTTTCAGAATCCTTTCAATAACAAATAAAATTAATATTTGTCAGAAGTAGTAGATTTTTAGAGAAATTAGAGATAAAGCCAGTTTTAGCAAAATTTAGATTTTTATATATTTAGTCCAATTTTTTTCGTTGTACTTTGCAATGATTGCATAACACAAAGTTGTATTAGATTCCAGTAAAAGCTAAAATTTATACTCTACTTTTTTTAATCTTGAGTTTCATTCTCGGAACAATCGTGAACACTTGCGATTCATTTGAAAATCCGATTCTATCGAAAAATTCGGTTTAATCATAAACATGAATCAAAAACGAAATATTTTCTCTGTTCGGCATTCACAAAATCTCAAATTGCATTTTTAAATGTAGAAGTAATTTGATGCGATTAAATTATAATTTCGTGCACCTAAATATAATAGTAAGCCATGTAAACAAATCATTTATTTCTTGCTCTGTCACATAAAAATTATCATCAAAAATTAAATAATTAAATGAAATCGCAAAATTCTCCAGACATATTAACTCTGAAACAATTTTACTGATTTTCATTGGAATTTCTTTGTTCATTTTCCATGAGCTTCTTTTTTCAGAATTAAGTATTTGCATTCTGATTTTCATATTTATGATCTTGCTTGAGAAGCGTTAAAAAAACTCATCCCTTAGTTGAAAAAGAAATATATAACAGTTTCCGATTTTAATACATTTGAAAAAGTTAATAGTTAAAATGGGTAAGTAAAATTATTAATCTTAATAGTAAGTTATTGCTTTATTTGCGAATTAAATAGAATAGAATAGGTTCAATATGCAATTTAGCATTAAGATGTCATATTTGAAATGCGAAGAAGTTTGCTTTTACGATTCCATATGATTATGATTGATTAATTTTTGTTTTAAACGTTAGAAAGTATCTACTTCTTTCATCAAAGTAAATTTGATGGTATACAACATTCTGTCATGTTATATTTATTTTTGAAAATGCGTCCTTTTGACATGCAATGTCATGCCTGAAATTAACCTAAAAATTCTTCCGGACGCATTCAACTAGAAAAATTAGTTTTACTATTGTCCATTTTGCATTTTATGAAGGCTTAAGGCAACCAGGGACCTTCAAAATCATTTTTTTTAATTTTCAGCTAATCAATTTGAAATTTTGCTGGAATTAATAGGAACACTATATAAGATAACTCACAAAATTTCAGCGAAATATATTCATTTATTTCGGAGTTATGTGTATAAATGTAATTTAAATAACAATTAATGGCTTTTACGATAAATGCTCCAGGCGGTTCAATTTTTGTACAAAATTCATGAACTTTTACATAAGTATAAATATACATATGGAGAAGATTTTTTGGCATTCATATGGAAGTTATTCAGTTATTAAACTGTAGATATTTTCTTCCTTATCAAATATTAGGCATATTTTTTCCGAAATCAATACTTTCGAGTTATTATGTGTCTTCATTATGAAATTCCTTTCTTAAACATAAAAATTAATCCAAATTTGTGTTTTAAAGTTGTTAGAGTAACTAATAAGATGAATTAGAGTGATTTCGAGTAATTTTGGAGCGCCTGGAACACTTATCCTAATGGCCATTAATTGTTATTAAAAATTTCATTTATACCCATGACTCAGAAATAAATAAATATATTGCAGTGAAATTTTGGGTGTTTTCTTATATAGTGCTCTTATTAATGCTTGCAAAATTTCAAACTGATTAGTTGAAAATTTAGAATCCCTAGTCGCCTTAACTACTAATAGTATTCGTTTCACAGAATTGTAAATATTGACGTCGAAACTGTACTTCTTGACACTGCAAGTGATTTGAAGAAACAAAATATTATTTTTTCAATCTGAATTTCAAGATAAACTATATCCTATAAAATTACATTTGTGAAAATAATCTATATTTCTATTTGAGACAAAACGCATTTCCAACCGATACTAAATTAACTGATGAAAGATTTAAGAAGCAGTATATTTTTTTAAAAAAAAATGTTATATTTTATCCATTCAAACAGAAGCTTAAGCAGTTTCTTTTAAATTTTCTCACAGGTAAACCAAAAACTTCCACTTTTACTCAGTTTATTTTCTCATACTTGCGTGAAATCGAGTATCTCTAAAAATTCCAATTTTATTAGGAGCTATATTCTGACACACTACATTTGGACAATGGTCACTTATTGAAACCTTTTGCTTCCAGCCTCCTAATTAAGACATTAATAAACCAGGAAAATAAACATATAATTAATAATTATATGTTTATTTTCGGTTCAGGCAATGTGTTCAGCAACTTTTACCCAAATTTCCTCAAATTATAGCAAAATTGTTTCACTCTTGATCAATCTTATGAGATCTCTAGTCTCAGTCCTATGAGATCCAATAAAATTGCAAATTTTAAAACTCCAAGTTGATAATAAGCCATATTCTGCCAATTTACATTTGTAAAATAACATTTACATGCATCTGTGAAATATCATATACTGCAGATCCTAATTTAACAACTGAGCACTTCCAGAAGGAATCAGTTTTCAAAAAGTATTGTTTATTTTTCGTTGAAGCGAAAGTTAACGCAACTTCCTCCAACTTAATCTATTGATTTAAGAATCGACAAAAATGTCTACTCTTGTGGTCTATGATTTACGGAATCTATGAAAATTCTAAATTGATTCTTAGCCGTAATCTGCTACGTTACATTTGTAAAAATAACATTTGCTTCCGTATGTATCAAGCCATATCTACCTATCGTAATTTAACCAACGAAAACTTCCAGATACGTTAAATTTTGAAAAAGTCTTATTTATTTTCAGTTGGAGTGAAGGTTTAATCAACTTTTCCAAGCTTAAATCAGGAAGTTCCACTCTTAATCAATTTATTCTGGTCACGGTTCCTTAAAACCGAATAGAAATACAAATATGAAACCTCCAAATTGATGATAAACCATATTCTGGTCCCTTACATTTGTAAAGATAACATTTACTTCCATATGAAACAAGCCATATCCTACCGATCCTAATTTAACCCACGAACACTTCCAGACGCATTAAATTTTGAAAAAGTGTTATTTATTTTCCATTCAAGGGCAGGCTTAAGCAACTTCCTCCAACTTTCCGAAAACTTAAAGCAACCTACTGATTTAAGAATCGATAAAAATTTCCACTCTTGATCAATGAATTACGGTCATAGCCGTATGGAATGTACGTGCTCAAAATGACCTCGCAGAGACTTAATTCCAAACTCAACCAAAGCTAAAAATAAATGGACGGTAGCGAGAAAATTGACCCCGTGGTGGCACGTAAAATGATGGAGAGCTCCACTTCTTTCTCTTCTGTTTCTCTACCTCTCTCTCTCTCGCTCTTTCCACCGCCAACGAGAAGATGTAGACTGCGAAAGGGAGAAGGCGCATTACTGAGATTACCCGTGGATGTTGCTTCCGCAGGTGAAGGTGATAAATAAATTATGTCATCCACCCGAGTAAAAGAAGAAGATGCCATTTTTTTTTCTTCTCCACTTCCACGAGATGATCCTCCATAATGATCGAGAAAAGTTTCTAAAAAGTTTTTCCGCTTGTTTTTTACCTTCTTGCGAAGAGGAAGGCAGGTCGTTAAAAAACAAAGAAGGTTCTGCACGATGGCAACTGTCTTTTCTTCTGTGAGGCTCATAAATTGAATATCTTCCGACCGATTCGAGGTTCCGATGCAGTTTCTTATAATAGTGGGTGAGATTCGATAGGGGCAAAGGAAATTTAAGTTTATGAACAAGAATATTGGAAAGAAAGTGTCAAAAAATGTTGCTTTGATGATTTTTCTGTGAGGTATTACATTGTGTCACCCTAAATAAAAAAAAGTTATTGTAAAGATAAAAATAACTACAAATTAGAAAATATTATTTATTATAATGATTCATTTAATATAAGAACTACTAAAAAGAAAGTAATCATTACATAACTAAATCAACAAAACTAAATTTGTTTTAAGTTTCTATTCAGTGAAACTATTATTTAAATAAGTTCTTACTAATTTTAATCGCTTTTATTAGAAATTCACACATATTTAAACATTGGATATTGAAAAAAGATCTAACCTATACTATCTGATCAAAAGTATCCGGACACTTTCGGATCTTCACATTTTTTAGAATTTCTCCTGAAAGGCTACACTGACTGCCCTTGAACTTCGACCATGTAAAGAATAGACTCAAACTCACATTTTACAATGAAGATTCTGCCCTGATGGCATTTAGGGGAACATCTACAAATTGATAAAGACGAAATTTATTTGAGACCACCTCGCTTCCGAGAAAGCTTATAACGAGATGAAACTTTCAGCAACGGTTATGTTTAATGTGCATAATATTTACATGAATTTTCGTAAACGCAGCACAAATATTCGGGAAGATATAAAGGTTTTCTTTAAAAAAACAAATTTTTCAGCCTGTTTTTTGTTTATAACATGAAGAGTTTTCTGTTATATTATACGAAACTTACAAAAAATGACAATATATTAGAGAAGCATTGTGTAAAAATTTGGAAAAAAAATTTGAATATTAGAGAAAATATGAGTAGTTGTAGTAAATAATATTTTACAGCGCATGTGCGAGACATAGCGTAATTTTTCTTTCGTAACTTCAAAACCAGATATGTAGGGTAGCTTATCTAAAAATTCCAGTCAAATATAATTAAGATTTAGCAAGATATCAGCGTTGCAGTGAACAGGTGTTTTGCTTCCCTCTAAGAGAAACAAAACGATGAGGAGTTTTCCACAAATTGAGATTTTTTAAACTTAAATTTTCGAATAGTAATCATCGAACTGCAATTTACATTATGAATTTTATTTAAAAGTATGACTGGGTATTGAACATGTTCAATCTTTATTAAATTCTATAAAATTATTCGAAAATTTAAGTTAAAAAATATCAATTTTATCTTTCCGAATATTTATGCTGCATTTACAAAAATTCATGTAAATATTATGCACATGAAACATAACCATTGCTGAAAGTTTCATCTCGTTATAAGCTTTCTTTCAGGCGGGATCTCCAAAATAATAACAAAACCTTAAGCAAAAAATGAAAACACTCGAATTTTCTCGATCAAATATTTTAAATTTTAATTCCGTTAGAAGAATTTGATTTTAATTTGAAGCTGGAGATATCGAAACCCATTTCCTGACAGGTACAGGTATTTTATGTAGTCCTAATTCTAATAATTTAAATTTATTAACAATTGGGCAAAACTTATTTCAGTTGTAGAAGATGGCCCAACGTAACAACAAAATAAAATTCCAAGAAAGTGTAAGGAAATTCCAAGACTGTTAGAATTTGTTAAAAATAATAATAAAAAATAGAATCTTTTGCGAGATGGTTAATGATTTTATTGAACTATGCGTCTAAAATGTATTACTTTTGAATTCGTTTGAAATTATGACGCCCTTTTGTTTTAGCTGCAATTGTAAACTGGATTTAAAAAGTGAATTTAATTCCAAATATTTTACTGGTAGCATGATTTTGAAATAAATAGATTTATTATAAGAAACGAGTAAAATGGTAACAGTTGATAAACAAATCAAATTCAATACTCTTACTCATCGTGAGATAAAATGTCACGAAGAAATAACTTATTTTTTTAAGAATTTTGGAAAATTATCTTTCGGTATTATGACAAAAATAAAAAAAAACTATTTCAAGTAGAAAAAATAAAGCTTAGTACAAATGTTTAGATTAATCAAAGTTCATCGAATGATTTTTTATTTGAAAGTCAGTATTTTATGCCATATTCATGTATCTATAAGAGATGACAAACAGCGCATAGTGAAACGGAAATATTTTTAAAACTTTAACCTTTAGAAATACCTACAACCTGTTGCACATATGCTGCTTTATATAAAAAAATTGCTTCTACTGCGAAAACTCCTGGGGTTTTAAAGCTGAGTCCTTTACGGACAAAGCAAAAATCAGTAAAAAAAAATTAAAAATGAAAAAATGTTCTTGCGGTTCCGAAAAAAGAGAAAATAAGAAGAAATTAAAATTTATCTATACTTCATTTCAACTTTTTATCAGCATCAGAACAGTATAAGCCTTCTATTAGCAGACTCAATCGCATTTGTTTGTATGGATTTATGTAACTTCACGCAATTTTAATGTATCGTAATTTTTCTTAACAAAGATTAACCCACATTTTTTAATCAAAGTTTAGTAAACAACATTCTTGATAAAAGTTCTTCTCATCATCAGTTTTGGCTTTTACTTTTAAATTTTTAAAATAATGAAATGTTTTTCTGTTTTCCCTCACAGAACTCAAGAAAAAAAAACAGTCTGATATTAAACTAGTTTTTCATTTGCATGCTGTCCGTAAACAATTAGAAGTTTTAATTTTCTAAATATTAAATAATATTATCCATTGAATTTCATTTTCACATACCCCGATAAAGATTTTAATTGTTTTGTGGTGTATTTTAACTAGTATGCTTAGGGAAACCAATAAATGCAGTTGTCTTGAATTACCAGGAATATTCATTCACTATATGCTTGTAAAAGTTACTGTATTGCTATCTGTAAAATCTACTGTTAATACTATCTTTGCTGATTTCTTTTTAGTCTTTTTCTATACTGTAATATTAAGGTTTGATTTCTTTGTCTATCTCTTCATCATTTAAGAGAAAGCAAATGAATAGGAAGGAAGTTCTCATCGTATTAACTATTTTTTGTTGGAAGGTTCATGGAATAGAAATATCCATATCTTCCATGAGCTTTCTAAGAAATCTAGGTGCTTGAAAGGAATGATACTTATTCGATAAGAAGAACAGGATATTTCTCCGATAAGAAGGAATGCATGTTTCTTCCATGACTTATACAATTAGGCAAAAAAAATGTCGGAAAAGACTCTACAGATTCAATTGCTTTTTTTTCATTCAAATTATGCGGATTATAGATATGATTTCCATTTTCCTGTATCAACTGAGATATGTTAAAAATTAATGGTTTTTCAAAAAAATGAAATTTACAAATCTTCACTTATAAGTCTTAAATGTGCATGAATACTAGTATCAACAAATAGAAATCAACAAGAATGAAAAATGATATATCCTATTTTCATATAACAGAGTATGGAATTTAAAAATGTGAAACACTTTATTTTATGACTAAATGTGACATATAGATTTCTAAGGAGAAAAAAATTGTTAATAGCAACACTCATGTTCTAATTTGCGTCAGTCAAAATAATCGACATGTATTTCAAAATATTGTTAAAATACGGCATTTCCGTATTTTTTCCAGGACGTTCATGTGGTTTCAAAGGTGGAAGGAATGCTTTGTGCAACCTCAGCGTTATTCTATCAACATGCGCAAAACTTTCAAATCATCGGAAATTATTCATTAATGATCATTACAATTTGATTTCCAAATGGTCGCTTACTATTTTGAAATGTCTGTTTTAAAATGGTGAGAATGAGTGCCTAATATCGATGCTATTGTGAGATGCTATAATTGTGCTGCAAGACAACTTTTATAGTTTCTTATTTCAATCATTTAAGATCTTTTAGACACAATTGTCAACGTGCAGTCATGGATTGGTAAAAAGAGCACATAATTCAGCATGAGATAAACTGAATGATAATACTCGAATTTTAGAAAATCATTAATATGAAAGAGAAAAAGCAAATAAAGGATACAAACAAAAAGCTATTTCAAATGCAAGTTTTGAAAACTGTGTATTTCTATTACTTGTAGCCATGCAACATAAAAATATGTACATGAAATTGAAAGATTCATAAATATTTTAAGAAAAAAATATTGAAATGGAAATATATACTCTAATTTTTATGATATCATCAAAAGTATGGAATGTACCTATCAGTAACAGCATTCTTCTTTCGATGTAAACACTTACGAAGAAAAATATCAGGATGGATACTTATCGTATATTAGTAAACCAATAAAAATACTGAAAGAATTTATAAGAAATAAACCAAGCAATATTCGGTAGGTTCTTTCGTCTTTTCGAATGATAGAGATCATCCTCTTGTCAAAAGAGAAGATTTAGGAGAATGATACGAGGGAAGCAGGGATTCCCGAAATTGAGCCAATATGTCAGGATACAATGATGCGACGTGAAATTGTCAAGAAAGGGAAAGATATTTGTTCATTTATTTGTACGGAAGGAATTTCATATGATTTTCTGATCCTGTGCCAGAAATCAGAAAATGAGAAAATAGTCCGTTTGTATAAAAAGTATAATTTGATGCTTCTTCTCTTTCGTTTTCTTTACAAAGTTAGAATTCGCAGAAAAGAAAATGCATTTGAAAGATAATTTCATAGAAATGGGATATTATTTTTTTATTTTATAATATTATGAGTTTTTCAAAGAAATATTTTTCCAGAAATTTATATTACTCCTTTTTTACTTTTAACGTACCTAAATAAAACATAGCTGTTTCAGACATATGCTAGTTTAAATTTTTGTACAAATCTTGAATGCTATTTTTAGAAATATATCCAAATTTAGCTGGGAAAAAAGCTGCATATCCAAATTTTTTCGTACTTTTTTGACGTAATATAAATATATATATTTTGACATAATATAATATAAAATCGCAATATATTTCGCACATTTATTTGACATATCATAAATAAGATGCTTTTTTTAAAAAAAATTGGTTTTTAAAATGCTATTCATTTTTAAATCCAAGATATTATCTTACAAGTATACTTGGAGGAATTTTTTAGATACGTTTTTAAAATTTTCTTTCCAGTAGATAATACATTCTTATGTGCTTTCGTTTACATTTAACAATGTCCTTACTATTCCTTTGGATATACTGATTCCATTGTTTCGACAGCACTCTTGAATATCAGAATAGGAATATGTCTCATCGAAAAAAAAACGGAAACATTGCTTTCTAGTTATTATTTATTTACAAAAGTCATATTGCAATTGTATAAAACTTTGTTACATCAGATTATAATGTATGAAAAGAACTGTTTGAAACCAAACAATTGCTTTTATACCCCCTTAAAATTGTTCAAAATAAGTGGAAACAACTTCTGTAATAGTAATTCCTTCACAGAAGTTATGTCCCGACACTTGTTTAATATTACTTAGCTGCGTTAAGCATGCTAGTTTCCTTCAATGCTTATTAACAATGGATGTAAAATTTTATACGTAGATTTCACAAGATCATATGCATTTTTTCGGTGTGAAAAACACATATAAATAAAATATCTCTATTCCTTCTAATAATGAAAGGGAATATCTATGCGTCTGTTGGGGCTCTGTAGGGAAGACAGCTTGACCTAGAGTCACCAAATTTGATACAAATACATTTTGGAGTATGGGAATGTGCATCTTGCAGCGATATGTAAGAAATTTTAATTGGCTGAAAATTGAAGAAAATGTTGGAGTTTTTCAGTAAGAAATTTCGAAAATATATTTCACACAAAAATTGTTTTTACAAAATCTTAAAATATTTGAAGTTATCTTCTTAATGATAGCAATTTAATTGTCTTCAATGGTTTTTTTTTTTAATTCTTGAATTTTTAAAAATACTCGATGTACAATTTGCAACATTATTTTTAAATGTTGAAATTAAATTCAAACCGTTTCCATTGCTATGGGAGTTTCTCTTTTGTTGTTTAAAGCTATAGAATGAAGATTCTACACATTCTTTGGTAATAAGATAATTACCAATGAATCTAATATAATAATACATAAATGTTCATTCATAAAGTAAACCTGAATAAATAATAATTAAATCAGAATTTGAAAATTAAAAATGCTTTATTAAGAGAAGCATGAATCTCAAACTATACACACGAGATTAAATTGAAATAAAACTCAGTCACTATTAGCGGCGAAGCAGTTAGTCGCTAAAGGCGGCTAGATTGCCATTTAGATAGAAGAAAACTTTCAACAAGAAAACTGTTTTCAATGTCTTCCTTTTTTTATTTCGGGAAGTGATAATTAAGTATATGAAGTAAAATGATTTAGAAAAAAAATTCTCTCAGTTGCAATCAAAGCAAAAATTTCGGATTATACACATTTATATAGAAAAATATTGTTTTGAATTGATGATTTTTTATATAGTAACTAGCTGATATACCCGGCGTTGCTCGGGATGAAAATATTTTCAAGGCTATGAACTTGTAAAAATTTAAACTTGACTAAAAAGTGTTTCGCATCAGCATCTTTCGTTCATTTTCGTTTGACCTCTCCCGTGTCGTCTGACCTTTCGGCCAGCACTTCCTTTTGTCTCCACATTTTGAACCACCTGGCATGAGTCTAGCAATCCTTGGAACTCAACATTTCCTTCCTCATTATTACCACCTAGACAACAGAAGTTTTTTAATACCATGATTTTATTACCATCATCCAAAGTACCATTCTCTTCTTTTTTGGTTCTATGTGCCTGATCGGAAAACACCCGATACTGTTCCTTCTTTTTCTCTTTAGATCCACTCCATCCGGAGCCAGACACAATAACCTTTAGTGACTTTACACACTCATTTAGGAACATTTAAAAGTTTGTGAAAATTAAATGAAGCATCGGATAGGGATAATATTAACTAGAATCATTGGATTGCTGTGCAAACATATTGAAAGATAAAAAAGGATAAAAAACGAAATAAAAGTGGAAATAAAAATTCTGCCTTTCTGTTAATATTCAAAGGAATCAATATTTTTTATAACTTTAACAGTGGCAACAACACGGGCATGAAGGATTTTATAGAATAAAAACTTGTTTTGAATTTATTTGAAATAATAGAAAGCTTTGTTACAAATTGTGTGTTTGAAATGAATTTCGAAATGTTTTTCAAAATTGGTCAAAAAATAACGTATACCATTTAAATTCAGATCTGTTAGAAGAAAATTATCTGGTCATTTAGATGGTACATAAATCATCTTCGTGAAATAAATATTTCAGAAGTTATTGGCGAAAAACTCAGAAAAAACGCCGAAAATTGGCATATTTTTTTATTTAATTAAATATTTTAAGAATAATAATTTTCGAAAGTTGAAAAAAGCACAGTTGATAGTGAAATGGACTTCAGAATGGCTTGCGCAAATTTCATGTCGATGCTGTTCAAAGTTTAGGAAGAATTCTTGTCACAGTTACACCGGTAAAACATCTTTTTTTTCTCCCTAGTTCGTCTCCCTCCGACAGGAACAGGGCTAAGTAACCTCGAAAGGCTGACACTAACGGAAATAAAAATGTCCAAAGAAAATAATATTTTCTTATATTAATTTTGACAGCGGTAAAAGTACGTGTATAAAGTATTTCATGAAATAATAATTTCGTTTCAATTTAATTTTATAACAAAAGAAGATATTGTTACAAATTGTGTTTAAAATGAATAATTGAATGTTAATTACAATTAGAGCAAAAGTTATACTTCAATGGAATTAGTATAATTAAAAACCTAATTTTGTGCTCTTTAAGATGGAGTAAAAATAATTGTCGCGCAATAAATATCTCAGAAGTTATTGGCGAAAAACGTCTAATCATTTGA
This sequence comes from Araneus ventricosus, assembly GCA_013235015.1. Lineage (NCBI taxonomy): Eukaryota > Metazoa > Arthropoda > Arachnida > Araneae > Araneidae > Araneus > Araneus ventricosus. Next base: position 235,116 of record BGPR01000719.1, on the reverse strand, counting down.
GTTAACAGTGGCAAATTTTCGTTATTTAATTAAATATCCTACGAACTACTTAATTCTAAAAGTTGAAAATAGCGCTGTTGATCTAAAAATATGTCCCAGAATGTCGTGTGCAACTTTCATGTCGCTACCGTTCATCGTTTATGAGGAGTTGTTGTGACGGACAGACACATATATTTTCTGTTTTATATTATAAATGTAGAATTTAGATTCCTCTTCACAAGAATTCATAAAATATAAACGCTCTTTAGAATCAGATCAATAACAGAAGTAGGAAAATGTGTTGTTACAGCAAATATCATAACCATTTCACAAGAGATAACTTTATCATAAATTTCGTTTACTTTATTCTAAAAAAATTATTTAAAATCGGTTTTCTTCCTCTTATAACGAAAATTAATTGTAAACAGTTCATTTCAATTGAAATTAATTTGAATGTAACAAAAAATTCTTAAATAACATAACTTTTGGAAAGGAAAAAAATATTTTTCTCATTTAGTTTAAACCATTTCTGTATGCTATAACAAAACAATTTTCTTTATAAATAATATAAATGGTAACAAACGAATTAAATCTATCGAATTCAAATTACCGGTTTCTTAGTGCATTAAACAATTTTTCCCCTGCCGTTTTAGTATTACTTGCTTAAATTTTAATTTTCTATATTACATTTAAACAAGAATACTTCAGATTGTTCATAAAGGTATTATTTATAAAACGTATGTATATTTTGCAACATATTTTGCGAGGTTGTAACATAATTACTTAAAAATTCACATGAATGATATCTAATCAAGTTGTTTCAAAAGTCATTTTAATATTTTATTAACCCTCTGAGAGCCCAATTATTTTGAACTTTTAGCTCTCAGGTTAGAAAACTTTGCTTTTAAAGTAAATGAATCCATCTTTTTTGTATTTAATTATATCTCTGAAATCTTACGAATACTTTCACCCTGATTGTTTAAGAAAATATACATATAAATACGAGCTATCTGCTTTTGAACTGAACATGAAAAACGGAAAAAGGAGTTTGCACCAGTCGGAGGGTTTTCTTGAAATCCATTCATTTTTCTGAATAGTTTTTATATAATCTTTTTAATGGTACTTAAATAAAAAAAAATCATGCATGTTTCGTTAACCACACTTTAGTACATTTGGTCTCCAAGATATCCTAAACATTTTCTTGTTAACTTTTAATAATTTGACATACTTTTTATGAAATAGTTAAACAAATATAGTATAGTATAGTATAGTATAGTATAGTATAGTATAGTATAGTANAGTATAGTATAGTATAGTATAGTATAGTATAGTATAGTATAGTATACATTACCTAATTTAGTTATAATATTTTCACTATAAATGCGGAACTGTATTTCGGATATAGCTCATGGCATTATTGCCATGACATTGTATTGGAAGGCAATTAGTTATTTTCTTGTTCTTATCTTGTAATATTTTGGAAATTTACTCCTATACTTTTGCTTTTCCAACAATTGACTTTCACAGAAGGTTAGGCGCCTATAAAATTGAATTTAATGTGACATAATCGGTTCCTAAGATCGATTGGCATTTGATTGTTTGAATTCCAATTCTGGGTTGTCTTTTTCATAGTAATAGTTTATAATCTAATTGTCTTTATGTATTTCATTGTATGATTATTAATTAGGTAACATTATATTTATATTTAATTTTAATTATTGGTTTAATAGGTATATTTACTGAAAATGTTATTTGAATTTTAATTGCTTGTAAAATATTTAACTATATATATAATGATATTTCATCATGTGCAGTATAGAGTAGATGTGGTAAACCCAACCATGGCGCCGCGGAGATTATGGTAACCACTTTAGTTTCGGTTTGAGAATCTGTTCTGGCAGACAGAGAGTCGAGTCTCGTGCGTGATGTAACATATGAAGTAGGTGTGGTGAGTGGAACCAACAATAAAATATGGAATAAAAATATGTCTACTTTCTCCATAAATGATGACCCTGTGAACCCCCTTTTGAACAGTTTTTCGTCCGAAAAAAAAAAGTACATGAAGATCCTACCTCTATCAATTCGATATTCATCGTTCTATCCCTTTGTTCCTGGCATTAGAGTGACGACTTCCCGTTTCTTTTTCGGGAATGGCAAGCATTTTTAAATGTCTGGCAGATAAGTGGATTTTTTTTTCTGTTTCATTATTCTGTGCTTTTGATTTGAAATCGGAAATTGTTTTATCGTTTTAATATTTTACTGTCGTTTTAATGTTTAATGTTTGTATTAATTATTTGCATATAAAAACTTTCTTATGAAATCATATTTTATAAGGTTAAAAATGCCAAATTATCATTAACTATAATATTCCTTGTTATTATAACAGATCATTATATATATTTATTTATATGGTAACCTTGTTCTAAAGCCTTGCACAATGTCTGACATAAATGCTGTGCAAATTCCAGTGTTTAATAGGTCAGATCCCGGTTTATGGTTCGTAATGTGCGAAAGTACTTTTGCTCTTGCTACTCCAAAAGCAATAACTGAATCGGTAACCAAATACAATTATATAGTCTCTCACCTACCTCCCGATAGTGCGTCTTTAATTCGAGACGTACTTATGAAACCAGATGCTACTGATCCCTACTCACAAATCAAAAAAGAACTCATAAATCGTTCGGGTGAATCATCCCAAGAAATTCGAAAACTTCTTTCGGGGGAAGAATTAGGTAATCGTAAACCATCCGAACTGTTACGCAACATGAAACGCCGTGCAGAGTCCTTGAATGTAGCAGATAACTTAATGTTAGAATTATTTTTGCAGCGTTTGCCGTCTTCGGTTCAAACGATTTTAGCTGCGGTTTCCGAACTCACGAAAGCTGCCGAAATTGCAGACAGAATTATTGAAGTTTCGCCTTCTCCTATTGAAACTTTTGCAGTTTCTAAGAAAAATGAACAATCACTCGAAACTAAACTATTTCTGGAAATTGAAAAATTAAATAAAAGAATAGATCGTCTCTCGTTTTCTCGCGGTCGCTCACCATATCGTCAAAACAAAAACTCTCGCGAAAGAAGCACTTCTAATAAGCGTGACTTTTCGATTTGCTGGTATCACAGGCGCTTTGGAAACAAATGTAGAGTAGAGAAATGTGTTCAACCGTGCACATGGCAGGGAAACGAAACCAGCAAAGAATAGCGGCGACTTATTCTTTGCCTAAAGAATCACGTCGCCTGTTCATTCGAGACCGGATAACAAATATCTCCTTTCTGGTCGACACCGGCTCTGACGTGTCTTTAATCCCTGCTAATGTCTATCAGAAAAGAAATTCTTCCCAACAAACCCTTTTGGCCGCAAATTCTTCCAACATTAATGTATATGGACAGAAAACATTATCTTTGAATTTTAATTTAAGAAGAGACTTTATATGGACTTTTCTGATTGCCGATGTAAGTACACCTATTCTTGGAGCAGATTTCCTCCATTATTTTGAATTGGTCCCAGATCTCCGGAACAAATGCCTTAGAGATACAAAAACAAAATTGCAATCAGTAGGCCATTTAAAGTATGCTAATCTCCACTCGGTTCAAATTTATATTTCTAGGGATACGGTTTTTCATAAGCTTTTAAAAGAATTTCCTTCTATTACAAAATTGCCTAATCCAAATCAACCTGTTAAGCATAATACTGTTCATCACATAGTAACAAAAGGTCCTCCTGTGGTGGCAAAACCCCGAAGGCTGGCTCCAGACCGTCTTAAAATCGCAAAATCAGAATTCCAAAACATGATGCACCTGGGGCATTTACGACCTTCGAAAAGCAATTATGCTTCCCCACTTCACATGGTTCCCAAAAAAGGAACTTTAAATTGGAGACCTGTTGGTGATTACAGAGCTTTAAATTCTCAAACATTAAAAGATAAATACCCCATTCCTTGTATCGCTGATTTTACAGCTGAATTACATGAATCAAAAATTTTTAGTCGAATCGACTTAATAAAAGCTTATCATCAAATTCCCATTCACCCAGAAGATATTCACAAAACTGCAATTTGTACTCCTTTCGGTTTATTCGAAAGTACAAGAATGCAATTCGGACTGTGTAACGCATCTGCGACTTTTCAACGTTTTATAGATGAAGTTACTCGTGGTTTACCAGGAGTTTACGCTTTTGTCGATGACATTCTGATAGCATCTAAAAATCATGAGGATCATTACCAACATTTAAAGACCTTATTTTCAAGATTAGATGAATACGGCCTATGCATAAATGTTTCGAAATGCATATTTGGTACATCGACAATAGACTTTTTAGGTTTCAATCTTTCAGAAAACGGAATTAAGCCTCTACCTGATAAAGTCAAATGTATACTAGATTTTCCTAAACCAGATACTTTAACTCAGTTGCGTAGATTTTTGGGAATGTTTAACTTTTATAGATGTTTCATACCTAAAGCCGCACATATACTTGCTCCCATAGTACAGTTTTTAGAAGGGCATACTAATAAAAAGAAATCTCATTCCAGTGTTCGCAAATCATTCGAACAACTCAAATGGAATGAAAACGCAGAACAAGCTTTTCTTGCCGCTAAAAACGCGATTGCCGAAGCCACTCTTTTGAGACATCCTATTCCAGGAGCTCAATTGAGCCTATGGGTGGACGCCTCAGATGTTGCTATAGGAGGCACTTTATCTCAATTATCGCAAGGGAAATGGGAACCGATAGCCTTTTTCTCCATGAAACTGAACAAAAGTCAGCAGAAGTGGTCAACCTACGACAGGGAATTATTTTCAATTTATTCGGCTATAAGAAAATTCAGACATATGTTAGAGGGCAGAAATTTTTCAATATATACTGACCAAAAACCGCTAATATATGCTTTTAAGCAAAACCCAAATAAATGTTCCCCTCGACAATTACGCCACTTAGATTTAATTTCTCAATATTCGACCGATATTCGGCATGTGCAAGGTTCTCAGAACATAGTTGCTGACGCACTTTCTAGAATCGAAGTTGATTCTACTACTAAATCTCCAATTTTAAATTTTAAAGAATTTGCAAGAGCACAGAAGGATGATTCAGATATTCAAAAATTCCTCCACAATGATGCATCCTCTCTACAATTAGAACTCAAACCCTGCCAGACTTCCAACTGCAATTTACTTTGCGATACCTCAACTGGAGTTCCACGTCCTTTTGTTCCTACTTCCTTTCGAAAAGTCATATTTGATCATCTACATAATCTTGCGCATCCTGGGATAGCAGCTTCAACCAAACTTATTAGTGCTAGATACGTTTGGCCAGGTATGAAACACCAAATAAAACAATGGGTCCGGTGTTGTGAATCATGTCAGAGATCGAAAATCCAGAGGCACACTAAAACGCCTCTAGGCACATTCTCTCTTCCCGATGCCCGATTCACACACATCCACATCGATATTGTAGGTCCCTTGCCACCCTCTGAAGGTCAAAATTATCTTCTCACGATAATTGACCGTTTCTCCAGATGGCCAGAAGCAATACCTATCCCAGATATGCGAGCAAAAACTATATGCCGTGCAATTTTCGATACATGGATCTCTCGCTTTGGATGCCCATCTGTAGTAACTTCTGATCAAGGATCCCAGTTGCGTTCATCAATGTTTGTTGAATTTACTCGCATGCTGGGAACTCAAAAGATCCAAACAACTCCGTACCATCCGATTTCAAACGGAATTGTCGAACGCTTTCATCGACATTTAAAATCGGCAATTAAAGCTCATGAAAATGAGAAATGGTCAGAGTTAATTCCAATAATCCTTCTAGGCATCCGAACAGCCGTGAAAGAAGATTTGCAATCTTCTTGTTCGGAACTTGTGTACGGTACAACCCTACGTCTTCCTTGTGACATGATCGATGTATCAGACATTCCTCCTTGTGATATTGAATTCATAACTGATCTTCGTCATAGAATGCAACAGCTAAATCCTGTCGCAACATCCGCTCACTGCACCGATCGATTCTACATCCATCCTTCACTGAAATCTTCATCTCATATCTTCTTAAGAGTAGATCGTGTGCAGCCACCATTACGTCAACCTTATACTGGTCCTCATAAAGTGTTGTGCAGAACAGATAAAACAATCACCGTTGACATTAATGGTCGAAAAACTACAGTTTCCCTGGACCGTGTCAAACCGGCACATCTTCTCCCGGAAACTGTGTTATCTCCACCTCCAGTGATCAAAAACTTAAAAAGCACTGATGTTCATACATCCAAAAAAGACGAACCTCCAACATATGTCACGAGATCAGGAAGACGTGTACATTTCCCAAAAAAACTGACTACTTACATAACTTAATTTTTTTTCTTTCTTTGTATATATATGTATATATCTCATTTATATGTTCCTATTTTCTCTTTGTATATTTCATATTCAACATTATTTATGTATTTCTTCCAGTGCGGATTCTCAAACAGACAAAAAAAGTTATGTTTGTAAAATTTTGTATTACTTTCGTTCCCTTGGGTTTTAACCCTCAGTCACTGGGGGGATACTCTGTGGTAAACCCAACCATGGCGCCGCGGAGATTATGGTAACCACTTTAGTTTCGGTTTGAGAATCTGTTCTGGCAGACAGAGAGTCGAGTCTCGTGCGTGATGTAACATATGAAGTAGGTGTGGTGAGTGGAACCAACAATAAAATATGGAATAAAAATATGTCTACTTTCTCCATATAGACATCTTAGTAAACAGGCAGTCGTTGAAGTCCAAATAAGTTTATTTAATTTACTTCATAAGTTTCAGCTGGTTTTAAATATTTCTGATTAATATCAAGCCATGTTTTAAAATAAAAACGCAAAGCGCGGCCACCGGCAACAAAAGAAATAAGCCACGCCGAAGCGGGGCGTCTGGTAGGAAGGCTACATGGTTTTAAAAAGAGGAAGTTGCACCATCGCAGCAAGATTAAGTAGTATTGTGAAAAAAGGGGAATTCTCGATCGTGAGAGCGGTTGAAACTGGATTTCAGCCATTTAAAATGACAGTTAATTGTGTATTAGAACTAAAGTAGAAATAATTTTACGAATTAAATTTTGAGTGGCGTTTTTTTAAAATTAGGAGAGTGTTAAATTATTATATATATATATATATAAGGTCCCGATGGCATAGGGGTAAGGTCTCGGCTTCAGAGCTGTTGGGTTTCATGATCGATACCCGATTTCAGTAAAAGATCTGTAGTGTATGTAGACCTGTGCACGTTCAATTCGACTTCGTAGGTCATGCGTCCTCTCGCTGGTGTGGTGAGGAAGTTTGGAGAGAGTCGTGCATGTTCTATTATCGTCCTCGTCATCTGATCACGGTTCAAAACTACTTGGTCTGTCGCAAAATAGCCCTCCTGTTTCTTCAAAGCGGGTGTTTAATATGATTAAACTAATATAGGTGGGTTTAGTTATTATTGTGGACGATGAGGATTATCGTACTAACAGAAAATTTCAGATCTAATCATAACCTTTCTAATATTAAAAATGCTAAATAAATATAGTGAGCCACAGCTAGTTATTAAAATCCTAAGAGAAACAATTTTTAAAATCATGGTTTGAAAATATTTATTCATATCTAATTGCAAAATATGGAATTCTCAACAAAAAACGGTATGTATATTTTTGCTGTTTAATAAATTTGCTGAACAGAAGAAAATTCATCATTGTCGAAAGAACTAATCAAGAAAATGCAATTTTCTATAATTATTAACGATTAAATTTTTAAAAAATTATTCGAACTACGATTTAAACTCATATTGAAATACTTCTCTAAAGAAATATTATTGTTGCCGGGCTATTAAGTGCATGTAGTTTATGAGTAGAGTATTAGAAAGGGGAGCGAAATAGATCATGCACCCTGATCACGTGACAGGAAATATCTGTAATTACTTCTCGAGCCGGCGAAGTGGATTGAGAGAATTAATATTAATGATCGAATGTTGTGGGAAGTTTTGATGTTGTTTCTCCTGCGGCCTGAGTAGGATTTATTTGCAGAACAAAGTGGTCTCTGACATACAAAAATACCTATGATAAATTAAGATTGAATCTAGTGGTTTTCAGTAATATTCCCCGGGAAATTAGGATTCGATTCTTTAGTTACTAGGAAATGCTTTCGCCTTCTCTGAAGGCAATCAAGAATTCGGCATAAGTTATTTACTTCTTTAAGTGAGAGAATACTCCGATGAGTCTGATTTAACATTTAAGATGACAATTCTAGTCCTCTAAAACAATTCTATTTTATGCTATTTAATTTGATTTCAATTGGTAATTCACGGTCTGTTTACATTTCGTAAAATTTCATTAAATTTTTCGCTCTGTTTTGTCAATCTGATTATGTCGTAAAGGACAGATTGTTTTCGTCTTTTGTAAATGCAGTCTAGAACTCTGCCTAAATTATTTAATTATTTCAGTTACAGAAAACACTGCTGAGATTTATTTTATATTTAAGAGGAAAATTCTATTTCCATAAAATAGACGTATTTTATGCTTTTTAATTAGTTTCCTTCGGTAATTCAGATTATGTTTACATTTCTTATGATTTCATTGAATATTTACCTGTATTTTGTCAAAGTGATTTTTGTGTTAAATAGCAGTTTATCATCGCGCTAAACTGATGTCAAGATGTGCACCTAATTAAAACGAAGCGTAAAAAAGACGATTCCCAAACCATGTGACCTCTTGCCTGGGTCTTGGCAGTTCAATGGATAATGAGTTTTAATAATGAATGCGCTACCTTCAAGTGGAAGTTTAAATCTAAAGTATTTCACTTATAAAATTGATTGTAAAGTTAATTAGAGAAGTTGTTTTTACCAATAAGAGAATACGAATCTTTCGCACAGAAATTATGTTAAACAATTAGTTGGTCAGAGTACGTTTCACCTGAGTTAGATTGAGTTACGCGATTTACATAGGTTAGCTTTATAAAATAAAAAGGAAATTTGTACAGGAGCTGCGCGACCACTAGATAATGTCTATGATCTTTTTTTACAACTTAAATTTAAAGCAAACAAACAGTATGTTTTAACGTAAACTAAGTATACTGCGTGCGAAGTAATACATAGGAAATTTTCATAGGAAATTTAGATCATGTGTTGATTTGTTTCTCCTATCATTTACTTTTAGTACTTAAGTTGTTTTTTTTTGTGTGGGTATGTAACATTCACGACTATAAAACTTATTACAAATAACGCTTCATTTATCTTCAAGAATTTTAAAGAAATCTCTACTATGGGAATCTTTCTTTAGAAAATTTACTAGTCTGAAGATATTAAAATAGTATCTAAAATTACATTTCTAATTAAATGCATTAAACATTGTTTAAGCAAATTGTTTTGTTATAAATGTGTTTCATTTATTTTGATTTGAATTACCTGTGAATAAATTCTTAATTATCCGTCTAAAATAACTTTTCATAAATAGAGAAATAATTTTTCATGTGTGATGGAAACTGAACGCTGCTGATTGAACTGCTTTAATCTGTTACTATTCGAACGGTATAACATTTAACCAACAGAGAGAATATTTGAATTAATCAATCCGAGGTAACCATGCACCGTTCAACTAATTACGGTGTAGATTTGAGACCATTACATGTGCTTGCATTATAAACACATTAGGATTATAGAATGAGACAATATTTTCCATAAAGATATTAGTTTGCAGCAATTGCTCGACAACTAAATAGTGTATAGGCATTCAGAATTTTGCTTGGAAAAAGGTTTAAGGGATTATTTTCGTTGAGAAAGAGAATTAAGCTAATGTGTTCGTGAAATTTCCTGCATATATCATTGTTTTTAAAAGTCCATTGTTTCGAATTTTTAATCAAATAGCATATCCTTAAATCCTTTAATAGATTGTTTCATTATAATACATAGAAACAAATTCAAAACTCCAGTTTTATATGCTCAAAAAATAAAAACTCTATCTATAAATAATTATATGTAAAAGTAGTCATGATCGTTTCGTTTTTATACTATTTTAACAAGTTGATAGTGACATCAAAATGATTTCAGTTGTATACTAAAACATTGAAATTGGAAAATTTATTACAAATTATAAAGACCTGAAACCCAGCAACTTTCAATTTCTGCCATAAGTTTTAGAATATTTTCGATATATAGAGCATGATTTAATTAACTTAATTTCTACTAAAACTATCATAGTTCTTGAAGTAAAACATTTATAATTTAAGGAAAATTAAGAAAATGCTTTGATTTACAGGTTAGTTGAAAAGAAATTGAGGATAAAGTTGTCAGGTACATTCAGGATTTTTAAACATGATGAGTTTAGACATATTAAAGGTAATGAACCAAAATAAATATGAGAAAAATCCAATATGAGAAAAGATATTTAAAAGTTTCCATTAATAACCCCACCAATTTCAGACTCGCCTTTCTTCAATGAATTTAGGTATTTTAAAATATGACACAAAAATATATCTCGTATTTATTACTTCTTAAGGGTCCTTATTTGTTTTGTATCAAGAAAGTAGATATTGCCTGGTTTTATTTTGGGTTCAATAATATATATATATATATATATATATATATATAATTTCCCTTTTCTTACGTGTTTGCTCGTTCCTTTTTATTTTTTCACATCCCTCTAAAGGAAAATGCCTCTCAGGTTGCTAGTTCTAGTGTAATAATTCACAAATCCAGAGAATTTCTGATTTTTGTTAATAGTAAGCCCAATTTCAAATTCAGTTGCATTTTATAAATGTACAGTAGAATTATAATGATCCGAATCGAATGGGGATCGGGGCGATTAGGATATTCGGACAATTGGATAAAGCTCAGAAATTGGGTGCAAAAGACACCATTCATATTAAAAGTTTATTTCATAAAATTAAATTTAACAAACATAAGGTACACAAGACTGTAAATACTGTGATACTGACATAAAAAAAGAAGCCTTAAACTAAATTATGTAATAAGATTCAATAGATACATACATAAGTGTTAATCCTCTGACTTTGTAATTTATTTAAAACCACTTTTTAGACGCACCGTTTGCAAATGTGTTCAAATACCGCTGAGACAAGCGATTTGTTATTTATATGCGAAGTTTTATTAGCATAAAAGATCCAACGCTATAAAAATACAAAGAAAACTCATTAGCCAGTGAAAATCGCAGGATGCAGCAGAAAATAGACTTGCCTCCAACCCGCAGAAATCGCAGAATGCACAGTCAGAGGGTTAAAATTACATGTGAACAATACAATATCTGTGCACCCTATTTTATTTAAAACACATGGAAAAGAATGTATTGCATTGAAAAATGAACACATTTCAGTTCGGCAAGGTCCCACAGAAGTTTGTGGGCAAACAGCTGCGCAGCGTTGTATTCGGGATCCCGCTTCTTTCACCCGAAAACATTTTCAAAGTACGTATTGTTTAGAAGCGGATTCGCGCTTTTGAGCATGCCTGGGAGGAGTTATTTTCATCAAAATAGGGGGGGGGGAGAGTGAAGAATGGAAGGATGATGTGTTAACATTTTACTGAGCGTGATCTAACAAAGAACCTCGGAAATGCGCTCATATGACTCATTGAATGACACCCCTTTCCGGTGTAAAATCGTCCAAAAGTGGTAGCAATCCGTTGCTGAACAGTAAACGTCTCTCCATGCGCAGGAAAGGTTTCATCATCCGTCTCTTTTCCAATGTCATCTTTTTCCTCGTCATCGTCTTGTTGTCCATCTATGATCGAATACAAACATACTGTGTAAATTAATAGCTCAAATTGACAGCATGTAGTGTCGAGGAAGGCGTAGGAAGAGATGTGGGGATGGGACGAACCGTGACGTCAGTTCAGTGGCTCTCCATTTACGACTAAAAATAGCCTATTTTGGTGAAGGACGCGTTAAAGCAACTGACCGTGTTGTCACTATTACTTCCCCAATTAAGGCATTCGTTTTTCTCCCAAAATTGATTCGGATAATTGGAGTACTACTGTACTAATTTCATATGTTCTACCTAATGTGAATAAATTCAAATTTTTTAGAGTTAAAAATTTAGCGTCAATCATAAACATTTGACTATCAATTAGTTAAACAAAAGTATTTAAAAAAGTAAAAGGCTTAGTATTTGCGTTAATTACATTAAGAATAAATAATAGTCAGTAAGTTTTAAACAGCTTCCGTATTTAATAGAAACTTTTTATTTCGTATCAAGAAACTGTATCTTTTTGATGTCCACCTAGAATATGGAACTTTATGACAACTTCTCATTTCAGTAGAAAAATAACTTTAATTACTTGCTTGCTTTTTTAAATCGAAATTTAGCAGTATATCAGTCTAGTAACAGATCACTACAATATTCATTTACAAAAATTATTTAGACTCATTGATGCTATTTATTTTTAGGGCCCTCATAACTCCTTTTGATTACACGTGTGCATAATAGAATTGCTTATTTTCTCTGAAGGGTCGCTTATGTTTAATTTCTATGACCCAATCTGCATTATTCATTGTAGCTTGTGTATCTGTAGGAATTAAAAGTAGAAGAACTGTAAACTTTTGAAATCAACAGATGTTACTTTTTCTCTTAAAATGGAACAATCTCTACTTATGGTTATAATGAAAATAAAATATTCTGTGCTTTCACTAAGTTCCTGAGTCCTCCCCATCCTTTCAATTTTCCCTTACTATGAGAGCGGCGACTGCTGTTTTCATGAAGCGTTGTATAGGATCGTAAAGTTGTTATACGCTATGAGAGCATTTAGAACACTAAACTTTTTAGATGAAAACAGTAAAAGATACGAGGAAAAGTCAATTATTAAGTTGTGGAGCATAATCGATTATGTGCGGAAGGATACCTAGTGTCCATTAATGGCAAGAAGATAATGCATGAAACACTTAATTGCTTTGTTGTTGTTTTAGGAAGTGTAACATCACGAAACGTAAAACGGAGAAGGCGCAGTTGCTTGTTATTAGGCTACTGTTTCTTTCTTGCTGAGAGTGCTTTCCGTCAGCTACGAGACCCAACATTCTAAAACTGAAGTAGAAACAGAATCACTTATACATCTCTCAAATCTCTTGGAGATCACGAACAAATAAATGCACGATTCATACGTTCTCTTCCAAGTCTTCATTTGCAAAAGGTGACTTCTGTTCTAAATCGATGGTAATCTACAATTTAGCAATTTGCTTTTTTCCAGTATTTCATTAAGTTTTCGAAAATAAAACACTAACTCCGAATTTCATCCCTAGGTGGCGGAGTCAGGTCTAACTGCGCAACTCTTAGCCACTTTACTAAACTACTTTGACACCAATTTCATAACTTTAACTGTCCCCGTTTTGAAGTTAAGAGGAAGGGAGATTCCTCAAGGCAAACAAATTTCAGATCCATATGGGTTATTATTATTATTACCATTTTCGGTTCCAGTACGGCTGAGATCACGCACATTTCAGCAGACAAGCCCGAACACATCTGCAGGCACCTTCTTCGGGCTTGGTAGACCAGTCTCGTGGTTTACCAGATGTGTCCCGGTAAGAGTTCATTTTATACGTTTCTTTTTAAAAGGACTCGTGTACGAAACACCTATTTCGCAGCAGAAAGCAGGTAAAATTCTCCAGGCAGCATAGTGTGCTAAAAATATTCCTGGTATTCCGGGCAGCGTCGATGCAAGGCGTGTATGAATGCGTCTGGTAAAACTTTTGAGCATCTACTCAATTTCCTACTTAAAAAATATTGTCGAAAGAATCTTCGTCGTCGTCGTTGCTTTACGTACGATATTTAATATCATCTGCTGCCACCAAATGCTGGTTGCGTCCCTATGTGATTTTAGATTCTTATCATATGTGTGAATTGCCATTTCATTTTGGTGTTTAACGTAGGACTACATTACTCCCATTGGGGTCTCAGAAAGGAATTTGATTCACACGCTAAAACGCCGCAAAACTTGGTATGGGAGATCTTCTATATCTCGATAACTACATATGTTAAAAACGTAACTAATGCCTTATTTTAGAGATAAGGGGTAACAACAGAAGTTACAAAAGAAATTGAAAATCGGAATTGTAGTTCAGCAATTACTGAGTCGCAAAGTTGGACAACAAATATACGCATGAATTGATCCTCGGTGACGCGATCCTCTATATCTCAGTAACTACATTTGTTAAAAACATAACTAGTATTATTTTAGAGATAAAGGGTGAAAACAGAAGTTACAAAAAAAACCTTACTTAAACTTAAAAACTTACGAGAAACTTCGAGCAACAAAAGAGTCACTCGAGTAAAGTAGTCAGCCCTACGCCTTTAACATCAAAGGCTGTTTGAAAATTAAAGTTTATGCAGTTTATGGATGAAACTCCTACCATAAACGCATTTCATTCTCGGCTTCAAATGTGTGGGTGACTTCTCACAAAGTGAACTTCTATTCACAATTGGCCGACTGTGGCGCCCAACAGGTTCTCTGGGATAAATGGTTGGAAAAAAAATTCAGTTAAATCTTTAATCCTTAGCTTGGCTTTTATGGTTTGCCCAGCAAAGTAGCTTTAAATTTTGATAGATATTTAATTCGTACTATTTTAGAAGCCTTTCACACGTTATGTTCATTGCGCTGTGCGCCTCCCTAATTCTCTGCCATCTCACCTAATACAGAAACTTTAATCTGAAATGGGAAATGATTAAACTTGAACTAGATCAAAAACTTACTTGCCCAAACGAAACTTCATAAAAAATTTTTAAATTGTAAGAGGAATCATTCAATATCGAAGTTTTGTTTGTACTACCTGATAGGTTTTATATTTTAAGTAATAACTTAGAAGAATTTTGTTTATTGATTGAGTTTACATTAGACTTAACTTAAAGCTTAGACATAAAATCAAAGCTTATATCCAAATGAGTGACACTATACTTTATATATCCAATTATATTACAGGAAAGAGAACCAGTGTTTAAAAATTGACGAACTATAAGAAATTTTCATCATTGCTGTATTCTGAAATTAAACCTTAATTGCAATAATCCCAAAATTTAAAAAAAATTAAAAATTTAATAGCTTGTTTTGAAAACAACGCTATTTAATGTTCAAATAATAAACCGAATCCTCATATCCTGCTTATCAACAATGGAAGAAAAACCTAGGGTAAAATATTTGCAGCAACAATCAAATTGATTTGAATTTCATTACAAGAATGAAAAGTATTTTTATAATGTACGCTTAAAAATATTTTTTTTTAAATATTAATATTCGAAAAAATATTGTAAAGCAATTAAAATGGTATCACTGAAAAGATTTTTTAAAGTTAAAAATCCTTTTTGTGTCATAACACTTTCGGAAGTCATCGCGAAAATACGCTGAAATTTCATTTAAATTTAATTAATAAATTTTAAATTAATTTACGACCTTCCAAAGTATGCGTGAGCCAAATTCGGTAGCTCGAGGTTCAACGGTCTGACCTGTAGCACAGAGCACAACAGACACACTAATATAGTAAATTTGCTTTCATTATTAATAGATATTTTTTTTTATCCTTTTCCTCGTTTTATTATTTAGAAAAAACGACATTGGAACTTAATTATAATAAAACATCATTTTAACAGATGTTTATATTTAATGAGTCGGATCCAACTTTTATTCATTAAGAAGTGAATGTAATTGATTATTATTTTTGATATTCATGAAGTTGTAACAAAATATCAGTGATGGCTCATTTGTAAATAGAGTTTTCCACTTTTCAATTAAATTATTTCTCTAATCTATTTTATACAAATCATTGTATTGGATACGAAGTTGCGGAAAGTTTATCAAGCATTTAATACTAACTGCTGCCGTAATAGAGGAAACAATATGTTGCTACAAAAACAAAGAAAGTTCTCTCAATTTAATACTGAAATATTTTGCTTAAGTAAAAGCTAACTCATAATAAGCTATGTTGAAATGTTCCTTGAAACTCTAGATCATATTAAAGAGTACTAGTTCAAATTCTAATACATACGAAAAAATGCATTTTTGTCTTTCGCTCTTATGTATCCAAAATCAATTTCTGTTATCCATTATAGTGGGAAGTTTTGAGTATAAGCAATTACAAATATTTTTAAAAGAGCCTATGCAATGTTTTGGGATAAAAATAATGAATTTTAGTAGTTTACAAAAAATCATTATGCTTTATAAGAAACTAATTCAAGGAAAAAAGTTTAAAAAATTAATGATACTAAATATGCGATTTAGAATGAAGTTTTTCAATTCTATTCTTTTCCACTTTGCTCAAAATAAATTAGTCTTAATTGGGTATTTATTTTTTAATCCAAAATAATTAGATTTAATGTAGTCCATACAGAATGATTTATTTCTTCATTAAAATAACTGCTCCAGCCATGCGCTGGTGAAGCAAAGAAATGACAGAGATTTTAAAAGCTACATGGTTTTTTTTTCCATTTACAGCGAAGTAGCATGTCTATATGATGTTAAATTTCTTAGCAACTATGATTTGAAAATATTTACAGCTAGATATAACTGGCTATTAGGATTAGATAAGAAACATAAATTGTTTGCTTCCAGTATCTTTGAAGGATGCTGCTTTAAAATGATGTTTGCAATTATTGCGCGACTGTTCCGTTATTTGGAGGAGGGGTTCCAGTCACAAGGCAGCAGTTTTTGGAATGTAGTTGCAGGAGCTTGCAATGGTTTCTCGGCAGCAGGAGTAAGCTAAGTTCCATTTTCCTTTGTGAACTTTTTTCATATTTCATTTCAATGATAGCAAATCAATACCTCCTAATTTTTGGTTTTTAATCCAAAATTTAATTGAATCTTTATAATTAGATTTTTGTACTTATATTCATCTAAATTAATAGTTTATTTTTCTGAATTAGTGTTTTTGCTGCTTATGCTTCCGAACACTTTCAATTCTCTTGGAATTTTTCGGGTCACGATGTGTCAAGTTTTGTACGAAAGTCAGGTCCCTTTCAGAAAAAAAATGCCCAGTTATTTATCCCTGCTTTTAGGTGACCGTTGTCGAAATCTGCAGGCCAGATTCATTTTTTTTTTCTTTTTTCCAAAAGTCTTAAAGAATTGTTTCGTTATTCATTGCTTTTAAAACTGTGTCAGGAGTGATTTCTGTAAAAGTTTAAATACAACACAACCAGTATTTCTCTCTCACTTGTGGAGCAACGAATATTCGAGTAATGAAGTCCTCAACTGCGTGAGATAAAATAAAAATGTACGCCAATGAATCCATCGACGCTTGCAAGCATAAGCTAGTATTGGAGAACGTTTTTAAGAGTAATTGTTGTAAGAATTGCAGTGAAGAAGCACTTCCTATCATGCTATAGCAAAACGATTTATATTCCTTCTTGCGTTTGCGCAACGCCTTGCTTGCGGTCATACATCCGTATGCAAAATAAAAGAATGAAAAGAAGTATAAATAAACAAATGCAAAATACAGAAATACGATACGAAACATGTAAAGCAGATAAACAGAAAAATACATTTCCGTTTCGTACAAAAGCTGCGACAATGAGAGAAAACAAAATAATAATTACAATAAATACCCAAAAAGAGGGAAAATGAAAAAACACCCTTATTGCACATAAAGTGTGATATTCATTGTGTGGTGCTTTATCTCCGTAAATGGCCAACCATTTTACGTGAAACACAAGAAACAGACCAAGTAAGAGCTACTGAAATTGTGCGTGTCAAATGTTTATCACAGCTTGAAGTTTCAAATACCTTCCTCAAAGGCACATAAATATCTGCAACAGTTCACAAGATTTCTTTGAAATAAAACGCAACTTATTATCCTAAAGTTCAAGCTTTTTTCAAAAGGCGGAAATTACACAGGGTGCCCATTGAAGTTCTGACACACTCTTAACTTTAGAACGTCGGCAGTTATAGTCATAAAAGTAGTGTCTAGTTATCGTAAAGTTGCTATGCATTACACGATAAATCTATTTCAGTACCTCCAAAATTCCGGGTAATCTTTCTTATATCGAAATGGGCAAAAGATAGGGGTAAAAACCATTTATAAAGTCGTAGCTCATAATTGATTTATTACGAAAAGCTACCTTGCATGAATTATTCTTTATAAATGAACCCATAAACCACACATTTGTTTTCTCATGATTTCCAAATTTCGGACGTGAAGCGGCCTATCAAAAAGCCGCGTTCAGAAAAATCTTTAACGGATTAGGTGCTCAACCAGTACTTTGCTGGCAAGTCACAAAAAACAAGTGAAGTTGAGAGAGGTTACTCGTGATGCAACAATATCATGAATCGCTTAGAAGTCTAGACAAAGTTTCTTGAGATACGATATGAACAGATGAGTCATGATTTTCAAGTAGTAAAGAGACAACAGGCAGAACATCGATTACTAGGAACTGAAATTTCTCTTTCGCAAAAATTGCATGACCTTCGACTAAGACCTTCTGTTGCTTGAGAAAGTCACCGATCATGTAGAACAGTTTGCAGCGGGCATTGCGGTCCAATCCTTACAAATGTGCATCGCAGCAGCCAGAAGAATAAATTAACCCAATGACAGGTAAGTGCTTCAATCCTCCGTGTCAAGACCTCACAAATTTAGAAGTTTTGACCAAAGAAATGCACGCTTCATGTTTTTTTTTTCTAAATACTAATGCGTGCAAGGTGCTTTTCGTGGAAAATTGATGATGCTTTACATCATTATAGTTGACATCTTAACTGTAATATACCGTTTTAGTGAGAGGAACGCTAGCACTGAATTTTTGCATTAGGTCGTGCTAAAAGTTCTCGCATCGCTTAGTGCATAGACAATTCATTACATCTAGAGTTCACTGTACCTACCACTGTTATGATTATAGCTGTCGCTTTAGCAGATTAATATGACGACTGTTTAATTATGAACACGACTCTGGCTTTGACTCCCAATACATCCGTTTGTGATTGTCAGAGGTTAAAATGTTGAACTTCTCGTTATCTTAACATGGATCTGCACCTTCGACATCGTGCATTTCCTAAAACCAGAGAAAGTGAAATCTCACAAAATATATTCTGTTTACACATTGAACACACTTATAGTAAAGACAATCTCTGGCAATAGAATATTCAATCATGCCATTGACACACATCAACTCTATTTAATTATGGTAAAATGAAGTTAAAAAGTTTTTGAAAAATAAATTTAAAATATAAAAAACCAGATGTAACTCCTGAAGCTGTTGCCAATTGCCATTTTCCTGTGGCATGGCTACCCAACATCTACCTCGGATACACCATGACTGATTAATGTTCACTGCAAATACTACATTAAATCTTCATTCATCAGGACTAGCAACATTGCCTCGACTCCTTAAACCTAGGTAGCTGCCAACCAAAGTTCCCTAAGAGTTTGTCATCAGATTCATTTCTAGATAGGCAATGAAAAGAGTTCTGAAAACTGGTGTTGCGAAAGAAACAGTGGTCTCCAACCTGTCTCAATTTTGAAGCACCTTGTTCTATCTTGAAACTTCTAGAAGGGGTGAGCGGTAAATTTCAGTTGTAGGAAGGACAGACTGTTTATTCTATGTTAACCCTTCTTTGTGGAACACCTGCAATAATTTGAAGACGCCAGTTGCTTATTGAGCTGAGGAGGATGAAGCTGAACTCGTGTTACCTGATAATTTGCTTGAAATCGCGTTATCTTTGGATGTCGAGGAAGACATCGAAGACTTTCCAGACGATATCGGACCATCATCCTGAAAGCGGCCAAGATTAAGTGAACAGATTGATTAATGTATATAGGTGATATGATCTAACATGATTGCAGGTTGTCTTATTAATATTATTATTAGGATATAATATAATTTGTGCAGATTTGAATAATTATTATTGTTTTCGTTTTTTTCCTTGGTTTCAAATGATACTGCCTAACAAACAACTTAAATTAATCAATGAAATTTAATAATTCAAAACAACTTATTTTAAATACTTTTAATCGTTTGTCAATACATTCTTATTTTGAAAGTGGCTGCACGTATTCATCAACATCGACCCTTTTCGGTAGTCATGGTATTTTTTTAATAATATGACAGATGAAAACTTTATTTGCACACATTACTAACCGGTAGAAAAGATTTCTTAACCATTATAGAAATTTATTAGTATGACTGGTAATTTTAGTGCATGCAGACAGGATAATTTCTTGTTCAATCCGCTCTGTCAGGTAAAACAAACTTTCGTCAAACTTCAGTTAGTAACTTATATTAAGCGACACGAGTGTCAAAAAAGTTGTAAAAACCTAAATCATACAGAATTTTTCGCAGATTTTTTTAATGTAGTGTGATGTTTTATCAAAGGTTTATAAGCAAAAAACACCAAGAAAAATCTTTTATTCTCGGATTTTTGACTATATATCAAATTTCAAAAAGAAAATTCTTTTGATAAACCTCAGATTAATCATCAGCACTCCAAAAACATCAAGGAGCAAAAAGTCATAATTACTACAAAATTGTTTTAGTAAACTATCTAAAGACTACAATAAGATTCCGATTTCTTAACAGCAGAATATCCATGAATTATCTATAATATTCATAAATAAGTGCTTAGAACACATGCTATATTTCTTCTGTCGACAGGGTTTCAATCACACATTTTACACATTAATTAACTTTAAACAATTACATAGGTAGTATAGCATGTCCCGTTACATGTATCTTACGACAGCATACGCACAGAAGCAAAATTGCATAATATTGTTTATCCCAATTTCAATGATAATTTACTCTATATATGTAATAATCTCTCTTAATTTTACTTTAAATTCTAATATTATACATTTTAAAATCTTAGTACTATATTAATGTATTCCAAAATAGCTTTTCTTAAACTCCAGCTTCGTTTTATTTCCCGCGCTGGAAGTATATTAAATTTCGCATTTTGGCATATTTATTACTAAAAGAATATTCTAATTACTTCCACGCGCCTACACAAATCGCGAAATCAGCGACTTACTGCCGCCATACCTTTCCCTAAAACACTTACGTAATTTACTAAAAATAGCTATTATTCCCTTCACTTTGATCACGTGTCTATATGTTTAATCCCTACATGAGAAAATGCAGGGATTTTCTGTGCTCTTTTTGACTTGAAACTTAAACCGAGATGTACGTACATTCCGTCACTCTCCCATAATAAAAGAAAATTAGAATATAACTCGGCTTTTTACTGACTACAACCACGAAATCATTTTATGTACACGTATATATATATATATATTGCCTTTTCCTTTTTTCATAGAGATACCTTTTACTGTGCAATATATAAAGATTAGTGTTATCATTTATTCTGAGATGATCATTTGTTAATTAAATAACTAGCTCTATAGCTCATAGTTTTCAAACCTATAAAAGAAAGGAATTTCGACTAACTTACGAATTCAACCAAGCAATTGTCAATTACAAAAAACATGTATGAAGAATGAATAGCTTCTACTTCTCACCTTGTTCCTTAACCATAACCATTTAACCTTAATAATCATTAACTATTCAATAACATGCTTTTAAATTATGTTTCTTTATCAAAAAATTTTAAGTTTGTAACTAATTATTTGGTGAAAATATCCTCTTGAAGTAAATATTTTCTACATAAATTGCTGATGTTCTAAAGAAATCCCCATGATTTTTTTGAATATTTTTTGAAAAAAACTAGTAACGGGTACGAATATTTACGTATTGAATTACTTATGATTGTCTGTTAAAAGAGACATTTTTTTGTTTGCCTTTTATTCATCCATAATAAGTCTGCAAAGTCGAAAGCAAATTCGTGAAATTCATGTTGATTGTCTATATAAAACAGCTGAAAGTTATGCACAGAGAAATGGCTTGCATCGAAATACATTCGCTCAATATGTATTTTTTAACAAGATATAAACAGATACAGACATATCTATGTTCAACGAACAAAAGACAGATGCAGACATATATAAATGCAGTGTTAACAATTTTTTGAAATGAAGAAGGATTAGAACCCGAAACAATTTATGTTATTCAATGTTATTTTGTCGGAAACAAATACACAGACAAATGGAAGGAAATAAAATGCATTCTTTCCTCAATAAATTTTGCAGTTGCTTTCCTTCGAAACTCGTAGATAAATTTCAGAGAAGGCGCTTCTTTTCTTTTTCATCCGCTGGCTTGTAGCCCAAATATAAATAACATAAAGCTTCAAAGTTCAATTTTTTTCCGCTAGAATGGATAGGTTGTTTTTATCTCCATTCCATGCTGTTATCTTTCCATTTATTATTATGGGAACGAGAGTATGCAACAAGTTTGAAAGAACTGAGTAAGTTATTGCTTTAACAGGATTGGTATATGATTAATGTAGAAGTATTTATTAATTTGTCTTTAGAAATAGGTATTGAAAATGAGACAGATTGTTCTTATTTTTCTGCTGCCTTAGATGGAATTTTCTTCTTTGTTCACATTTACTCTTTCCCTGTTCTTTTAAGAAGCAATAATTTATTCAGATTTTATCAAAAGGTTTTGAATAATATTTCTAAATATTTTATTACAATGAATAAAGTAATATTTTTGGTATAACGTAAGAAAACGTACACTTGATTGGAATTAATAGAACTTTATGATTGCTGTTTTAGTCTCACAAATAAACAGGAGTCAAAATGTGTATTCATTAATATTATAGCATAGTTTAAAGAGGATAGCATTAATAAATTTTTAACAAATGGTAGATGCAAATTACAAGCTAATCTGCATCATAAAAGTTATTTGCTACTAAATGTTTCTTCATTTGCGAAAAAGGAAACCGATCAATCTTTCAAAAAGGCGTAACAAATGCGATTAAGAAAGTGGGTAATATTTATTCGAATATGATGGATAAACAACAACACTGTTCTCTCCTCTATTTCCTCGCATGCTTACACAGTGTGGTGTTTACTGCATTTAGCTTCGTAAGATGGTTTTAAAAATAGCCTATTGGGGTTTTGAGTTTTGTGTTCACATGCACATCAACAGACAGAAAAACAAATATTTTACTCGAAACCGAATTTCGTTCAAAATTTGATTGAAATCTGCATTTTTGGAGTTCAAACAGCAAACTAAATTTCACCCATCTAGGTGGCTGGATTTTTGAGTTATTGTGCTTGTAGACAGACTGATAGAGAAAAAAATATTTATTTTTCTGACTCGGGAGGTTCTAAAATGTGGAGAAACACCACAATTCCGAGGTCGAAATTTTTGGCATTACGATACTTTCTCTTTATTTACTTTATACCTGAAAACGTAAAATTAAATCGCTTGACACATAAAGCAGCTGATGCAATTTTCTTGCCAAGAAAGCTTCAGATATTAGTAATGATGATCATATTCAAGCAGATAAAACAATCTTATTAACAGATAATTAATAAACAAATTATATGCTGACGTTCATTCACAAGAAACTCGTCTATTAAATTATCAAGAAAAGTATAAAAATGAAAAATGCACTTTTGAAAATTTATTTTGTGTGAAACATTCTTAAATCGGGATAAGCTTTCATATTAAACTTGGATAGCATCGGTACTATGGAAGTTGCAAGTGACTACTAATTACTCATTAGTATCCTTGAATTTGACGACTTGGATACGTAACATGTCTGAGCTGACTAAATGCAACTTGCCAAGTGCCTGTCTGTGTTCCAATGTGTTAATTATATCTAAGGGCTAATAGGTAATATGCAGTTACTCACAGTGCTGACATATCTGCTCAGAATTGAATTAGTTTCTCGGAATCGTGCGAAATTATGATGTTTGATATTTTAGTGAATTGTTAAAATTGTGAGATGTTGGTCATTTTCAAATAAAATGTTTATGCTAAGCTCGTGCTCGCTTATTCTTTGGGATAGGTTATCCAAATGTGCATTGCAATAAATTACTAAGGGTTGGTTGTCAGTGTGACCCAGGAACTGGTTCCATGAACTAGGATGACTGAATTAATATACATTAACTCATGCTATTTACATTAATATACAATTCCATGAAATACGGTCATGTTGCAGAACTGAACAGAAAGATCTCAATGTGTAAAACATGTCTTAACGTGTCAGTCTCAGCAGTTCAATGTAAAGAAAAAGAGGTAGCGCCATCTGGTGGCGAGACGAGTAATTATATCGTTTTATAGTAAATATAAAAATAATATATATAAAATTATAGTGTAATATAAAAATTTATAAAATTATGTATATGAAATTCCTTTTGATAGTCTTTTTTATCACAGGCATATCAAGTGACATTCGTAGGATAAAAATAAAATTAAGTAAGCAACTTAAAGTAAGTAAAAATCTTAGAGCCCCCAAAATTTTCTCACTTGGTAATAATATATTCTTCAAAAATATGATGAAAACTAGATTGTTCTTTGAAGTAAATAAATAAAAGTGTTTCTTCATGGTACAAAGAAAACCTTAGAAATATAAACAAATAAATGCAAAAAATAAATTTAACAATTAACAGATATTTTAATCGTTCGTAAGTATTTATGTTAAATACTTTGTTACGAATATTACATTTGGATTTATCTCAATACGTAAGTAAATGAAATAAAAATCGATAGAATTTATAAATCGAAATTTTTATTAGATTCTTCTGCTTTATAACAATTTATATTTCTAATATGCACTTATAATATGTAGAGTGCAATTCTTTATTGATATAAAGGAAAAATGATAGATAGAGTTGAAAATTGTGCAAGACGTTTGTTTGGATATCTTTTACAATTTGACTGCCAGAAATTTCTTTACGAATTTATTTTATTACACTCATGTTCTAATTTGGTTTTAACCGCATTCAATAAATTTGGTTTGTGATACTTTTCACATTCTTAAATAGTGAAAATGGAGCCCTATCAATTTGATGTTAAACGGTAAATGAAATTATGCTGGCATTATAAGTGCATTCTATAATGATCATGAAAATCAGGATAATAGCCTGTATATAAATACAAGAAATGTAATCCTAGTTTCCATGTCTGACATGTGTTTTGATTCGTTGGAAGCAGGTTTCTTTTTGAGAGACATTAAAACAATTTCAATAAAAAATACCTAATGCCTAAAAAGTGGCATCAATACAAATATGTGACATTTTGGTAAAGGATGAATCTTCCAACTATATGAGGTTTCTCACGAAAATGTGAAAACACATCTCCAGGATTTCGATTGCTAGTAAATATAATTCCATGGTCAGTGCTACCAGAAATCCAACATTAAAACTTTTTGCACGAAGACGAAATGAGATTAGGAAGAGTAGTGATTTTAGAGAACATGGAAGTTTCTTAAACTCAAATAGACTAAAAATATTTCCACGGGAAACACTGAAAACAATGTTGCCTATTCTGACTCAGCTACTTATCTCGAAATTTCTGGTTTATTTTTTTTGGCAATTAGTAGGCCTCCACCTAAATATGTATAGTCTAACATTTATTAGACATCTTATCGTGCTAAATCCATACAACATATACTTATGTGCTTATATGAAAATTAAATAAGAATTGCTTTAAAGTTATATTTTGAAGATAAATTGTCTTTAATTAGAAGAAATTAAAACAATTTCATGTGACTTTATTCAAGAAAAAAAACATTATATTTCTCTTATTCCAGAATCTGAGATATTGAATTATTTTAATAATTAAGAAAGCACAAAAGAAAGAAATAATTAAAATATAAAATAATAAAAAATATCTAATTATTAATTATTATCTAATAATTATTAATAATTTATTATTATTTTATA
>BGPR01000719.1:148661-209435 GCA_013235015.1 Araneus ventricosus | reverse complement strand
ATAATTCATTATTATTTTATATTAATTATTATCTAATAATTATTAATTATTATCTAATAATATACAATAATCTTAAAAATAAAAGATAATTAAAACAAATATTTCATCTAAATTATAAAAAATTTGTCTTACAGAATCCCACTGTAAGATTCTTGTAATAAGTTTTTGACTATCATTTTTCATGCAATATAAAAATTGAATAGTTCTGCTGATATATTTCTCCATAATCATCTATAGAAAGGATATACAGCCATTCTTCTAACTATAACTAACCTACTGCGTAACTATAACTGCAAGTACATGATTGAATAAGATAGAAATCAATAGCTGCTACTTTCATAAGAGAACATATGTCTCTTAAATTCTGTTAAAAGTAGTTAAAGAAAAGTCTGTCATTCTTAATACAGCATTCGGAGAATACTGGAGAAGATCAGGGGCAGTGCATATAATTGTAGTTCCATTATCTGGGTTTTCTTTTACTATGAAGAAACTTTTCATAGTAGGAATTATTTGCAGGCATAGAATTTAGAATCGGCATCCATCGTTATTTTGTACAGTCTAATTTAAAAGAAAAGATTATATTTCAGCATATTTGTCCTCCTCCATAAATCTACTTGGAGCGAACTCAGAGTTGAAACAATGATTGATTGTTACACATGGTACCCTGATCTTAAAATGTATTTTGTAAAAAAATAAATGTTAAATAGAGGGTAATTCGTAAATGTTGGTCAAGGTAAATATAAACTTGTTTGCTTGAGAAGAAAAACATCTGAAAAGAAAGTAAATATATTGTTACGAACCTGGAATGTCGCTTTCCAGCTATCTTTTTTAGATTTATCTTTTTTCAGTTTTATAGATGGAAAGAGACGTTCACAGAAGTTCCTACTAGCTACCTGAGGAGGTCAAGCCAACAACCCTGACGTTGGCGACAAAACGAAATTCCCATAAAATGCTAGAATTTTCGTCCTATCTCTATAAGGAATGAATATATAGATAATATACTAGATGACTCTACATGACGTCACATCCTGTCGAAATAGGTATAAAGACCCAGAGGTTCTGAGATGTGTAAATGCCTTGGAACGTTTTTGGAGTGTGCTGAACGTCTTGAATCTATTTGGAGTTCTTGTCCGCAGTGCGAGCTGGTAAGCTGAAAGACGCCGAGCGGTATTGAAAGTAGTGTTACTCTTATTATTAGTGATTTGCTCTCTGTTCGTGTTGCTGATATACACAAGAGCTGTTCTTGTTTCTTTTGCTTCGTGTATTCTGGCATAACCGTGAATAAAGCGTCGCTCTGCAGTATCCTGCTTGTTATACTGTTTTCACCGTACACTTGCCGGAAAAGTTTCGTAACAATATCTTATTTGGAGCTGTGTCTAAGATCTTAACTCACGGCACTGTGAATTCCAAAAAATATGTGCTCCTTTACTATATTAAATGGATTCTTATCTGCGCGATTCTTTTTAATTTTTATCATTATCCAAAATATCCTTTAAAATTGGGAAACTTGTTTCCAGAGGTATTTGCTATTCGTGATTCAAAATTATGATTATTGTATTTTATCGTGAGATTAGTTGATATATTTTTTGTATGAAGCAAATAATTCTTCGGAAAATATTTGTATGTTGCACTTGAAATTTCTTTTAACCTTAATTACATAAATTGCCATTAACTCATAATTACTGAAGAACTCATAATATGAACATTTTGAAAACTTTATACTCAGCTCAGTTGTTTTGCGTTTTCTTTTTCAAGGCCTTTTAAAACGTCATAACCATGCTAACTCTTACCAAACAGGGAAAAAAAGTTCCACAGATGAAATATTTCTTTGCTTAGTCGTATTGTATTAGAAGAACAAACAGAGTTTAAAACATATATATAGCAATTTCAGATATGAATACATTAATTGAAATCGTAATGTTGATTAAACTTTGATTTTTTGCGAATAATGCAATCAAATTTTTATTTAATGAATAGAAGTAATTTAAATGAATATCTCTACTAATAATAAAAGGCAATGTGTGTGTGCGTGTCTTTTGGCGTTCTTCAGAGCAGACTTTTGAAACTATAGCTACAAAATAATGCGAAAACATATTTTTGAGTCTGAGAATGAGCACCTTCAAGCGACTTTCTTAAAATTTTAGTTAATTAAAAATTACACAAATTGTTGAGATTTTTCATCGATAATTTCAAGAAATATTATCACAGAAAAATTAATTTTTCACAGCCTTAAATTATAAAAAAATACCTTTTTAAAGATGCCAATTTAATTGTAGAACAATTATTTATATTACTTTGACAATCTATAAAATATTTTTATGCCTAATTTCAATAATACTTTTCAGTGTCACAATGAGCGTCAACCCATTTTCTTTATCATCAAGTATTTAATCCCGTGCATTCTTTAAATGTTTAAAGCTAAAGAATGAAGATTCTGTTTATATTTGCATACTCTTTGGCAATGTGATAATAAGCTACTACTCTCTGATTTTTTCAATTAATGTTCTTTTGTAGAATCTACAAACAATGTACACACTAAGATATTAAGCATATTAGAAAATAAATCTGACATCCTAAATGATTATACTTGTTATTCTTTCACTTTTTTATTATCATGTTTCAATTCAGCTAACATGCTATTGAAAGAACTAATTGGGTCACACCAATTTGATGTAGGAATCAACAGCAACCATAAGGGATAAGAAAAAGAAGTAACAGTAGGTACCGAATAAGACACCGTGTATTTAGATGTCAGATAATACGAAAAAGCACGTTTTCGTACAATACCAGACATGTAACTTGGATACATTAGAACGTTTCATATGCAATAAGAGCAAAATAGCTATGAGGATAATCAAATGACGATATTTAAATTTCTATCTCAATTGGAAATTTAAGAATATTTCGCATAAGAAGCCATTAATTTAATTGCAATTAAACACAAAAATTATTCCAGCTACGTAAGCTAGTAGCCAACGGCAGACAGAGAAAAAATAAAACTCAGATCTGGAAGATATTTATGAAGGAAGTTTCTATTGGTAAATTTTGAACTTATCTAAATATCACATCTATCACTTTTAAGCCTTTCATTTTTTTCACCAAAATATTTGACAAGATATGGATTGTTATTGGGGGAGAAAGGAGTTTTCATTCTCAAATTCCGGAAATATTTTGAATTATTTGTAATTAAAAATATTTAGAGCATTTAAAGTTATTCCAAAGCTTTATTTAAAATTTTTGAGTTTGTCTTCTTTTTCCCATCATAATACATTAAAATAACTTGACTAACTGCATTAGTCAAGGAAACCTATAGGGGCTTTGAAACTTCAAAATGTAAACGAGAATGTCCATTAATCCTTTAATTTCATTCATCACTTCTTTACGTGGTAAATCTTGTAATAAATGTAAGCTCTTGAGCTATTAGCACTTTCTTTGTGATTTTCATATCCACTTATTTTGATTCAATTTAGAAGGGTAGGTCAATGTATAAAATATTTAAAAAGCTGGAATAGTGCAATAGAAATTTTACAACGTTTTCATCATACGTAGATTCTGCTTAGATAATCAGGTACAATTACTATTATTTTCCCAAAGATTTGTTTGATGTTATATGATGATTATGAATTTCCTCTGCCGAATTCTGTAATTATTTTCTTTGAAATAATGCATATTTTCTATCAAGAATTATTTTCATGAATTTTACAAAAATCAGTTATTTTATTTCAAAATACTGGCAATGAAAAAATGAATTGCTTTAAATTGCAAGATCAATACATAAATAAACTGATGACCTCATAATATCGATTATATGTGTTATTGATGTTATATGATGAATATGAATCTACTCTGACAAGAAGAATTCTGTAATTATTTTCTGTGAAATATTGTATATTTTCTCTCAAAAATCATTTATATGAGTTTTATAAAAATCAGTTCTTGTACTTCAAAATACTGAATGAATGAAAGAATGAATTGCTTTACATTTCAAGATCAATACTTAAATAAACTACTGACCTTATAATGTGGAAATATCGATTATATGTTTTATAATGCGTTCCATGTTGGGTTGTATTTTATATTTTTTAGAAAAAGAAAGCAAACTCAAGTGAGAAATCATTGATGACATAAATTCCTCTTCAATCGAAAAAGGAAATATTGACTTTCAGAAAAAATTATATAAATAAGACGTTTCTTTACCTTATTCTGAACTGAATACGTACTATCGAGTTTCCAGGAGTGAAATAAGAAATAAACAAAAGTATGGATTTCCGATAAATCTTTAGGAAAATAAATGGTTTCAAGTCAAAACAAAAGAATCCCTCCTCCGAATGATGGACGGGTGACAGAAACATAGCCCTTGAAGGAGATTGTTTGGAAAACCTAGAAGTCTATGGTGATGAGAATTTTTTGGCATTTTTCTGAACTCGTAAAGAAAGAAGTTTTAAATTTCGTTCATAGAAATTTAATAGATAAACTGGGTGAAAAGGATAGCTCCTTTCTTTCAGAAACTAAAATTGAATTTATCTTCTCCACAGTATTAGGTTTTTAGTTTTTGTTAAGCAATACACCTGACGTGCCTTGCATTTGAAAAAAAACTTCAATTTTTCCACCAGATCTCAAGATTTGAACCCTATTGAAAAAGCTTTAGATTCCGTAACTGTAGCTCGTTGTCCTTTCCCAGAACTATCCTGGTACTGACAACTGTATCTCTGTAGGAATGGCACCGATCGTCACAAGGGCATTTCAGTGAAGCGGCTCTCGTATAGTGCTGCTCTGTGAGAGATGCATGATTTTCAAAGACGACTGTACCCAATTAGAGTAATTTTCTGTTTATTCTGAAAACGTGAGTTTGGGATATCCGTCACTGATGATCATGCGAATATTTACGACTGATATATGGTGCAATTTTCCATACCATTTGTGTATACAGGTCAAATTTTAATAAAGTGTCAACTTGTTTTTGGAAAAATTTACTAAGATGTATAATTTATTTTGACATTTATTAGTATGACATTTATTAATCCACTGGGATAATGTCGATTACAGTGCCATAGTGGATGAATCTGCAATTATCAAAACTGATTATAAATAATTTTTTAAACAAAATAAACTTATTTTTCATAGTTTTAAAAGATTAAAAGAAATGGTTATTTATTAGTCATCAGTTTATGTACATTTTTCTCTTTATAAAAATATTTACAATAAAATTGCCGTTTCAGAGACGTTGCATCTCTAAACACATCCATGTCACAAAACAATAATTCTTGGCATTGCACACAACAAATAGCTCTTAAATTCCATGAATGGGGATCTTTAATTGTAATAACCTTGGACAATGAAAGAAACATTGATAACTCATAGATGGATCGGCAACAAAAACATTTTGTTCTAAATTTGAAAGTTTAGGACTTCAAACTTTCAATAATAGACCAAACCGTTATTTAGTTCCAAATACATTTACGGTCATTAGATGCTGCACATTTTATCTACTTTCCTTATAGGGCAAGTGTTCTAATTATTCTTTTGAAAATCATGCCAAATAATTTAAAATATTTGGAAGACAATGTTTGAAACTTATGTTAGTGCATTTTAAAAGTATAAATTTTTTTTCTATCAGAATAGTGTCGATTAAGCTTTCATTTACTATAGCATCGTGGATGGATTGACATTTGCCAGAACTCTTATTATAAATATTTTTTAGACAAAGTAAACATATATTTTACACTTTTAAAGGATTAAAAGATAGGGCTATTTATTAGACATTTTTAGGTTATTTATTACCTTTCTGTGTTCTTAAAATCATTTAAACACAATAAAATTACTGTTCCAATCACTTTTAGCTCCAAACTCAATTTTGTTAGAAAACAGCAATATTTGTCAAAACACAAAAAAATATCTACTAAATTCCATAAATTGAAGTATTTAATTATTAGAATCTAGAACAATGAAATAAACATTAAAAACGCTTGAAAGGATCGGCAACAGAGAGTTCTTTGAATTCCTAAACTCTCAAGTTTAGAACAAATAGTGACTTAGTTCCAATTACATGAACCGTCATTAGAGATCGCATAGGCAGCTTCAAATTTTATTTACTTTCCTTGTGGGGCAAACGTTCTCATTATTATTTGGAAAATCATGAAAAATAATCGAAAAGATTTTTGAGACGATGTTTGAAAATTATACATAATTTCAGTAAACAATTTGATTTTAAATGCGACACTGTTAATGAGAAATTTGCTGTTAAATTAACGATACAAAACTCATATTTAATATTTAGAATGCCAATGTTTACTCAGAGGGAAAGTAAACTCACTGATTTATAAAGTTATTAAGTCTATTTAAGTCTAATTATATTCATTTGACGAAATATCAAGCATCAAAAGTAGTCATTAATACCTGTTATTTAGGAATTTAAATGCACATTTATATAAATATGAAATTTCGTAAGATTTAATTAACTATTCGACGTCAAAGAATTGTGCGACACGCTTGAAAATCAAATTAGTAAAAGACGGAGAAACACAGTTCGTGTATCAAAATCTTTAATTAATTCATAAATCAAATATCATGTCACAAATACACTTCGAATGGAATTTTTCTTCGATCCATAAAATCATTCAGTTTCGAACAACGTTAACTGAGAATCGTAGATCATCTGTCTTCTACGTTTAATTTGCTCAGCAAGCTGTGAGACAGAAAAAAGGTAGAGAAGGAAAAGTAAAACAATTTATTTTCTTTGTAAAAGATGCAGTGTATTGTTATTAAAAGCATTTCTGGTATCATTTTATTTCGCTTAATGTCCACCGTCTACAAAAAATAAATTCAAAACGTCATGGGCTGATATTAAGGATGCAATACTTAAAGATGGTGCAGCATAATTAATTTCAAACGTAAAAAATAAATTTTTCTTTACCGTCCTAAAATAAGGAAGCACATCGGCACGCAGAAAGAAGAAAAAATAAACTGAAAGTCAAAGGAATGTTGCCAAATGCCCTAGAGAGATATTGAAAAACTTTGAAAAGCATTCTTTTTGAATCAGGAATGATGCCAGGCACGTGAAAGAGGTGACGCAAAAACGTCCATTACAGTCAAGAAATTGATATTTAGGTACAGTGAGCTGCAATAAATATTCTTTTTAATACATGATAATGATAAAAGCGGAAGTTCATCTTTTTTTGATTTTGACATGTATACGTAAAAGTGAAAGTAAAAGTACATATTTACAGCAGACGATGTTACATTTCTTGTTAAACAAAAGAAGTTGATGTTAAAATTTTAAGAAGCTGTAAAATAGCTTGGTGTTCCTACAGTAAAAAGTTATTCCAAATCAAATTTACAGAAAAAAATATTAGAAAGAACTTGGAAATATTTATAAACATATTCTATACTACTGCATTTCATTATTTAAAAATACATTCTTTTTTATGAAATAAGGCAAAATATACTTAATTTCCATGCTTCGAGAACTTATTCAGACAATATAGTCTTTTTAATTATGTTGAAAAAAGCATATCAAATCTAACACACATACTTATGGGATGAGCAGCAAAATGGCATTTATTGTGTTGGATTTGAAGAAACTACAATTCCATTACAAAATGGTTATTTTTTGTTTAAAGAGATTTCACGAAATGTCATTACCTCCTTTTAAACTTTTAAAAATTGAATAACTATTCATAAATTGTTCAGAGGCCTAAATTTTATACAATTATTATAAATGTATTTATTTTTATTATTCTAAGTGAAAAGGGTTTCTTGTATTGAAAAGTAACTTTCATACCATGCGTATTTGCTTTTATTTAATTATAAACAACAAATGTTATTAAAATAGAAATTCAAGTGTAAATTCTGTGTTTTATGGATAATTCATTGATTCGGTAATGCACATGTAATTCCCTACTATTTCTTAGTCCTAAATTAGTATGCTAGTTCTTCAGTTAATACTATCTTTTTAAAATTAATTTGAACAGTGAATTTTATATGTTTTCAGGAAAAAGGAGGATAATTATATTATATTTAATACATAAATATAATTCTTTGAAACAATTATCAAAAATTTCCTATAATTACTTTCATGTTGTGATGAATAAACTGCTGAAAATTTCTCACAGATTTTTTTCATGGTTTGCTAGTTTTTATGCACTTTTGTAATTGCTCTTTTCCCTCTTTGCTTGAAACTGTACATTCCAAAATACCAAAAATTCTTTGACGCAAGGGGCCGGAAGAGAAAAAAATAGTAGTATTTTTTTAGTGCGTGTTAACAAATAAAACAAATAAAAAATCATATTGAAGATTAATGGATTTTTAATTACTCAGCAAAACTCACTTTATTCTTCTGAGGATATTCTTCATTGTGATAGAGGTATTATTGGCTTTTGTCTGCTAGGTTGTAGTTCCATGTCTAAATAAATAAATTCAGTGTTTATAAATAAGTTTTTATATACAAGTAAATTCTAGAATAAAAATATCTGTTTAGAATGATGTTGTTGATGCGAATTGATAATAATTTGAATTTAAACCAATGAATGCATCAAGTGCTTCGTATGGATTTTACAAATGTTATTGATAATTTTCAAGACAGTTTTTTTATATAAAGATAAGTAAATTAGCATAACCTTTAATTATTAAATAAGCTGTTGTAAACACAACAGGAAATGAAACAAAAGTATGCATGCGAATTCGATTTTCTGTGCAAAAATGTGATTTCTTAGAATTGAGAAGAACCATGGAGTTAAGATATTTCCCGACAAAAGCTAAATACTAGGAACGTCAGTCATCCTATTCGTTTCTCATTAAATGCTGCGTACGACAGCTAGCCAACGTAATGTCACTTTTAACTTCAGAAAATAAAATTAAATGTTACCTAAAAAATTATTATATTAAGGAATTAGATAAAATAATCAAAATCCAAGTTTTTAATGTTGGACATCAGGTTCGCAAGAACTAAATGTGAGGCCAACATTTGGTATATTAAATAATTACAGGAATTTCCAATCAAGATTTGTGGTAAATTACCTCAATCTAACTGTTTTGGTCTTTCTAAAGTCCACACGAGGATTCAGTTCTAAACTGAGCATTCTTACAATAAAAATTTAAAAAAATTCAATAAAAATTGAATAATTAAAATTAACACAATTGTGAGATAAAAGGGTATTTGTAGTTATAAAAAATGTTTCCCACATAGCTAAATTTATTTGATTGCGCGAAGCTGCTATATGAAGAATATTTTAACGGAAATAAGTTTAAAAATTACAGCTAAGCGATAGTTGCTACAACATTCCTAAAATAATTTCCTTTGGAAGCTTTTCATCGTTTTTTCAGTTAGATTCCTTATGGGAATGCTGCCTACTGCAATGGTTCTCACGATACGAGTGTGGAAAAATTTCTTTAGATCTCCCCGACCATTGTCTCTACAACGCCAAAACATCCTTCGGTTTGTCTATGCTATCTTCTGAACACGATAACTAGAGTAAATTTTATTGGAATTGAACTTTTAATGGAATGTTAATTCATATTAGGCAGTTTTTGAAGCTGAAAGCTTTTCGATGGCTGCAATCCCTTAAAAGTTAAGTGCTGAAAAGTATTTTCAAGCCCCTAACTCCGACTGCTTTTGAACCTAAACTTTCGACGCCCTGTTGGAAATCTCTAATTAGTTCCAATTTCTTCAACCCTCTTTCATCCTCTTAATTCCAATTCTTGTGAAAGTAGAGGAAGAAATGGTGGAGTGCGGGGGGAGGAGAGGAGGTGTTTATAAATCTCTGGACACACGTCTACCTTTACCATCCAACTTGTCGACGGGAATTTTATATTTGAAAAAATATCATTATTAGCAGAAATGTCTCATTTCTGTCTACTCTAATTGTTTTATCAGCATATTATTTAGTCTGTTTTAATATTTGTTTAATAAGCATTAATAAAACTACAATTGAATGTCTGCTTTTATCGTATTAATAAAATGTCTTCTCTTAAAAGCATTCACAAAAATAAAATTGAGCATCTCTCCTTTACCAAAATAATGCAAATGTTTGGTGGTGCCAACCTCGCCATTGACTCGCCAAAACTTTGAAATCAGTTAATTGGCGGTCTTCTTAAAGCGAATTCAAAAATAAAAATCCTTACATACACAGTTTTCTGTTGCTTCAAAGAACATCTCCCAAATTCGAAGAAAAATCGAGCAACGCGTTTGGCCGTAATTGCGTAATAAACAAATTTACAGACAGACAAAATGCTGTCTGGAAAATTGAGTTAAAACGTAGAACTCACTTCGCTCTGCCAACAATTTTTGATTTTCAAAGAAATAATTGGAGTTTTGTGGAAATATTAATTTTCTTAAAAGTTAAGATGGTTCTTCAACTGTACTTACGAACTTCAAAAAGAATTATAATTCCCTGCATTGTTTTTGTCTGCAAGCATTCTTTTATCTATTTAGACTCAATTTCGAGGCTTCTTTGAGTAATGAAAGGGGTTGCCTCGGCAGATTAAAAAAAAAGACTTTTCCCCGAATTGAATTTCGTCTTCCGAAATTCAATCGAACTCAAACTTATCAGACGAACACATGTCGCAGGCAGGCATATTTATTTATCAAATTCAATCAACTACACAGACCTGGAACAACACACTCGAGGCAGGGGACGAAACAGAACAGCAAAAAGGAGGGAGTCAATCATAGCGACCAGACTTCTACGATCCGCAGAAAAGAAGTTCAATTTCTCAAGAGCAACAGGACAAGCGAAGATCTCCTCGAAACGGGAAGGAAACCTGTAAAATATTTATCAAGAAAAAAAGAAGTGAGTAGCTGTCAGAGCGGAGAAACGGGAAAAGTGCATTCCTGATTATTCCGGAGACTGCCGCATCTGGTCGACTGTGAGGCCACAGATAAGGGAATGTGACTCCAGCTATCTTTTTGAAGTCGATAAGGGGAACTGGATTCCATAAATTGTATTGAGGTCGATGTAATAAATCTGCTGCTATCACTTTCTAGACTGTGACTGGGTAGCCATTCTTACGGTGATATTTTTTCCCTTTTTACACTTTCTTTTATGGGAGAGGACATTTTTCTTCACTTTTGACTCTTTATTGAAGTATAGAGGGGTGTGTATTTTTAATGCGTAGCTGAGAATGTTTTATACCTCTTACCCATGCGTTCCAAATTCTTTATTCAATATTAGTAATTAATGAATCATTGTAATGAATTTGTGAAAACGGGCGAATACCCTGCAAAAATTGTTTTAATTTAAAGTGATTTCTGAACCAATTATTACCCGACGATTTCCAAAAAGATAATAATTTATTTTTTCTGAAAAATAAAATTAAGCCTATTTTACATGTGTTTCGAAAATGTAGGAAAATATCTCAAATCAGCAAAAGAAATTAATTTGAAACTAAATTTCAGTCTACATTAATACAAATACAATAAACTTTCAAAGAAAGGGATAATTTAGTTCGCAGGAATCACAAATCTTGGAGGAATATTTAAGTTTCATTTATGAATGAACTGTAGATATAACTGCATAAAAATGAGTGAAAGTAAGGATATGTCGCAGGATTTCTTACACTATTAATAACAGTTTGTGGCAGTTTATAAACGTTTTATTGCTGGAGATACATCGGAGCCCTGCTTCAGATATTTCAGTATTGGTAAGAAAATAACGAAGAAATCTGTATTAATATGAAACAATTAATCAGTATTCATCAAATAAGAAGAGGCAACTAAATTTCTTTGCCTGGCAGCTTTTCGCTCTCTACGTAATCCTCTTCCTGAATTCAATCTCTTTATTTTATTATCTCTTCATTGGCCTATTTTATATGCCGATTTATTTGCATTTAGGGAGTTTCTTGCTTGTTTTAATTCACTTTTATTTTTTCCACAGAAAAGGAGTTGTCATTGAGAAATATACTGGTGGACAAATACTAAGGAGCACTTTTAGGATGCGAATAATTAGGACTTAATATGGATACAAGGTTTCGCAATCAGTTGCAGAAAATCGTGTGATATACACTTGTCGGAACTCACATTTTACAGAAAAGATTCGGTCACGAAAAGAGGTCGACCAGAAAGTGAGGAAGACGAAAAGGTATTTTGGCCCACCCCGTTTCACAGAAAGTTGACAATAATTTGAAACTTTCATCGGTTTTGGTTGATGTACATAATATTTTCGTAAAAATTGCAAGAATATTCGAGGAAATGTAAAGGGTTTTTAAAAAATCCCAAATTTTTACGCATGTGTTTTGCTTATAACATTCAGAGTTTTAAATCAAATTGTACTGAACTTACAGATTATTTGTAAATATGTAAAAGAAACATTGTATCAATATTTGAATTAAATAATTTGAATATTAAAGAAAATATGAATACTTTCTGCAATTAAATTTTACTGAGCATGCGCGAAAGGTAGCGCAATTTTTCTTTTATATCGTCAGAATCAGATATATAGAGCAACTTATATAAAAAAATCCTCTTCAATATTGTTAATATTTTGAAAGATATCGATATTGCAGCTAGGAGAATTTCGCTACACTTTAAGAGAAGCTAAATGATAAGGGTCCATGCACAAACTGAAATTGATTAAATTTCAATCTTCAAACAGTAATATTGAACTTTATGGAAATTGAATATCCTGAATACTCATGTATATTAATAAATTAAATACATAATTTAAATTGCATTTCGATGATAACTATTCGAATATTCAAGTTTAATAAATTTCAGTTTGTGCATGGACACGTATCATTTCGCTTCTCTTGAAGTATACTAAAATTCACCTCTTTGCAATGCCGATATCTCTCTGAATATTAACAGTATTGAGCTGGAATTTTAAAATAAATTTTCCAATATATGTATACCTCACTTGCCAAATCGATTAACTCCACTTCTTGAATTTTTAAAAAATTTTAGTGTCAAAGCACTTGATAAACTCCTAACTGCTTATATTCAAACAAATATCTCTAATAATAAGGATTAACACCACTAAATGACAATTTTTTTTGCTAGTGAATAATAAATAATTTCTTTCAGAAGCCCATGTGATTAACTCCATACTCGTATGTAAATCGTTGCTAATTGCATTATTGCGCAATAAAAATGTAGTTAAAAACTTTTAATGCAATGATATTGTCTTAAAAGGTACCACTTTTTCTTTTGTTGTTGTCATTCGTTGTTTTATCTAACTTCCTCTACTTGGAGTTAACCCCTTCAGTAGGAATTAAGAAATAATTGAGTTAGAATTTTTTTCCTTTGGAGTACTGTGTACTACTGCAAAGATTAAAGCATAAATGAAATTTCAAGCCTGTAGATGAAAAATTAAAGAAATTACCCCATGTCCGGCATCCTGACAATACCGGATATTTCAAATAAAAAAAGACACAAAAATCACAAAACTTTCACTTTAAAATGGTTGTCAAAGGGCAATAAAATATTGTAGAGGCCTTTTAAATGGTAAAAAAAGGATTAAAAACAAGAAATTATTTGAAAAACAAAATTCACCACCGAGCTCCATTTTAGGAAGAAAGATGATTTTCTCATGTTTTTTCAAAAAACTAAAAAAATGAAATGATTCCATGCCCGTAAAGAAAAATTCTTGCAACTATCATATTCATAAGAAAATCGAGAATCAAATTAAAAAAAATAGCATGCGATTATTAATTAATAGGAGCAGTTCAAAGTTGATGTCCGGTATACCGGACACCAGGTCTGAAGGGGTTAAGTATTAATAAGTTATTTGTACCCCGACACTTCCTCCTTAAGAATAATCCATATGTATGTGAATTTTATTCGCTTTTATGTCTGATTTACCAAAAAGTGGAAACCCAAACTCATGCAATACAAGTGCGACGAAGCTTCAGAATTTAATGTCATTAATATAAGAAAATCTGTAGCAGGTAGACCGCTCTTTATTTTATCCAACAGGTAGAACTGTGACAAGAACTTGCTGAAATGCATTCCTCCTACTAAACATAATTATTATAAAAACTTAAGGACGAATCGATATGACGGAAGCTCAAATACAGCTGACGAAGAAAACATCATTTATATTGCCGATTAATCAATTTAAACAAAGTAATAATAATAACTGTAACAGTAACAGAATCTTCTAGAAATCTAAACACTTCAATAAAAATGTATATAATGAAGTTTTCCTGCAATAAAAAAAGTAATTTGAAAATTGAATTTGATTCAATACTTTTCTTTCACTTGGCAGATTGATTAACTTCCTTAATCACTCAAAAATTATAGTAATAATAGCGATTACTGCAAGGGCATTCTATCTTATACTTTTTATATGCCGCTAGATAACAGATTCATCTTCATTAATACAGTCTACGACGTATGTTTTAATTTATAATTTCAAAGGGATTTTAAAAAACAATGTATACTATTTTATCACTTTTCTCTACTCTTTGTTTTATGGAGTTAATCGATTTGGTAATTGAGACATCCATATATCTGGCTTTGAAATTTTGAAAGAAATATTTCGCTGCGTTTCGCACATACGCAGTAAAAAATTACTTACTAAAAATATTCTCATTTCCTGTTATATTCAAATTATTTTATTCAAATTTTGATACAGTGCTTCTTTTACATATTGTCAAATATTTTGTAAGTTTCGTACAATTTGGTTTAAAACTCTGCATGTAATAAGCAAAGAACATGCGGAAAAATTTGGGATTTTTTACAAAAACCTTCATATCTCCTCGAATAGTCATGCTTTTTTTGGAAAATACAGAAAAATATTATGAATATCATACAAAACCATAGACTAAATTTTCAACTCATTATCAGCTTTCTGTGAAACGGCGTGGGCCAAAATCCCTTTACGGCTTCATCGCTTTCTGGTCGTCCCCCTAAACGCCCTCGTGACCGAATCTTCACTGTAAAATGTGAGTTCTGACGACTGTATGTCCCACAATTTTCCGCACCTGATTGCAAACCATTGTATTCTTATTAAGTCCAAATTTTCCGAAATCTTAAAAATGGTCCTTAACATTTGTCCACCAGTGTAGTTAAGTTAATCACACCAGCGTACTTGGCTGTTAATTGTAACGTCGCGTTTTGAAGTAACTCGAGGGTAATTTTGGGACGGCCCTCGTAATTTTGAACCACGCTCAGGTAACGAGGACGGCACCTGAGCTGGCACCACCCTCCAAACATCTGCACCACAAAAGCGGGAGGACGTTTGGACACTATGTATGATATGGCGGATCTTCAGAGGAATCGGGTTTCGAATCTGGAACCCTCCGGCCCCAAAGCCGAAACCTTACTACTAGGCACCGCAGCCAGGCACATTACCAGAAAAAAACTGTTAAATATTATCTTTTTCAGTATATTTATAATAGATAACTATCTTCTAAGACATACAGATAATAATAAGACATACAGATCTTAATAAGAATAAATTCTCCGAATTGTACTAAATGCAAAGATTTTAACTGCTTTCAAAAGTCAGCCAACCCTTCGCGTCATAAGAATCAGTATTTGCTTAGATTCGCAAAGAAAAATATGACTGCTTAAATAAAAGCGACGAGATTTACTTTTGTGGAGCCACCATATGATTCATAAATTAAGGACATAAAAAAGAGTCGTTACGGATGTAATGTTGACGGTAGTAGTCACTGCACGGAGATTAATATCAAAGGAAATTACTCCCAAGGCCAATTTCATTGTGTGAGTTCTGGCTTGTTAAGAAAATTGCACGTTTATTCGATGTACTCCACGCCTTTGTAATAGAGAAGTGAAACAGATTAGAAAAACTAAGACCCTATGTTTAAAATAATTCGTCGTTATCCATTTTATACCAAGTCTATTTCTGACAAATAATCAGTTATGTTTTTCAAATCATAAGAAGATCGAAACAAGAAAAATCATAAATTCTAAAAAACTAAGTAAAGTTGCCTTTCCGAGTTCGTAAAAATTTGATTAATACGTTTTGAAAATAGGAATACATATTTTTTCATCAATTTTGAACTTGAAAGACTTTCGGGCCTTTCCTTCTTTCATTCATTCGCTTCTTTCGGGCGTTAAAAATCTAATAATATTCTCATTCTAATATACCTCTGCATTTTCCAGGAAAGTACATGTCAGTAAATTTTCAGCTAAAGCTACAAGCAACAAGAAACTGGTAGTTTCTAGAAATTTCTCTCCCAGAGAAAAAGCTTTCAAACACACCCACAACAAATTTCTCAGAAATATTCAGGGGAAAATACGCATAGAAAGTTTTTTTTAATGGAATGTTTTATTTTGGAAAGATAATTTCTTCGTTTTGCACATGTTTGTAACCATTGCTGAAGATATCATTTCCTTCCATTCCTGAACCTATTTTTAAAAAATGTTATTTTATTTTTTAAATACATTAAGTATATGGGAATAAAATACATCCTTTTTTAAAACAACATATTATTACTATTTTATGGAAATATTAAGATAAGAAACTATGATACGTAAATCTCAAGCAAAGCTTTATTTCTCTTCTTTTAAAAAAATCTAATTTTCTGATTTCATTAACTTAAAATCAAATGTCCTATTATTTTTATTGAATTTGTATAAGCCATCATTAATATTCGATATATTAATATAAAGATACTCGTTTGTTATGAAATAAAAAATATCTTAATGTGATTGGAAAGCTTGTGAAAAGTTTCACATTTCACAAATCAAAAATACACTAAACGGATAATACTACGCATGATACAGAATTTTACAGCCGTTGGTACTGAGGCTGATCCTCTCATTACTTTTCTGATCCACACTTTTTCTCCAACTTTTTGATCAGAAATCGTGAAATCGTTGCCATTCAGGCAGAAAACACTAAGAGAAAGATAACATTTTGACAGACTACTGCAATCAATTATAATTTGTAATTATTTATTTCATGATAGAAACCTGTTACCTAAACATCAGTAAATCAGCCGTATGAGCTAGAAATCTGTAAAATAAATTTTACTATTTATCATAACGTCTAAAATTTAATCAAGTTTATGCTGATTATATCTCGAATCTATAGTTTTGCACTTAGTGACTTTTGCCTGAACTATGACAAAATATAATACCGGAATCCCGAACAATTGAAACTTCTTTAAAAGTTGTACCTCGGAACGTAGTAAAATTGCTAAAATGTCATATCGACACAGCCCCTAGTACATATATTCGTATGCATTTATTGAGGACAAGTTTTCAGTTACACTGATATATTTGAAAACTTTTTGGATTTATTGAATAAAAGTAATCAGACGCGTTCACAAGTTTCCTTTCAAACTGCAGTGCAGAAAAATAAAACTTGGCACTTGGTAACCCTGGGAGTCCAGCAATTTTTAGGAAAAAATTCATCATATAATTTCCAGATTCCTTATCGTTAGAATTCCGAGATATCCGGTTTGTCAGGAGGTACTTTGGACACGCTGCTCCACACAAATTCAAGTTTTGTTCAGTACGTTTTACATATGAAATAGAAATTTGATATCCGGGAAAGTTCAAATTAAAACTATATAAAGATTTACTATCATACTTTAATATGTTGTAAGAACACTTTTGAGGACATGGTGGAGAACTCTTTTGAACTTCAAAAACATTATTGACATAGGCATGAAATTTTATAGATAAATGCGTTGCAAAATAACTATGTTAAACATCTTTTAAAATCTTTTCAACTAAATTACTCTTATTAAAAATTAAATTTTAAAATTTTATGACTGCTCCATCCGTTCTAATTTTTAATTATTTTTACTTAACTCTTCATTATTATCACTTAAAAATGCATTTTGAAAACATATGGACCTTGTTTCGTTTTTTCATTTGGAAGCGAATTTCAGTAAAAATTTTTATCAATGTGTGCTGAATTCTAATAAAAATTCTGTTTTCTAATAAAGTAAAATTTTTTAACTATATGAATGTATTTGAAGCTTAGAATAAAACCTATATTTATTTCAGTGTATAAAATGAGTGATTTTTGTAAATTTTAAATACTTTTCTCAAAGATGAAGACACATGAAACATTTAAAAAAAAAATGAAATCTGAAAAAAACATTGTTTGAAGAAAAGGCAAGTTAAAACATATTGACGCTTCGAAACCCATTTACTATTCATTCAATTTAACAACGCATATTTTGATACAAACATATATTTTGAAGAACAAAATATATTTTTAACTTATATTTTAAAACTGAAATATAAATTAAAGTTAAAAAAGTAGAAATAAAGATAAAGCATACATTTAAAGGATAAAACAAAAATTAAAACAGGTTTTATCCTTTTTTTATATTTGCTCATTTGAAAGCCACCGTTCTCTTCCAAAGTATAAATTCAAATACGAGTGCATTCTAGAATTTCTCTATATTTGGTGCAAAGCTCAAATAATGTTATATGAAATGCAGGTTTTAAATTAAAATTTGTCTGGCAAAAATAATGTTACAAAGCTATAAAGTCGTTTCCCTGAGATGCTAATCTTGGCGACAAACTTGGCGACTTTGGTGACAAAAGGAATTTTCAAGAAGGACCACGAACTTTCAACCTATTTCTACTGGTTTCATGAACTTTCTAGAGATTACGTCACTTCCTACGTGATGAAGTCACTTCCTGTTGAAAAGTATAAAAGCAAGCTCTCAAGCCAAGAGGAGGGAGTTGGAATTTGATCAGCAAGCAAGCTGGTGAGCTAACAAGGAGCGCTGTGTTGAGATTTATTGGTAATCTCTATTGTGAATTCTTACAAGTGCTATTTTATACTTGTGCTACGTTTCTTTGCTTGGAATATTTGTAAAATAAAGAGCTTTATTTTTTAAATCCTGCTTATTGGATTGCATTCACGTTCACCCACAAGACAATTTCGGTACAATATATTTTAAAACTATTTTATTCAGAAGCCTTTAATATTTTATCTCAGTCTGTTCTCATTGAAATTCCATTTCCTTACTTTTAAGAAATATTTCCATAATCACTAATTTTATAGATTGCTGGAATGAAAAAAAACGAACAATTTAACTCTATGATGCATCAAGATAATTTCTCTCTATT
The DNA here is from genome assembly GCA_013235015.1 of Araneus ventricosus. Lineage (NCBI taxonomy): Eukaryota > Metazoa > Arthropoda > Arachnida > Araneae > Araneidae > Araneus > Araneus ventricosus. The sequence goes on along the minus strand of BGPR01000719.1, from coordinate 190,435 downwards.
TATCTTTCACATAAGAAAGCAATCTGGATTGATATTGAAAATGCGAAAAATGACAAACTTTAATTTGTGATACTTTTGCATGCAGACTTTTATTAATTTTTTTAAATATTATACATATATGAAAATAAAGGATACGTTACTTTCATTTCCAAAATATATTTGACAGAATTCTTTTTCTTTCTGTACTTCAAATTAATTCTCGGATACACTATTACGTTGTAAAAGTACATTTCTTCAACTGGTAGTTACCTTTACTTTCCCTTAATTTACTTAAACCTTCAGGAATATTAATTTAAATTGGATGTTGAAATAATCAAAAGACTGCACCGAGAAGAAAATGGGTCTTTAAAAAAATGAAATATTCAAAAATGATGAATAAAATAGAACAAAAACCACTCCAAGACACAAAATGATTCAAATCCAGATTTTTTCCCTTGAATTGAAAAGATCGAAATCTCAGTTTTGTGGATGACAGTTAAAAATAATGGTTTTCCGGTATGCATTCCATTAAGAATCCATCATGCGTTATGATGACTTTTAAATATAGAGTGATTGTTTTCAAACTACGCTTAAAAAATTTAGCTGAAGTAAATTGAGAAGAAAATTTACAAATGGAACTGAAAGATAATGCCAAGAAAAGGAAATTTATATCGGTTTTAATATTAGGAAAGTATGTTTAAATGGAAGCATGTCTTTTCAAAAAAAGACCATTGACTTCAATCATAATGTCCACTCTTTGTTCTGTGGTACCTTCTGACATAAAACTTATAAATTCAAATTTATTTTACGTTTCACGAGTCTTATTAACCTAAAGCTAAATAAAATTTATTTTTAATTTTTTAAAAAAATAATTTAATTTAAATTTAAAATGCAATCGGTTGCACTCCACTAAAAATGAGCGCATGTGTAGGTTCATCTCACTTCTCTGGCTGTGACAATTTAAAATGTCGTCTTTTTTGTACAGAGTGCTTTAGAGAATGTTTGCAAAGACTAGACGACACTTCTTTCCACGTATACAAAGACTAATACAAAAATCAAAATCCTGAATAAAAAAACACGTTTTCAGAATGCTTTTGGAGGCTTTTCTCTCGTAAAATTTATGAAACTTACGTCTTTATTAACCCTCCTTTCATATATTCTTTTTCTTTAAATGATACTTTCCTTCAAATTACACTTGATTCAGATTAACGGCGTCTCTTCCGTATGATGATAGTATTAGTCTTTAAGTCTGATGGTAAGCATCAAATAATTAACAGTTTAACAAGTTTTCTACATTCCTCTCCTGTCTACAAATGAACAAGGGTATATATCACAATAAGTCAACTAAGAATTTTAAATGAGCGGCTATTCAATAGATTTCTCCTAATTATCAACACTGACTGATTTATTTCATCATAAATCATCACTTTTCATTTGCATGCATTTTTGCATTAACGCCAAAAATATTTTTGAACGAAAAACCTGCAACATATTATTTATATAGAGGGTGCCCAATAAAATCACTTACCCTCCTCCCCCTTAATTTCAGAACAATTGCACTTATAATCATAAAAGTGGCGTCTAGATGTAGTAAATTGGCTGCGTACTACGCAGCTACGAGACTAATTAAAGCGCCACCTGGTGACGAAATCCAGAGTTAGTGTTCGCAAACGGAACGATATGGAGGGGGGAACTCAATTGCAAAATACCGACCATCTTTAATTCAGTACAAAAAAAGACACCTTATGGACATTAATACTATGAACAGAACACTTAAAACGAATTGTGACGTCTGTGTCCGAAACTGTGACGTCACAAAACGTGGACGAAAGGAGAAAATGTTATCTGTCGGATAAAAATGACCCCAATGGATTTGTTTCTGTGGTGATAGATTAAACAGCAGGTGTATAAGACCTCTCCATCAACTCTGCAGAACCTTCAAAGACGGATTACTAATGCTTATGCCAGCGTGTCACCTAATATGCTAAAACGTGGTCAACGTGAAATTCAAACAAAGGTCCAAATTTTTATTATAGCTGACGAACAGGAGTTTGAACGCAGAAAATAAAGGTATATTGTGGCGATTTTTTTTATCTTTCTAGCAAACTTCTTCATGCAACTGTGTTGCAAATAACAACAGTTCTTAACATTAAGTTCCACAAGGTGTGTTTTTGTAGTAAATTGATGACGGTCTACAACTTTGTAATTGACATTTTTCCACTATATTTCGAGATAGGGACACTAATACAAGAGCTGGCTGCCAGGTGGCGCTAAAAACGGCCTGTCTCATGGCTTAGCGTCTATCCACTTTTCTATAATTAGACACCACATTTATGACTATAGCTTCAGTCATTCTGAAATTAGGGGGGGTGTAAGTAATTTCAGTTGGCACCCTGTATAAAATTTTTAGCTCTTATATTTCATAAGTTTTTACCAAAATTTCGAAATCCTTAATTTTAATTTATGGACAGAGATCTCACACTAGGCAACTGTTTCAAAAATATAATAATGTTTCCACTTTTTCTCTTTTACCAGTACACTGGCGGGCAATTAAAAAAACAGATAAATGAATATCCAGTTTTCCCGAGTGCTCCATTTCCTGAGTATCTTATACGTTCTAATTTAAATCCATTTAAAGAATAAAAGAACATTTTTTACCGAAATTTATTCTAATGGACATTAGAAAGTTAAGAATAAAACGAAAACTGAGACTCTAAGATATCTTCCGAAACAAAAAAGGGATAGAAGCCGATTCTTTAAAGTCAAACAAAGGTTTTACTCGATTTCTAAGACCACCTTTCATTAACTTTGCATTAAAGAAATAAACATTAATCCAACGACCCTTCTGATGGAGCGAACATCCTATCGAACTGTCTTTTGTGTTTTTTTCTTTAAACCATCTGCATTTCAGATCACATTTGGTAAAGAAATGTGACATGGGATCCCTTCAACCTTTAACAATCTACTTCCGGTCAGACGCGTCGATTCTTCTCAATGAATAATAATTAGAGGAGGATAAGCCGTCAGTCTCGGTATTTCAGAGTCTATCTAATTAAGTACCCTAATTAGCATAGTCTTAATCTGTTTACTCAAGGAAATCGAACTGAGCGTCGTGTTTACATCCCTACCTACCCCCCATAATGAAATTGGGTTGGAACATCCGGCGACATCGACTCAACTTAATCGTATTCGTCCATTGCCCCAGAATAAGTTAATTCTGAATCAACAGCAGAGAACTCAGCGTAACATTGAGTTGGATGGGCAACCGTGAAACAATTTGCAGCATTTATATGAATTTTTAATTATTTGTTTACTATTCCGAGCTAGTGGCGGTTGTAAATGGAATAAATGCGTGAATATTTAAAATGTCAATCAATTTTCTTAAGTTTAGTTATTTAAATAATTTTCCTTCTCGTATGCGAAATGTACGAAGAAAAAGTGTTGTAATAGTATAGGAAGTCGACTTCGGGATTTTGATGAATTTCTATGCTTAAGACCGCCCTGAGTCCGAAAAGGCAGTTTTGGGAATCGCATCTGTATGTTTATCTGTGAACAAGATAACTCAAACACAGAAGGAGCTAAATGAATGAAATTTGGTTGCCTTTTATCAAAATTTCAGATCTGTGACAAATGTTAAGCGAAGATAATTGATATGTAGAATATATTCTGTTCGCTATTCTACGACGCTGAACTCAAAACGCGCCATATTGCGTATGTCTACAGCGAGAGCCTTCCCACTGGCTTTTCGCAAAATTTGATGGAATTAAGTATGTATTGAGATGCGTTCAGTTATATCATTGGTTTTAACATTCTTCGTACTAAATAATATCATTAAATTGGAAAATAAAATGTGGATTCTTTATTTACATCAAAAGCTTATAATATTTACAGGGTGATCATAAATTATTGAACCAATTTCAAAAATTAATAAAAAAATTACTGATGTTACAACTACGGGTTTTTTTAAACGAGAGCACATTTTTAAAAAGTTTTTCTTAGATAGGTAAAGAGCCGTTACAGTGGTCTAGGTGGTCGTGAATTATTGGACATCTCCCATTTTTGACAGTCATTATCTGCAAAACTATTAAAGCTAGAAGAAAAATAAAAGCAAGTGTTTGTAGGGAATGTTATGCTCTTTAATTTGTTACATCAATTGTGATTCGAAAGCTGAATAGTTTTCCTAGATATTCAACAAAAGCTAAAAGAGGAAACATGAAAACGCCATTGTTTTTGCTGATCGGTAGCCATTGCGTATGGAAATCTCTCGCTATATCAAATTTAGAAAGCCGTAATGGTGCGCCACCTATCTGAAAAAACTTTTTTATTTGCTATCTAATTTCTTTAAAAACGCAGTTGTAAACTTAATAGGTTTTTCCTTTAAATTTTCGAAATGGGTTCAATAATTTATGACCATACTGTATAATTTTTACAATTTGTAAGGAATTAAGAGAAAATAACCTGGAATTTATGTTCAATTTACTTTCATAAATGCAAAAAGGATTTTACATTTGTGAATAGCATATTTAGTTAAATTAGGGAAGAAAACTTGTGATCAGTCAAACTGAAAGAAACGTAAAGTTTCAGTTAGGTAATGCAACTTGTGAATTCTCATAATCATTCTTCCAAATACCATAGCAGATGCCATTCAGGCATACAAATTCTTTGTGTTAAGAACAAAGACAATGTACAAATAATTGTCGGTTTATAGTTTAAAAAATTCTAAATCCTTTAATCTTTTTATGCATTCGGAGAAGTTATTATACATAACATGAATTATCCAAAGATATCTATACTTCTATCTGTCATTTACATTAACTGCATGAAAGAATATCAAATCGCCAAGATATCCTTTAATCATAAAACATTAATGAATATAAGTCTCTGCTGCATTTCAATCAAAATCTGTTTAATAGAATTACCCAATTTACACCAAATATTGTATATATATATATATATATATATGAATAATTGATAAATATACAGCATGTTTCCAAATATATGCTGCTTAGAATTCACTTACTAAATCTTAAATATTAAGTTTAAGAATATTCTGCCAAATATTTCAAGTATTTAATTAATTTAAAGCCTATAATTAAACATTTTATGTGAAGAGCAAATATTTAACTTGTATCTAAATCCTTATCAAAATAAATTAACTAAGTAATACCTATCTAATATTTTTACTCTCGAGAATTCATTTATGTTTATTCAATTGCTTTGAAGTTGTAGATTAAGTGCAGTTTTCAATGCTTGACGAATTTTTATCATATTTACTAGACCCGGTGACGAAAAAAAAATTCTTTTTTGGTTATTTATCTAAAAAGTAGAAATTTCAAGACACCTTAAATCAACATAAAATTGCTAACCTTTCCATCTTTTCTTCCCAGAATTCGAGTACATTCTAAGAATATCTGACAAACAAAGTGCAAATTTATTAAGAAGCGTTTTACAAACTGCCAAAAATGAGGGCATCAGAACAATTACTATAAGTATAAAGAACAGCATTTGAATTCTAGAATTTGTTTCTCTTGTATTAATCTAATCATTTTTAAACAAAAGTAAATAAATTTTTTCCTTCTACATTGTGGGGTTTTTTTTCGGTACATCATTTGATGATAACTTGAAAATAATTCTACGAAAAAAATAATTCTTTGAGAAAAGCAGAATAATTATTTCATTTTAACTAGGCATTTTTCCCTCTATCTGAATAGCTGGTTGCTGACATGGAATTTGCAAACATTTCGGTCTTTCTTCGGTTTGAATACACCCCACAAGATGCAAAAAAACGATATATATATATATATATAAGATATCCAAGCAAAAAACGGAAGAGGGAAACTTTAATTGCAAAAATCATTCTCATTAAAATTCATTGGAAGCGAAGGAGTATTATACTTTTAACAATTCAGAGTTAGTGATAATAATGTCAAACTCAAATTTTGGGGAAGGACCCATGTTTTAAAATACTATAAACAATTGTGAGATAGAAGTGACCAATAATACGATGTTCTAAAATAGAAATGAAATTTATTCAATACAAAAAATATATGACTGCGTTCAGTGTGTGTCAGGGGAAGTAAGAAAATGTTTCCAAACTTCAAACTCAAATACTTTATTTCATCTGGAAATATTAAAAAAATTCAGAAAACAAATACTAATTTTCTTTGCAAACTGTCATGCATGGAAACTTGTGTCTCAGAAGGGAAAAAAATCAATCGAACTCGATTACAGTGCATGAGGTTATGTGCGCTCTTTTCACTGTGGGACGATTAATTGTAACTGTATATGTGAATAAACTGCATTGATGCTTATTTTGCATCGTCTATCACATAATTTAATACACATTCTTGTTTTTTTGTGTGCGTTTACGTGTGATATTGATATTTATTTCCTTGCTTGTTAAGTTGTAGGACAGATTTACCTTAATGACTTTCAATTTCAGAAGCTCTTTGCTAGACTTTCAATAATAAGCTCTGCATTCTTTTAATTTTACTTATTGATTATTTTTGCATTGATGATCGTGACAAACAAAGATCGAATCCTTACATGTTGAAGTTTATAAATACTGGTAGTCTAACATAATATCAGACACCGTACTCCCTACAGAAGGAACTAACTACATTGCGATGTAGTACAAATGCTGGAACCCATCTCGTTAGTACCGATTAGTCAGAGCTTCCATTGCAATTTATTTCTTTCAGCTCATAAGTAAGAAGGATGCAATGCAATTGTGTTGCATTATTATGTAGAACTATTAAGCATGTAAAGCAGGCAACTGATTCAATACTTACTACAACTGCCTGTACAATTTGCCTTACAGTTTTAGGTCTATATCTACATGTCTTCTACATGTTTTGCAGGTTCATATATTATTTGCCTTTCAGTTATATTATATACCCCACCGAAGGGGGGGGGGATACGAGTATGTGTGAAAAGTCGTCGGATAAGTAAGTGGGATCTTGCTTCTCTGGTGGGCATCGCAATGGCTTGAGTTGAAATACCCCTCAGGAATGATAATACATCCTTCCCAGGGTGAAAGGGGCCGGTCCGTGGCCGATGTTCGCCATTAGGATTCCTACCTCAGTATCCAAGCTGTTGCAGCGAACCTTCTTCAATGGACCCTGGACGCTATGGGAGGGTGGGGGTAGCTCTCGTTGAGGTTATACTTTCTGTATTCGCTCCTATTAAGTTAATGTTTTGTAGTATATTTAACTTAGACATAGCATAAGGGAAAGTGATATTTCAAAGAAAAAATTTAAAAGCTGCCAGTGACTAATAATCTCTTTGAAAATTGTTGCTAAAGAAACGAAAACAAATCCATGCGTAAATAAGAGACATAACTACAATATTCAGGATAAGTAGCATAAAGGTAAATAAAGTAAATTAGTACGTATTATATGAAACAAAATGATACTTCTAGCGTTTTATTTAAAAACAATTCTACGGTTATAATACTTTAAAAGAGAAAGTTTTTGTTACCGATGTTGAAGATCAATAGTTAAGTTAAACTTTCCTTTTAGATAGTAATTTAGATGCATAAGCGAATAAATTCTTCAATGTGCTCGAGTGAAAAAAGGTACCTAATTTATTTTATAGACTATCTTGAACGCTATAATCACCGCAATTAGTCATTCAAGGTCCGTTGAAAATCACAAAGACAAAGTAGTAAACTGCTGTAACAAAATCGTTTTTCCATTCCTTTTCCACGATTATTAATATAAATCATTTGGATTTCCACGAACTAAAACTTTCTTTCAGTGAGTATTTCTTATACGCTTCAATTAGTTGCCCACCTACTTTTGAAGACCAAGCAATAAAAAGGTTATTTCTTTTGTGAAGACTAGATAAAAAGAAACCGGTGGTTGAAGACAAAAAAAATATAAAAGAAATCTTTTGTATTAATTTCATTTAAATTTCTTCTGTGCACACTCCGTTTTCTTGCAGCGTTGGAAAAGAAAGAAATATTGGAAAAGTTGGAGGGTAGGTGGGCTCCACTGTTCCCTTAATGTTATCGGCAGGCTATTGCTCTTAAAAACGCCCTTGTCACTTAAGATAAATTGGAGCTAAGGAGAAAGAAGGTTTAAAGGAGTAAAACGGGAGGGTTGGCCATTCATTGTCGAGTGTCATCAGTAGCAATTTCTTTGCAGCCTGCGGTTGATTATTTTAGTGCTATTTTTCTTTGCAATTTTCTGGAAACTTTCCAAAAAAAAAGAGACGACGAATGAATTTGCTTCCAAATAACTTCTTAATGTTTTTTCTATTAACACACAGATTTTTTTCTTCTTCTTCTTAGTATTTACTTTTAACTCATTGATTTTTTTTGCCACATAATAGATGACCCAGTTTTAAACAACAAAAGTACTCCCTTTTGGCAAATAATGCCACTCCTAAGAAGTTGTAAGGCATTGTCAAAAAGAGTGCATGAGATCTAAAACTGAGATTATTCAAATTTTAAATCAGGAGAAGGAAAAAAATAAAGAAATATGTGCTCTGAGTTCGTGAAATGTAATTATGCATTTTTTCAAATGGATTGAGGTTTCTTCCCTTATTTTTGAACTTTCTCTTTTACAAAACTTGAAAGAACTAAAGCTAACAAAATTATATTTTTAGACAGGAAATATGAAAAATGTATCTTCTGTAAACAACAGCTTTAAGTTAATGTTGTTTTCCTTTTTTCCTCATACGATGAAGTATTTAAGAAACATGATCTACAAAAGAAATCGTAATCATGCTAATGTACATGCTAAGTCATAATTAAAAAAATCCAGTAAATTTATTTTTATTAGGAAAAAATGCAACAACAAAATCTTAACACCAGTACTGCTACTATATCTTTACTGAATAAATTACTTTTTTTTATTCAACCATTATTTTTCGGTTTGTAGCCAGTTTAGTTTTGAAGCCTTGCTAAAAGTTGCATCACTCTGCGTAATGCTTCAACCATTCAACCAAATTGTATATCTATAAAAAATTATTTTTAACAACATTTCTGCTTCAAAATAAACGCATAACATATGTAAAATAATAACAAGGTCCCATTTATAAAATGAATTAATGAAAAATAAAGACCTTATTTTTAAACAGAGTAATTCAGCATAGTTCAATTTTACCTCTGCTACACTTTTACTCCAATTTTTTTGTCATAAATAGTTCAGGGTTGTTATAGTTGAAGTTTGCCTATTCAGAAGACCCTAGAGACGGTCATAGGGCTCAAAATTAAATAAAACTTCACTAATATGTAGAACAAGGGATATGCTCTGTGAAAACTGGAAAATAAGAAAGAAAAAAGAAATAGGCAAAAAAGAGGGGAAAAAAGTTAAAATTTCCGTTAATAAGTGGCGTTGCGCCAATATCTGAGGCGATTTTCTGCAGATTTTTGTGTTAGTTAATGAAGCAAAATTGAATCGCTCATTTTAGTTGTTTTTTTTTCATTATTGTAACCGAAAACGCTGCCTAAATTCAGTTCTGCACGTAGAGTCATTTTTCGATCAAAATACCGTTTTTATGCAAGTGTTTTTTTAATCTATATTTCACTGGAATGTAGTACAAGTGAAGCACTCTGTAAAATCCCCAAGAAAACCTTGCATAAAAGCGGTATTTTGAACGAAAAAATATTTTAGGTTCTGAATTGAATTTCGACAGCGTTTTTAGTTAAACTTAAAATAAGAAGAAACAATTTTGCTTCAGTAATAAAAAATTCTGCAAAGAGAGAGTTTATCTCACATATTGGCGCAACGCCACTTATTGATGATTTTTTGGGGGGTTCCCCTTTTATTTCCGGTTTTTATATAACGCATTATCAAATAATAATGAAATTTTGTTTCGTTTGGGGCGATAGAACCGGCTCTAGGGCTTTCTGAATTGGCGAAATTTAATTATAATCACGCTGTATTTTAATTGTTTACAAAATTTTGTTTACCTGAATCTTTCGTTATCGAAACGTGAGTTTCGATATCGAAAGTAAAATTTAGTTTCTTCACATGAACCTATATTACTCTCACTTTTAATGTTAACATCTTTTAATTCCATTATCTAAATAGCTCCAGATAGGAGAATTTTTTATTTCAATTTTTAATGTAATAGCTACTAAAAATATCCTGAAAGAGTTGTTAACTTCTATTATTACTGCACTGGCTATTGATTTATTTATTCAAACAAACTGAAAATCAATATCACATCTATATAGATATGGTTTTAAAATCTCATGACGAATATAAATTATTTTTTAGAAAAGCTATTTCATTAAGGAAGGCAAAGATTAATTAATCAATATTATCAGGCAAAATGCAATTTTTTGCTTTCGTTATCCTTATTCATTATTATTTCTATTTTTAATCCTTTGAGGATAAATAAAAAATAAAATCCGTATGTGTTTATATGCTATTTAGGTAGAAGAATGAGGCAATAAGTAAAAAGTTGTTCATTATTCGAATTATTTATTGATGTTAATTTCTGTAATCCATTTTAATGAAATAGCTAATTACTTTTGTAGCAAATACAGTTTTCAAACAGAGCTTTAAAAACGTTATTTTTTGTATATTGAAATAATTCCTTAGTGCATCAAAGCATATATTATTTGTTTAAATCAAATGATTCTGGCACTGATTTGAACTTAATTTTAATGGAAATCTTTAAAAGTAAATTATTGCGAAAAGTATTTAGCAAACATGTGTGGAAAAGCGCTCACTAAAAGCTTCAGTTTTTTATTCGTTAAAGTTATGAAATTTTATTAAATTATTTAATCTCTCCTTACAAAGTTCGGAAGTATTATAAACAATAAGCATCGGTTATTCAGGATGAACTTTTTCATTAACGACATTAATTTCGTTTAGTAATAAATGTTCGCAAGTGATATTTGTAACGATGAGCTCAAGAATAAATTCAATCAAAAGCATTTTCTCAGCTGAAAAAAATCATAACCTTTTCATTTCACACCTTATTTAATAAAAGATACTTTTCATACTCATAGTAAACTTGTATTCAAAATAAAGTAATCTTTATATGCATTCACTAAATTATTTGAAGATTAAAAAGAAGGACAAATGTTTTAATATGTTTTCTCGGGATAATAGTTATTTCTCATGTGATATTCTTTATGAAGAATTATGAATTCTTTAATATTAAAGATATTTCAAAATTATTTGAAATAAGAAATGCTTCTAAAGCACGTCACAGTGCCCAAGACTCAAATAATGTTTCCTGAATGATTTTTACAGCACCGATTAAGCAGAATCTGTTTGCCATTCCAACTTTTTGAATTGGGTTTCAGAAGAAATTTCAAACGTTATGCGATTCGGAGACAAACTGTAGAAGAGGCGTCATTAGATAAAAGTGCCAAAAGAGAAAATTCCACATAAATGCAAGAATTACTGCACCACACGTGGGCGCGAGTCAATCCACCGCATGCAGAGTCTTGCACGAAGACAGATTACACTCATTATATTTGCTGAATTCTCGAGGGTTGAAAATAGATGACTATTCCCTGCGTCTAGAATTTTGGCGTTGGGTTTTGAAGGGAAGTGATTTAAACTTGGACTTTCGGTCGCTTTATAGCGTATGCGTTCGTCACAGAGGGTGATGATTTTAAACATGAACATGTATTATCATGAATAAGAACGCTTTAATCTGAACGAGGTTATACATTCGCATATTCCTAATCAGAAATAATGTTTATGTATATCAAGTGGATATTTTCAGTTATTTTCTATTTGAATTAACTCTAAGGAAGAAATGTTGTGTTATGTTCCTTGGAGTTATCTAGAGGCCTTTGTATAGAAGAATTAATAAGTAGTAATTAAGTACTCAAAAAAATTCAAGTTGCAGTTTCAACTTTTAATAAAATTTTATTTACTTTCAAAGATATATTTTAATCTTCACATAGAATCTTAGAATAATATAATAATATAGGTGGTTACACTTTTGAGAAATTCTTTTGTAAAACAAAAACTAGTACAAATGCAAAATTGCAAAACTGAAAATAATTTTTGTTATGTTATTTCATATTTGTATCTGATGTTTATCTCTTTGTGCTCGATATAGTCTTAGAGATTGTCATATCATTCCCTGACTTTCTCCTGTCTTGCAAATTTAGCTTTTTTTCTCTTCCTTGTAATGTTAGTAGCTTTAAATTTTATAAGTTTCACAGTTAAGACTTTGTTATTAATTTCTTAACTAATTTCGACTCGAAGTATTATGAATTTTATATAATTGTCATTATTATTACTAAATACTAAAAATTATTAATGGCTAAGCTTGACTAAATTAGATTCAATAGAATCTTTGTAACTATACTCACCTGGTTTTGTTTTATAAATATATATATTTTATGCATACATTTCTAAATATTTTAATTTTTCGTAATTTCTTGAATTTACAATGAGCGTGAAAACTTTAAGGCCGACCATATAAATTTACAAAAATTATACTTACAGATATTAAGGATTACGGACAAAACCACTGAAGTACTCTACATTTTTGAAGCTTTTAATTGAGACCTTTGTCATTTCTATAATAATAATTTCAAAAACAAATAAACTAATCTGAACTCGAAAATCGATTGATTAAAGATTTTATCTTATCAGAGAAAGAAGTAAATCGTCTACTGCTAAAGAAAGAAGAACGTTTGAAACAACTATCGAAAAATTTTTTATATTAAAAATGAGTATGGGAGAAAAAGACACTGGAGGCAGTCACGAAACCTTGCTATCCTGAGATGAAATGAAATTAGAATAAATGGAAAATACCTGAGCATGGAAATTATGAAATTCCAAAGCACAGAAATTTTGAGTATATATACTTCAGGGATCCACAAAACGAAAAGATGAAAATTAGAAGTTTACAAAACAAGTTAGGCTTGGGACAACCATTTTTGCATTTAGTTTCATTTATGAAAATCTATGGTACTTAGATGGAACTGAATCTTGGAATTATAAATGGTATCTTTTGAGAAGAGAATATACATTTTTTTTCTCAAAATTGCAAAAGTTGGTGGCATTAAAATGACATGGGGACAGTTTTTCGTTTAATGCCATGATGTTTCCAGTGTTTGTTTCTAGTAGAAATGATTCAGAAGCATGCATTATTACTGATCATTCTTTGAAGGGTTACAACTATTCCGGCAGAAGAAAGATGAATCTACAAACAAAATATTTCACACGAGTTGTAGAACAAAGTTATGGTTCTAGACTACAAATAGTGAAGATTTATCATTTCGAGCCAAAAACTTAATCTGTATCCTGTTTAAAACTTATGGGCTTATCAAAAAGTAGGAGCTTATCAAAATGGAGGATTTTTCTACAGTTCCAGAGCTGAGATCCACGACTGAAGATGAATGGTACATAAACTTGTCCTTATCTATGAAGGCAGGGATATTTCAAGTCATTAAAAGCAATGGTGGGTTTACAAGATATAAAGTATCCATTTCTGTAGTATTGTTGTTTTCATTTTGATACACTTAATGTTTTTCTCTGACCAATATTGAGTCCTTTGTGTAGTTGTTTCATTTTCGCAATAAAATACTCGCAAATACATTTTAAGGACAGTTTTATTAAATTTTTAACATTTTGATAGAAATTAAAATACATTTTCGTTCATCTTATTTCAAAGTTATCGATATTTTTGACATTTTTACATGCATTTAAGTTTTAAATAATTATAACAATTGTAGCCATGAAATCATTAAATGTAGTATTTACAGGTAGTAAATGATTAAGAAATTCACATAGTAGTATTTCCGGTTTTGCATAAGTTTTGATTTGAAAATAATGAAGATAAGGTTTGTTGAGAAAAATATTACATGCCCTCTTACAGAACTGAGTTCAAGGATAAATTAATTATGGTCATATGCACATTAATTGGAACCTGAATTTTCCCAACAATTTAATTTTTCTTAAGAAAAAAGTTATTACAAATTATTTCCACCAAAAGACTTCCTCGATACATCAAAAAACTAAATAAACATTGTTTTCAGTTGCGAGTGACCAGCGTCAATTTTCAGAAAAGGTCATTTGCAGCGAAACAAATGTTCATTTATAATCTGAACTTTCCTGTCAAAAGAAAATTCTTACTATTCTAGAAACATCAGCATTTTGAAAGAGTTACTAGTGCTTGTACTGTAAAATATAATTTCACATCAAAATACGCGCAAGTGTGAAAAAAAAATTGGAAAAACGTTATTTTGGTCAAATCCTCATAACATAAAATAACGATGGTCTCGACTTTGGAAAGGTTGAAAACATCTGGTAAAATATTTGTAGTGCAATAGCCATTGAAATTCTTTCAAATATATAAAACTATATGAACCCGTCATTGCTTTGCTATTACTAGATTTGAGTATATATATATAGATTCAATGAACACAATTGAAAGTTTGATAGCAATTATTGTATTTAATTAAAATTAGATATTTACATATACATTATTATTTTTGTGTTTTGGATTACATAAATTGTAATTACTGTTGTATTCAACTTTAAGTTCATTGCAATGCTCTTGGATATACAATATTTTTGGTTATTCCATCTGGATATACAATGTATATACAATATCCATATACAATGTCCCTTTCATATACACACAAATCCCTTGGTTTTCCTACACGTGAGCATGTAACGTATAATTGTCCATGAGAAAAACAAGTATTCTCCAAATTTAATTCAAATACTAGCAATGATTGACCTTGTAATTTGTTTATCTTTATTACAAAAGCCAGTTTAATTGGAACTTGCAATCATTTGAATTGGAATAGCATATCTGTTTTTATCATTGGTATACGTAGTATTAGCACATCTTCTTCTTTGAATATGACAATTAAAAATGTTGCTTCGATGTTTAATAATCTTTTGCCTGCCAATCTGGTACAATTGCAAAGACGGGGTGGGACAATGTTTCCAATTTGTATACATTTCGAAAATTGTCTAAACAACAGCACTCGAGCTTACTTCTACGCATTCGCCACAGCATTTCTTACCTCATGAACTTCAATATGAGAGGTACTGTCTCGTGGCGCCATCTACATTTAAATAATACCACTGCTACAATTGATATTATATTATGAGGCCCTAACTTTCGTTCTACTGGTCAGCCCGAGGATTGTAATAGCTTCAAACCTTCTCCGGACAACGCGGATCATTTTGCAAGAAACCGCTCATAAATCGGTCCAGTAGGTTTTTAGTGTATAACGGACACACACACGAACATTGTCTTTTATGTATAGAGATTGCTTGTCTGCTTTGAATCAACTCATAATAACATCAAATAATTGTTTAAATTTTTTTTCTGTCGTATAAGTATAGAATATCGTAGGTGAATGATAAGTTTTTTAACAATTGAGTGTATAAATATAGACTGATATAACATTCTGACTACTAGTTTAACATAATTACTTTTACTATTATTTTCATTGATACAAACACTCTATTTTATATTAAACTAGCATTATGCTTGGGTAATGTAAGAAAAAGTAAATAGTACTGAACTTACAGAAAATTCTCATTGGGTTCTTTACCCCCATCTCCCATCTTCATTTGGAAGAATTTGTGAAGTTTTAACAAATCTCTGCCGAAAGCTACCAAGATCTCGCAAGAGTGTAATTGTTTTATATCGATTTCTCAGATTTCTGAAGAAAATTTGCTTCTCATTGCATATCACTTAAGCTTCAATATAGAGTCTTATCTAATCAGGTTGAACGTGAGCGTTCTTATCTATTCAGACTTAATTCCATTGGTTAATCATTAAAATAAACCCCAAAAGAAGCAAACAGCCAACAGTGATTATCATACATCCCCAGGTTTCACACACTACATTGTTCCTTCCCTCCCTATTATGCATTTGAAAAAGCAGCGCTGGGCGACGTGGAGTCATCCAAATCATCATTCGACTCCTGAAAATGAAAGCCATTCTTCTCTCATTAATCTTTCGAAAGGTAGCTTCCATGAGGAGGTGGAAGGGAATATTAATAAATGAGAAATGAACCGAATTCCAGGACAACGCATAGCAGCACTTGGCACAATTAAAGGAGAGAGGCTGGGCCCCTTTATTGGTGGGACAAAACTCGGTGCTCTCGAGGCGCGGCCACCCTCCTATTGTCTTCCTCGCAGAGTAGATTTATCGAGCAAACTCGCATTCCGTTCCGGTGAAATAGTTGAGACGGAAGAATGGAGATGGAGAAGAATTTAGAGCGTGGAGGTGCGGGAATGGAGGTGAAGGCCTCGAGTGATCTTGACAGGGGCTCTTGACTCCGCACCACCAGCATCCTGTTGAGCTTTTGGGAAAGACTTCCTCATTAAAGATTCGCGAAGCAAACTTTTGAATTTTTGGGGAAAGAGGGTGGGAATTTTTTTTTATAACTTCCGATTTTTGCTTTTTATTTTCTTTCTTCAGTGAAACTTTGCCATCAGTGACTGTCTGATAGTGCCTTGGGCGTTGATGAAAGGGTGAATGGTATAGATGAGAGCATGTCATGTTTGAACTTACTCTTTCTTCCTTTGGAGAAAAAAATTTTAAAAAGTGTGTTCAGCAACAAACTATCAATAAAATATTATTCTTCTGGGAATGAAATAACTTACAAAAATATGTAATAACAGGGAATGATTTGGCTACAACATACTAAGACATGTTCGCATTATAAATATAAAAATAAAATCAACGATTATGACTATTGAATTAGCCTCTTAACTTGTGTTCTAAACAATCTAATTAGATGGCACATTCTATTTAGGGAATGCGTTGTCTTTTTAATTCAGTATGGAACCTAAAAGACAGTTCAAATATTTATGTATTCCACGTAATTTTTGTAACGCACGTGAATGACTTTGTTTTAGTTTATAAGTTTAAAATTGCTCTAATTCAATGCACGTATGATGTACGGGCAAACCAGTTAAGGAGTTAAATTGATAAAAGGTAGCAGTAATTAAACACTTGTATTTAACTTGACTTGTTTCATGTTTGTAACAAATTTTGCAATCGATTTTTCGCTCACTTCCTAATATGCTAGAAATTTGCAATTTGGTGCACTTCTGATAACAAAACAATAACACCTGGTAGTGTATTTCAGAAAAAAAATTTATTCCTAGATTCCATAAATTTTATAATAATTTATTATAATTTAAAATCTAAAAAGAGTAAAATAATTTTAAAAAATTCTACTTTAATTACGCTAATAAAAGAATGATTTTAAAAACAATATTTTTCGAATAATTTTATAAATCCTATGATGTCATTTTGTTTTTCAGAATTAGTCAGAATAGTTTTCATAAAAGTTCGTAAGAAAAAAAAATTATAAAATGGAAGAAAAATACGAAATTACCTTCATTGCAAGCACATAACACTTTTTCAAACAATAATAAAATTTTGAAAAGCGCATGTATGAGCTTTTAGCAAATTCTATTTTTAATTATGTGCATTTAGAAAAATAGCTCCCTAAAATATATAATGAAGAAAATTATAATTACTGTTGACAATTAATTCTACCAACATTTATAAAAATGTATACAAGACTTTCGACAACACTTAAGTCGGCGAAGACATTTTTTCTTATCATTTAACTGATGAAAAGAAATGAAATTAATCGACGTGTAGCAGATTTAAAAACAAAGTAAAAGTAAGAACTACTATACTTTAAGTAAATTAAAATTAAATTCGTTAAAAAAGTTCATTTCAATTGAAGTTATTTAAAAATTAATTGCTTAAACAGATGTTTCACTTTAAATCTTCTTAAAAGTTTTATCAAAACAAGCTGAAAAAACATTTAATTGTTTACGAAAATATTTTCTAAGCAACACATTATAATGAAATACTATATTAAAATTGTGAGATAATGAGAGTAAACAATAGTGATCTCGGAAGATTTACGGACATTTTTAAAATCAGAAAAGACTGAATTATGTAAGCAAGATCTAAAAAGATCTGTATCCAAATGATACGTAAAAAGTTGCGCATACATAAACAATTATAATACAGATTTTTATAAGTCTTTGAAAAAAGGGTTCAACTCTTGTGTAATGCTTTCGAGTAATACGAGATTTCTATTTCAGATAGTTTCCAAGTTAGAAAAATATAAAGTTCGTTAATTTTTATTTTTCCCCGTATTGTCTGGCAGTTGAACTTTCGAGAAAAAGTTTTATACTGCAATATATTTATAACAGCACGCATATTTTTCTCATATTTAATCGAAGAACATAAATTCAGACATGCGTATATATTTTTGCTTCAAAAATTCTTTGTCAGAAAGAGAGAGCATTTTATTGTGAATAACGAAGCTTATTATATATTATTTTTCCTCTGAAATTTCAAGATTCTGCAGCCGCACAGAAAGAATTATAGCAGAATAAAATAAATAAATGTGTTGTTTTCTCTTCCAAAATCTTATCCTCTGTGTTTTTGAACTTCATCATAATGTAAAATGAGAAGTTTATAGGTTGACGCAACTTTGTTCTAATATATTATAAAAAAAAGTCACTAAAAATATATATTTATTTTTTTACCTTTTTAACCTTTTAGTTTCTATGGGCTTGTCTACTCGCTGAACGTATTGTATGTCGAGACTACTGTGAGCGTTTAAACATAAGCTTTCACAAACCTAGGATTGCTGTGTGCATGTAGATATGCTCAAAAAGAATTCTGGACACAAATACAAGGTTATTCAAGAAGAAGGAGCAGATTTAAATATTTATTTCTAATGAACGAAAATAGATAGAAACACATACGATAATCACTGGATAGAGGAAAGTTCAAAGTGCTATTTTATGCATCCGAATAATCGCGGTATAAGAGGCGATGTTTTTGTTTATGAGAAAATGGTGACTCACCAGGAAAAGTCATTTCTTGCGCTGCAGTATACAAAGAGTGAGCCCATTGTTGCAGTGCCGCGTGCATTTCACTGTAAGCTCAACAAAGAGCCGCCTCGTCATAAAAAGATTTTAAGTTGGTACAAGAAATTCGTTGAGGATGGTTGCATATGCAGAGGGAAAAGGCCCTGTTACTCCTTGTTATTTTTATCTGTGGGTGTACACAAAAGACTGTTCATCATCAGAATTTTCGAGATCGCATTGTTACAGCAATTATTGAGTACAACAACCAGGCACAAGTTACTTCGTGTTTGGCAAGAAATGGACAACCGATTCGACGTTTATCGCATAACAAATGGAGCTCATGTTGATAAATAAAACTTGATTCATAAAATAAAACTTTGAACTTTCCTCTATACAGTGATGTATCGTATATGTCTCTATCTATTATCGTTCATGAGAAGTAAATATTTCAAATCTGATCCTTCTTTTTGAATAAACCTGTATGTTTAGAAATACTTCTCAGCATAATCGGAAAGGAAAATATGTTTAAAAATCAAATTCAGTTTTTTTCGCTCATTATGTCGCTTAAAGGAAAAACATTCTTTAATTGCCTTTCTCTGTTTTATTTTACATAAATAATTTCTTGAGAGGAGGGATATATTGAGACGGGCATAATACCTCGTACACAATTATATCTGTTAGTTTTAGTAGGCGTCGATTTGGAAAAGTCGAAAAGGTTAAGATGGGACCCAAATCGCCTCATGTATTAAATTTTTAATAAGCAATTAAAAAATTGTCGAAAAACAATCCATTTCTTAATTTTTAAAGTAATAACGGAATAATTAAGGAAACATTATCTCTAAGAAGCAAAGAAATATTTTGGATAGCTGTAATGCAGAGTATTTTTTGTGCTCTAATCGGTAGCTCTATGTCCTACAATTTTTCTTGTACACTGCAAACACACATCTTCCTTTATTATCAAATATGCTGCTAAAATCGTATCGTCTTATTTTTTGATTTCGTCAGAAGGAATTATAATACTAAAATATCGATTCAGACCCACCAAAGTATCTTCACTCAATCTGAATGAAAGAGATCCATCCTAAGAAATAAACTTAATAAGCTGAGAGCAACTCTTGAAAAAGTATATTCATTCAAATAAATTTGCCATATTTTGGAATTAAATGGAAGTTTAACATTTTTACTTCATATGGAGTAGTGTGTCAAGGAAAACCATGAGAGGACGAGAAATTAAAAAAAATCCTCTTAATCCTCTCTTTAAAAATCGCAGTGGATGGAATGTGAAGGTAAGATATTATACGGTATCTACTGTCGCTTAGGAATTGAAATTTAGTAATGGTTCTGTGGTCAAATGAATTTCATCGTAACATGTATCACTATGCAGTTGTTGTTACATTAACTTCCTCAACTGTTTCATAATTTTTATAGTCTACCATTAAAACTTAATAGAGCATCTGTATATGTGTCTGTTGCAGGGGAGGTGAGTAGGAGATATTGTAATGATTATAATACCCGAAAGTAAAAAAAATATACGTTTGGAACCATGACAAAATGTATGCGTGAAAGTATAAAGATCAAAGATTTATGATTGATTAAGAAATCACAATAATTAAAAATAGATGGTAATTCACCCACACTTTTTCATACATACCAAAATTTCTTTTCTTTGGATTTTTTCAGAGTTTTTTTCTTCTTTCATATTATAGACATTCTTTATTTACACATTTAATTTTATGTTTGATTACATAAAAATCCCTTCATAAAAGTAGTAGTATCATAAAGCGATTATTGATTGGCGGATTTTTATCTATTTGACATAAAATCGTTTAAAATATTGATATTCAAAGCTACATAACTAGGTCAGTTTTTGAAGAAGAGTGGAAAGTTTTTGTTTGGATTTGATTTTTTTTGTTTCAATTGCCAGTGTGGGAAGAACATTTTACCAAATGCTAATAATAGGACCATGGAACCGTATGAAAACTTAGGCTTTGTAATTTTTTAAGAAGTACATTTATTCACTCAAACAACATCAAATATAATTCTTTTTGTCATTTAAAGCATTTTTATAGTTGGAAGTGTGTTCTTATCTGTAACGGCTTAGAAGTTAGCTGTTAGCCACTATTAGAGTGGACTTTCTAAATACATTGGCGTGCAAAAGTTAAGGAACATTTGTAAAATGCGAGAAATTTGCAATTAATTGAAATCAGTTCTGGAGAATTGTGTAACATTCAATCGAGTATCATACACATTTTACAGTGAAAATTCGGTCGCGAGAGCAATTAGGGGGGCCACCAGAAAGAAATGAAGGCGAAAAGGTAGTTTGACCATCCTGTTTCAGAGAAAGCTGATAACGAGATGCAACTTTTATCAATGGTTATGTTTGATGTGCATAATATTAACGCGCATTTTCATAAATACAGCACAAATATTTGGGAAAATATAAAGGTTTTCTTAAAAAATCCGAAATTTTCCCGCATGTTTTTTGTTTATAACATGCAGACGTTTCATTCAAATTATACAAAATTTGCAGAGCACTCGACAATATGTTGCAGAAGTACTGTATTAAAATGTCAAGTAAATACGTTCAATATTAGAGGAAATATGAGTGTTTGAACTAAATATTTCTTTTACTGCGCATGTGCGAGACGCAGCGGAAGTTTTCTTTCATAACTTCAAAGCCAGATACTTTTTAAAAAATTCCAGTTGAATCACATTAAAATTCAGACGGATATCGGCATTTCTGTGAGGTAAATCTAAATTTCTCTTTGAGAGAAGCTATGATGAGGATACTTGCACAAACTGATATTTTTTAAATTTGAATCTTCGAACAGTAACATTGAATTTTTGCAAAATTGAATATCCTGAATATCCATGTGCACTTATAAATTAAATACATAATTTAAATTGCATTTTCTCAAATACCATTTGATATCAATTAAAACGGAAAACAGAATTGGGTCATATTGACCAGATCGATACATTAATACAATTTCAAAAAATGACAGAAAATATATAAATAAAAGAAAGTCCTTTTCAGAGAAATAACATATCACCCTCACTAACAATGTCACGACACACACATTTCTGTAAAATATCTCTAAACTGTCATTTTTTATAAGAAGTTGAAAAACGTTTCGGGTCAATTAGACACGAACGGAACACCAGGGTTAAGACTTTCTGTATTCAACCATTTATTTATTTTTTTAAAATTTCCTCTTGAAATTTGTTGATATATTCATTTAAAATGTAATGTCTTATATATATATATACCAAGATTAAAATCACTCACCATTTTATGCCTGATGGGTGTCACCTTTTACCTAAAGGTAAGTGCCAAAACCACCCACCTTTATGCCTTTTTTTAAAAAAAAGAGGAAGCCGAAATTTGAGGTTACAAAAAAGAGGAACTTCAAAGTCGGAAAGAAATTCATTTTCTAATTTATGCCCAAAATGATCTTATTCGAAATTTTATACGGAACTTATCTTTAATCAAAGCTGATTCAAAAACCAGTAAAAAATTTAATTGAAAAAAAAGATTTATTTAATTTTCACTTTTCAATTAAGAAATTGTGTGTAACTTGCCTTTGATGAGAATTTTCATTAAGTTTAGCTTTTCAATATAAATTCACTCTTATTTTTATCTCTAATTAATTCATGTAAATATTTTAATTTCTCCTGAAAATTAAAATCTATTTTGAATTAAACTTATCTGGAAAAATGTTTGAAATTAATTTTTTGTACTTCCTTTATGTATCGCAAAATTTTAATGAAAAAATTGTCTTCAGCATTTAATATAAGCTCAGGAATGGGAATAGTTTTAAATTTATCGAATCATCTTTAGAGACCATCCTCTGATAACTATATTAGTCAGAGAGTTTTCGATCCCTAATAATAATAAAGCAATCAGAATTTTCATCTCATTTCATAAATTACGCAGTTTATAGAAAGTCATAGAAATCTTTGATTTAATGAACATATGTACTAAAGTTAAGCATTACAGTCAAATCATTAACGAATGAAGTAGGATTCCTTCCTCCTTAGAAATGAAATGTATTGATTTGGAAAATGATGTTTTTGTGATTCCAGCTTTTTCAGTAATATTTCATAATTCGAAAACATAGTGAAATTCGAGATTTTTTTATTTGTTTTTCTTTTGTTTTCCTGTCAAATTTAGTGAAGCGATATTAAGTTATCATTATTTTATTCAAAGCATAAATTGCATAAATTATCTGCCTCAAATAGCATATTATATTGCATGCAAGACTTTCCTGAAAATTAATCTGTTTATCAATGTTTTACCTTTAGAAAATGTCACAGAACGGACGCAAGAATACGTACATCATGAATATAGATTATTATACATACAAATATGATCAACAAACTACTGCCTCTCCCATATACCTAAACATACATCTCGAACGATTTAGAGAATAATTAATTCATAATTCGATGAAAAGGAGCCTGATTTGCATGCAATTTCTGTTTCCACTCCGGTTGACCGCTGGGGCATTTAATTTCCGACCAAAATTCGATATGTATCCGTTCTTCCTGATCAGCCCGAAATTTCGAGAAGGAAATGAAGGCGAGTGGAATGAAAGCTCGTGAAAACTCGATTTCCCATCGAACTTCTCACGCAGAAAACGTAACCCTCCGGATTACCCTATCGGAGATGGCGAGTTTATCCGAGCACATCTCTCCATTGTGGTGCGGATGTGGAGATGCATGGCAAGACAGACCTCATCTCGAGTTGTGATCTGCACCGCATACAGATAAGGGCCTCCCGCTGAACGGGAGAGATTGCCTCGTATGACGCCATTACCCCCACAGCAGAAGCTTTCTCTTTTCAATTTAGATGCTCGTAAATAAAAGAACGATTGCTAGACGTCCAAAGAATTCTTCTAGCGATGTGTTTGGATAGAAATGTTTGGCGGGAATATGGCTTACTGTTGATATTAAGTAAACATTTCGCTGTATTACGCTTCGATGTAGAAGGAAATATGCCGTATTTTTGAAACTGCTAATACTTAACTAGGTGTAACATCCAATGTATTTAGTCTATATTTCATTATTGTTCTGAATGGCCATACTGTAGATGTCATTATCATTAACCCCTTCTTTGTCGCCGTCGCATGTCATGCGACGAAGATAAAAGTTGCATCCTTAAAAGCGAATTCCTCGCTACTTACGCGTATCGTTCTATTCCGAGATTATTTTATGTATTTCTGAATATTAAAAAGAAATGGCGCAAATAGTCCTACTTTCTTCATGTTTTCGCGGTAAGATTTCCCGCCTTGAATGGAAATCATAATAAGCGATTCGAGAAAAAATCCGGCAAAGAAGAAGTTAAAGGTGCAATTACCGATAATAAATGTTTTTCTTTTTCAGTTTAGAAACCTGCAAATTAAGAAGAAATCGCTACTTAAGTATCTATAGTTCTTCTTCAATTGCAAGTTGAACGATGTTTTTAAAACATGAACACGTTTGGATGAAAAATTTCTTCATTCCGTACAAAGATATAGGAAGTTTTGTCGCAGTCGCATGTGCTATTTTTTGGCAATCTTGTCTGTCAATAACTTCCTTTCCAAGTAATATATCCTAATGAACGGTCACTTGAAAGAAAAATGTTCGAATGTTAAAAGTATTTGAGCAGTATTAAAATCGCACCATTGTGTCTCAAAGAAGAAGTAAAATTTGTCACTTTCTTCCCAAAAGAAAGTTCTATAAATCTACAATAGAATGGGAGCAAAATAGCTACATATATTAATATTTATATGCGGTTATAAAGGGAGAAAACGGCAAATTAAATAATATACATTCAATTCTGTTTGCTATTCTAACCGATTTCATTAAGTTAAAATTGGGCTGCTTTAGCTTTAAAATTAGTCTGTGGTTTTATTTTGTAATAAAATAAAATATAACTGCTACTTCTGATGCGTAATTAGATTTTGAATGCATAGTATCTTGATGTTTTTCATACCACCAAAATTCATATTGATTCATATTAATTCAATTATTATTTATGATGTCATTACCGAAAAGAAAAGCGTTTTCTCTTCAATTTAGATGTTCATAAATAAACAAACGATTCTTGAAGAAGTCCAAATAACAATTTTCTGGTATACTTTCATTATTTTTAAAAATGGATGCTTTTTACGTATGGATAGCAAATAAACATAGATAAAAATTATTCCTTTACATTATATTCCAATATTATAACAGTTGAATTACACCCCATTTTGTGAATTGAATGCGTAGGCTACTTTTAATGTGTAATTAAATTTAACACTGGTACAATTAGATGAGATTGTGCATAAAACTAGATGAGATTGTGTAGGATCTGTACAGTTTTTATTGCCATTTTCAATGCATTAAAGTTACGTGTTTCAAATTTCGATACGTGGTTGATAAAATATGTGTGAACATAAGAAGTGGATGTAATAAACATTTCTTACAGCAAAATCTCTGCCAAATGTGTAGAGTGAGATTTAGGCCCTCATATATTTTTTATTTATTTATTTTTTAATTTTTTTTATTTTTCATTTATTTATTTATTTATTTTTGATCCGAATCTTTTGGAGTTGTAGAATTATTAAACAGGGAAACCTTGTAGGTTGACAGAGCGTTTCTATTGCAATGTGTGAACTACAATGTGTTTCTATCACAAAAACCCTTCAAAATTTAAATTTCTTCAATATTTTGGGATATATCCCGAAGTTCAAATAAAAAATTTAACAATATATCAATTTTTGTTGAATAAAATTTCATTTTATTTGAAAACATCTTTGTCAGACAGACAATATCAACGGAATTAACTGGAAGAATATACAAAAATGTTTCAGCCTAGTGAAAAAAATACTAATCAAAGAAACGTATAATAAATCCTTAAAAATATGTCTTCCCTCAATTATTTTCATATTACATTTCGAGGGTAATTTTTTCTACTCTTCGACATTGCAGAAGCGTATGCATCTCTATTTAATGGAAGTCAGTTTCAATTTTACTGGTATAAGCTTGGAACAGAACCACAGTTGAAGCACAAAAAAAATGTCAGCTCAGTCTGATTACATCCTCTAACGTTTTATTATTTATTTAATTTGCTATGACTTTAACAATATTTTATGCATATATATATATTTATATTTGAATGTTTCATAGAATTGTCTTTATTTCAGGTAAAGAAAGGTTTAAAACCTAAACTCAACTGGAATCGGGCAATTCCAAGTTGGTAATATTAACAATCTTCTGAAATTTGTCGAAAATGCAGAAAGCACGCAAAAAAAATCTGTCGATTATGTATTCTGTTCATTTTCACACCTATGGCAATAATAGTTAATAACCCTAGAAACTGCTGACCTTACTCTTAGCCAGTCGAGTGACCCAATTACAAAATACCTTGTTGTCATCTTCTCAACTACATGGCATAATGAGGCTAAAAAGTCTTCTTTTTCCAAAGAATAAAAGGTACTTGCTGAAGAAATTTAAGAAGCGCTTCTTCAATATAATTGATGGCAAATTTCAAAAGTTTTACGCCTTGCTTCTGCTTAACCTTAGAAATCGTTATTGAAGAAGAATTTCTGAAGACCATTGCACTTCAATGTCAGGAAAGATATAAAGCGTTATTTCAATACACCTACCCACCCAAGTAATTTGTATTTGGATTTGTGGGTTGGTGTTTTAAATATCATAAGAAATTACATGTCATACTTTTGAAGCAATAAATTCTGTTAAGAAATTGCGGTGGAAAAGTTGGCGAAAATGTCAAGGAGGGAACAAAATTCTGAAAAAGTTCGTTGTTCGTTTTCTCTGAAGTCGTACAACAGGAATTTTAAAATAGTTTAAAAGCTATACATATTCAGCAACTGCCTTACTGCACAAATAAATAAAAATAGAAGTGACATTATGAAGACTAAAAGTAATGCCGCTTCCTTTTCCCATTATTTCATCTAAAGAATTGTAGTAAATTAGAAATGCTAGTATGTTTTAAATCTACCAGAACGAATAACTTGTTTAGCGTTTCTAACTGTTGTTGCTTAAAGCATGCATTATTTATATGATATTCCTTAATTTCACAAGGAAGCAATTTTGAGAAACAGAATAAATTAGTTGTTTTTCAAACATTTCTTGAAAGTTGAAAATTTTATTTTCTAAGAGAAAAAATAATAAAAAGTCCTTAAGCGGTCTTACAAGTTTTCTTAATTTTACCACGGTGGCCAGAGACACTTTTATATAAAATGATGATTAACCAGTTATTTTTCTGTAATATGTTTTTCTTGGCTTACATTCAAGAAATTAACATTCAATCTTTGTTTATTTCTCCGCTTCAAAATTCTTTGGAGAACATCTGGATTATATGAACCATAAATCAGTTTTGACTGAAATTTGAATAAAACTGAGCTCAAAAAGTTGTAGACAAGGATGTTTTTAAAAAATGGGTTGACGTGGGTGAGTGTTACGCTGACACCATTTTGAGAAATGAAATATTTGATGTTTTTTTTATTATTACACTTACATCGAAATATAAAAATATATCATGTATATAAACAGGAATTAGATTAAGAACGCTGCAAAACCTTACTAATATTTCATATTACTATTCATAGTTATTGCTTTTAACTTTTAAATTCTTCTTTTCTTCTACTAATAAATTCGACTTTTCTACTACTACTTCTGCTTTTAAATAATTTCTCTTAAAAAATTATTTAAAAGCTTTTATTCATGAAATATTTTGTTGAACATCAAATGTTCCATTCGAACAAATATGACAATTGGAATGCAAAAAGCCTTCATTAAACAGAAACTACTTACACAATAGAAAAATTCCATCTTTTTCAAACAGAAGAAAACAACAACTTTCATGGTAGTTAGCAAAAATGAATAAATATTTCTTGATACATCCGTGATTTGAAGAATATATTCATTTGTCTCGAACTGGAGGCGCATCATGAAATACTAATAAAGCATGCAATTAATTATTTTGAAGGCTGCTTAAAAAAATTGTAGACCGAGTGACTTGTTATAATTAAGAAGGAATTTATTCTTTGTCTGAAAAAAGTACAAACAATTACTTAAGACTAACTAGTAAAATATAATGTCTGTTTATCCAGAAGATATAAACATAAATTACATTGTCATAAAATAGCAATTTATCATCATTTAGATGCTTATTCAAACAAGCAATTTTCCGGTGTTTTTTGTATCTCATGTGAAGGTATGTCATTTGCACACCAAGCTTTATTCTAAAGCGTAATTTATTAAATGTCGAATTTAGTTCTTCTGCTTAGTTCTGGAATTAGTTTTTACTTACGAATATTGTCATTGTTGCAAAAGAACTGAATGAATTAAATAATTTGCCTGATTCATTATTGCTGCCGTTATTAATTTTTTAAAAAAATTTCTGTTGGTAACAATTTTATTATAGTACTGTTTTTAATTCTTTTGATGTTGGAAGTTTATAGTAAAAATCTGTTAGGAGTGCTCATAGTTCTTGAGAATACAAATTGATTGATTTTGTCCAAGCGCAGTCGGGGCTAACGTTATAAAATGTATTGTCGATATATGTTCTTCATGCATAATTGTCCACATATCTTGCATGGCTTCAGCAATATCAACACGAGAAACATCATTTTAAATATTCCTAAAACATTAAAGCTTTTTCTATTCAATTTTCTTGAACTTGAATTTTATTTATATTATAACCAAGGTCATTTTTAACTGTATGACAAGTATCCAGGGTTTTAGTAAACTGTTTGGATTATTTAGAATGAAAAGAGTATAAATGGAAATTTTAACCCCGATATATTCAGTTTACCTTAGTATGTTATTATTCTGCCTTGACACTAAGCAACTTTTCTAAAGTATAAAGATTGTTGTTAAGAAACTTAATAATGCATGGGTTTGTTAGAATTTTATAAGAAATTCAAGTATTTCATATTATTTTGTAACTGTTAAATATTTAAAAAGTGTAAGTGGATAATTTATTTTTACTGTTTGCAAAGAAATACGCTGGCGGATCCTTGTTTGATCACTCAAAGGTACTCATTGTTACACAGTCCAAATAATGAAATAAAAGAAATTTGCATTCTTTCGAATAAAAGTGACTAGTTAATGCACAAAATTACTTGCAACCAAATTTATATGACGTTTTGAAAATTTCTGATAACAAGATTCAAGTCCAAAACTTTGTTTCTAATCTATTCGTATAAAACATTTTTAGCTACCCTATAGCAAATAACAAACTGCACATGAAGTCCACATCTTAATAAGACCTTATTGTCCACAAAATGGAAGAAATGGAAGAGAGTAGATGTAAAAATAGAAAAAAACAGCACAGTCATGAGAAACATTCTTCCACGTAGCAACATTTATTAAGTAATGAATAAACATGAAGCTCAGCAAAAAAATCTCATACGAGATTTCTTCAAAGAGGACACCCGAAAGTTTGCACAATTTAGTCTCGCTTCTTCTCTTTCCATAACTTTCCTTTTTTATCACTCTACTTTCGACACGCAACTAATGACATCCGAGCACTCACATTAATTTGGAGCTCTTAAAGTTTCTCTGAATAATGCATCGTCATAATTAGAACGACGAAGTTCATTTTACAGTTTACGCTCCGCAACAGATATATATCTCAGGATAATCAAATTTAAATAGAGATAACGTCGGAACTCACACATTCCGCTGCTCAGCCTTAACTCTAAATAAAGTTTAATACGATTACAGGATAGAGTAATTTACATAGATTATTCCCTCAGAGATAGTTAGGAATGATCAAGAGAAAGATTTAGCATGAAGGATGATTTACTATTTCAAAATTGTCTTTTTATTTACATTTTTCTTCTGAGTTTAGGACTTACTGAATCTTTTGGTGCATGCATACGGACAAATAAAACTTTGGATACGAACATTAACTTGACTTGAGTTGTTCGATTAACGATCTGTTCCAAAGCCACGCAACAAATATTTGAGAACGCGATTCTCTATTTTTAATCACGATTTAATGATGACGACAAAAAAATTCGCCATGCAACATGAAGGAAATTTATGGTATCTACACTCTGTATCTGATCTTAACCTACCTTGTTCAAAAACTGGTGGACCAATGTATGTTTTAGCAACGAACTGCTAGCTTCTGGATGTTTGCTTCCATGCGAAACACAAATATAGTCCAATGTCAGCTGAAATTCATCCAATAAGGCAACCTACTCCCGTATATAGGAGATAAGTCAAATTTCCTATCAGGAGCCACCTAAGTGACCCTGCTCGCTTTGATCAGAAGAAGATACCACATTTCCTTTCTATCATGAGTCCTAGATTCATGTACTTGACTAGATATGCTTGGCCAACTCATATTAGAACCACCAATAGAATGTATATCAACACATGAAAGTATGATGCAGCATACTTTATTGATTTAATTTCTTGGATTTAACGTTCCGGCTATTCATGGAAAGTAATTGCAGTAGTTTTCAACCGAAATCAAAAGGTGAAGGATATAACTAAGAACACATAAGGATCTCCGATTTTTCACATTGCAGCAATAGAAAGATGGTTTGCCATAGAAAAGTTTATTTTGTATCAGCTCTATGACATGGCCGTATAGGATTTCTTGTCCACATCCTCCCTTCCCATCCGAAGACTAAGACTCTGGAACCAAACTAGTTGGATAAACAACACCTCACTTTAAACTGCTTGTGTTAATTGACTGATTTTATGTTTTAGATTAATTTTACATTTTTAATATACCATTTCAGTTCTAGTAAGAAACGAAATTTTGAATTTGAACTACAATCCTACAGTCAGATGATAAGAACACCATCTAAATGAGCACCAAGCTGCACAAATTTCCACATTACACTACAGTGAAGACATTCGATTAAAACGCAAATAATGCTCGCTACATCGGCAACGATATCGAATTTTCAGAGCATCGAGATTCAAGCCCATGATCCGCTAAGTTTATGTTGAAACTTTAATAGGTTAGCGTTAGCTCCAAAGGAAATCTTAGATTTCTTGGTTTTTTCAGTGATAAGCAAGTAAATGAAAATAATCTCTCAATCTTCTATCATCTGAAATTCTGCAATTTAATAGAAAAATGTTCGATAATACCTTTTTCAATGAAATAAATTATTGAGTTGTTGAAAAGATGTAGGGTTCAATGCATCCAATCATCTGATGGGAAAGAAAAGAGAAAAAAAAGTATGAAATCGTGACCAGTTGTAAGAAAAGGGAAACATTTTATGCAGCTGTGCTACTTGGATGAACTCAGGGGCCCATCAAGATTGGTGGAGTGGAAAAGGAGGAATAATATTGGAGTTTCAGTCAGCTTGAGACAACTTAAGTGGGAAGCAATGTTTCATTTATTCCTGCAATGGACATATTACTTTCTTTATTGGAACTATTCTCGAAATACTCAATTACATCATTGTTACAAATGAACTGCTTTCAGTTATATAAATTTTCCATTTCCTTGAAACCAGAGGAATTACTTGTATTATTATATAACATTACGATAGTTTATAACTAAAGCGAAAAATTCAAAATTGAAATATAAGGGGAATACCAAATAAAGGAAATGAATGGAATATAGTAATTTTATTTCATTATACAGGGTGAACAAAAAGTCCGTAAAAATTTTAAAAATTCATAAGAACTAGAAAAATAACCGAAATAAAAAATGGTTTGCAGGGCTAGCATCTCTAGGTCACGGGAATTTTTTTAAGACAAGAAAAAAATAACTCTAAAAAGAGCCGATAGGTGGCGTTGACGTACACAAGTCGAAGAAAAGATACGCAAATAAGGAACAGAATGCCTCCAAATCGTTTATTATAGCAGAATGTGTTCCACATGACCACCACAACAGGGGATAACACATTGCAGGCGAGTCCAAACACCAGCAACGGCAGAGTGCAGCAGGCAATGGTCGCTGATTCCTGGTTCACGGAAAACAACTTCACCAACAAAGCTTTATCCTTTGTACTCAGCGTCCTTGTTCACTTTTTGTGGTTATGAATTTAAGAGACCAAGCTCTTATAACCGTCACATTTGCATATCTCCATCGAAGCCTTTCGTACCAGCGTCATCTATCGGCTGTTTTTTTAGGGTTTTTTTTCCTGTCTTAAAAAATCCCCTTGACCTATCGATGCTAACCCTGCAAACCGTTTTTCATTTCGGTTATTTTTCCGATATTTATGAATTTTTAAAGTTTCTACGGACTTTTTGTTCATCCTGTATAAAACGCGTTTCATTTAAAACATAAATGGTATTTATTTTATTAAGCAGTTATGATTTTTAGACATCATATAATCGCGATAAATCCGTAGGTTACAAATTAGCTAATAAAGAAATAATGATGAATAAGTGATGCTGAACATAAATTATACAAATCATTCATTTGATTTATGTGTAAGCTTAAATGAAGTTTCTGATAAATGTCCATGAAATTGCTGAAGATCGAGACATCATTGAAAGTTCATTTCACAGAATTTTGACTGATAATCTACAGATGCGTCGCATTGCGGCAAAATTTGTGCCTCGTCCTTTGACTTTTGAGTAAAACATGAAACGTGTCACATATAGTCAGGAGTTGCTCGATCATTGAAATCTAGATCTAAAACTTGTTCTAGCAGGTCGCAACTCTCCTGATTTGAACCTATGGACTTTATTTTGTTCGCAAAGTGGAAATCTACCTTGAAAAGTTAAAGATTTATTAGAATAGATTAGAAAAAGAAAATTCGCCACGAGACTTACGGGCTGTGTCACAAAAGGACTCTCAGATGCTCTTCCAGCAATTGAGAGCGGTGGAGAGTAGAGTATAAATAGAGGTGGAAGATAATTTGAAGGAGACAAGTCGCATTAGAGGATATTCTTAAAAATTATTGATTTCACTTGACAAGATTTGATTTGATTTTTCTTTATGCAAAAAGAAAATAGAACCAAAAGATATAAGCCTAAAAGAACACTTAGTCTAATCAAAACTTTTTTATGTCAGAAAGAATTTTAGGTGCGATATAATAAGGATAATTACGATTAACTTTATGCAAATTAATATTAATACGAATGCATTTTAAAAGGGTTTTAAACCGAAGGACCAATCTTAAAACAGCTCTAATTCTAAAATAAGCATTGCCTTCTTTATCTGACATCGCTATCTAGACCTGCGGGGTGGCAAAACTGAAAAATAAACAGTCGTGAAGTTGACATGAAAACATGTAACTATGATATCAGAAAAAGCCACAAAAAGAAGCTCTGTAATATTCCTAAATTTTCTTTGATATAGATATGCCAAATTCTTTTATGAATTGAACTATGAATATAAAATGACGCAAGAATCAATTGAAATAATATTCCTGGAGAACAAGAATAGTTCGTAATACATTTGAATTAATTTGTTTTCATCAACCTTATACGTTTATTGCGATTAGCTGCGGCAACCCTGGGTCTTTTTACTGATATAAGGTAAAAGAAAAGCATAGTAAAAACCACGTTTTATGCTTTTTTTAAACCTTAAGAAAAGCGTTTAAAAATGCTTTTATAAAATGTATTTATAGAAGAGCTATATTGCTTAAAATGTCTACGAAAATAAGAAAAGTAAGGGAAGCTCTTGCTGTGCAAAAACTATTCAAATAGGAAAGAGAAGAAAAAAACCCTTTTCGTGTACTTGAAATCCATTACATCCTTTAAAGCAGAAAAAATATCTATGATACATTTTTTCAATTTTAAAGAAATATTTTCTGCTATAAAGAAACATTTTTCTCCGTGTAAAAATAAGTGAAATCTTATTTTTGAAGCAAGTGTTTCAGACATTTTGCATTGCAATATTTTTATAGCTTAATAATAGCCCTTTTATGACTTTTAAAACTCGTTTAATAGTTTTTTTTTCTCGTTAAAGAGTACGTATTTTTTTCCCACGTTGTTCAAATAGCATATGTTCTTTATTCCCAATTTTATACTCAATTAGAAAACTTTTCAAATAGTTCCATAAATATTTTACGTGAACTTTAACTTTTTATTTTTCATAACAAAAATTAATAACATAATTTAACTGCCTCGAAATACTTAATTCTATAATGGGATTTGCACTAATTTTTTTTTTTAGTAATAGTAGAAAAAAGGCTGAAGAACAACGTGAAAATGTTTGCTATCGCAGAATTATCTCAAATTTTACATAATTATTATAAGGTCTTATATACTATTATATATTATTTATTATATTATATATTATTATATATTATTTTTTTATATTATATATTATTATATATTATTTTTTTATATTATATATTATTTTTTTCATGAATTTTTTTTTAATTTTTAATATTTGCTGCTAATATTATTCAGATCAAATTGCTATTTTTATTCAAAACGAAACACTGAAATAGACTCATAGAAATTCCTACTTTAAAATACTACATTGTATTTTCCCCATTTATCCCAAAACTTTAAGAAGGATTATTCATTGCTTTTTCTCTAGTTTTCATTACTTGTTCATTGTTGTTGAATATCATTGGATCAAGGATTTGACTGTTAGTTTCCATATCTTTTTTTAACTGAATGTTTTACGTTTCGTTTATATACTTTTAAAATTAAGTATTAAATAAAGTATTCCATAGTTTTTAAATACAGGGAATTAAAAACATATATTTAAGAAATATAGTTATAGTAGAATAATTTTTATTTCATAAATTATAAAAGCTAGCCGCTTTTTACGACCATCTGGTTCGTTGGGAATCTTGGTTGCGCTTATTTTCATCTAAATATCTTATACACTGTGTGATACTTGTGGTTCCCTCAATAAAATATTATGAAACGTCAAATTGTTGTAGACATTCAGCCGTGTTGTTTCAGAAGCCTTACGCCTGTTTGATCTTTACATGTAGTTCACTAATGGACAGTAGACACATGGCGTCACAATTAAATGTAAAGCTTAACTGCCCCTTGATCTAACATTAAATTACACTTCGGCTTACGTGGCGCTTTAACTTCACTTTCTTATTCCTCATGTAAAATACGCAATTGATTCCAAAATTAAAGTCTTTCTGCGCATTTTACTTGTATTATTTGGCCATGTCTAGCAGTAAGTTAGCTGGGTGGAAATATGCGGAAATCAGGTCTTTCAGAGTATCGGATATATTACTTCACCTCTTAGAGGGCTTTGCTAGTATATTCTGTTAGAAAAGTGTCATGAAAGAAAATGAGAAAGTAAAAATTAAATTCCACATTGAGAAAGAATATGCAATAATTAACAGAAATGTAATTATTTAGCTTTCAATAACGAATAAACGCACTCAGCTGAATATTTAGAGAAACAATGTAAAGGGTTAAAATGACATCACATCAATGAAAGGTATTGTTGCAAATTATGTATAAAATAGTTTAAAAACCTTGTCAAAATCAAGGAAAGAATCGCGTAACAAATTTTAAGACAAAGAATTTGTTATCATTAAAACGGAAATAATTTCAATTTTAAGATGGAGCAAACATCATGTTTTATAAAATTTTAGTAATTTCATTAAGAATTTTTATGAATATTAATATTACAAATCCAAAAATTTCGCTCCAACCCACATTCTCACCTTCCAAATTATATATGTGCCAGGTTTCGTAGTTCCAGGTCCGTCTTGTTAACCACCGACAGTTTAGTTATATTAATGTCCCGTTCTGAGGAAATATCGCAAGTTTTAACCGCGGGCACGTGACGCGTACGACACCCGAGCTGGCACCCCCTCTTGAAATTTCCATGAAACACCAGCGGTAGGACGTTTTGCCCTTATGTAGGATTTAGCTTGCAGAGGGCCTACATGTAGGAAGGATCTTCAATGGAATCGTGTTTCGAGCCTGGAGCCCTCTGGTCGCAAAGTCGGGACCTTACAGCTAGGCCACCGTGGCCCTCGAGCACAAGCCGAAACGTACATTAACAAACACACCTGCTCTTCCGTTATTTGCAGACACTGACTGATTTTCCAAAGAAATGAATGTTTAAGACTTTGGTCACGCAAAGTCGTATCATTATTAGTTATGAGTTGATAAAGATATCTCAAAGCATTAAAGGAAATAAAAAATATTTCTCATTTAAAAAGAATCTGAAAAAAGTGTAAGACATTAATTTCTTCATAAACAAAGGAAATCATATTGTGATAATACATGTAACATTTGGTGCATCACTATATCTGAATTATATTTTTTTCAATATTTGTATTAGAGAAAATATGCTTTTGTCTGGAAAAAAAACTTTTGCAGAGAAATAATGAATTGGATTAGTTTGAGCGAATCGTTCACTTTGTTAGAAGCTCATTTTCTTTTATTTAAAATTAAATAATACTACAATTATTTTAAAAATATTGTTTTATGTATCATACTAAAGTCTCGGAATATAAAACTTTTCCAACCGTAGTAAGCATAAAGCTATTTGAAAGGTACAGTTTACTAATCAGTTTTAATTCACTTAGATTACTCACTATGTTTACAAAAATTTATAATTATGCTTGACGAATGAAAATAAACTTAACTCTCTCTGTTTTATATATTCGTAATTAGATTTCCTAAACTATAATTTCATTGGATGATTTAATTAGATTTAAGCTAGATAGAAAATTAGTGCAACTAAAGTAAAATTTAAAATTAAATATTAAAAAGCTTCATTACTTATGCTCCTTTTCTTGCCAAATTTATTTTTCGTTCCACTAGAAAGAATTTCACATTACCTTAAAGTGATTTTTGAAATGGTACTAGAATGACATTTCATATTTAAATAATTTTACGTACTACATATTTTATGATACTTCGACTATTGCATTCCATTTTTATATATAATATGTATTTGGAGCCAGGAAAATGGGTTAGTCTAAAATTGAAAGTGAAAGGTTTTCTTTCACTGTAAGAATTTTCTAAAGTTAGCGAATTTTTAAAGGAATTTCGTAGTAAAACTTTCTAAACAATACTAACCATTGTCCGAATTTTTGCTTTCTGTACTTGGAAACTGTATGCCGATCTCTAACAAGCATATATCAAATCAAGTTCCAATCTTTACCGAAATTGCTATTTTAGGTTGCATCGGGCCATTGAGAAATTGCTTTACCTTTCTTGCTTGTATATTGGATCTACCGTCGTAAACGTCACAAAGAATCATGGAATCTGACCTCTTACTGGAAGACGTGACATCAAATTCAATAAAGGTTCCAACTTTCGATTCACTTTGTGAGTTTTCGGATCTTACAAATCTACTTACGCTGGACAGATACTTTGGGCATTCTTTTCTTAGAATTTCAGAGCAAGTGACTTTTTCTGCAAATGAAAAAATGTTTGCATCTTTTTAGATACTACTTATTCTCAACCTATAGTTTATATTCTGCTTAGGAGATAAAATGCTTCAATTTTACCAAGATTGATCATGAGTATTATTCTGTGGTTTGTCCACGGATCTTAAAAAATCGAAAGATGCAGCATTAAATGTATAGTTTATATCTAATTTACAAGGATGCAAAGTGAAAAATTTAAGTATGAACGATATTTAAAAAAATGAATCATTCCAAGAAGGAAAGATATATACACGAAGAATCAGAATTAATAAAAACTGAATGAGAGCAAAAAATAGTAAGTTTAGAATACAAAGGCAATCTTATTTAAACATAAGATTTTTTAAATAAGGCATTCAGTTGCAGTATAATATAATGATGTTGTAAAAATGAAAATAGAGAGTTTTAATTTTATATATGAATTTGAAAGTTGAAAATGTTTTAATGTACAATCAATTAATTAAGCTTTCCGATATTTCAGACAAATCAGTATTTGTGTTAGTGAAAATATTATTGCAAAAAATCTATTTTATCAAAGTATTATAATGAATTTTTTGAAGCTCTCTTTCAAAATTGTTTTTTCCTGACAGCAGTTCAAAACTCATCAAATATAAAGTAAATGTTAATTTTTTAAAAATAATTGGAATGGTAATTATTCTTAAATTAAGCCTAAAACAATGGAAATGTTATAAATTGAGTAGTCTTATAAACGAAATTTATGCTAAAAATTCAATCACGGCTTTTTTTTCTTATAAGGAAGATAACTTTTGCTTCCAAAACGTCTCCGGCACTCTTTCTGCAAACCGATGTTTGGCTGTTTAAAGTATCTTCAACCAATATTTATGAACTGCACTGATGCTGAACACTTTCATAACTGAAAAATTCCATATAAAAAATTTTCAACTGCATTTAGGTGCTGATTTTGGTGTCTAGTTCTACAAAAGATATTTGATTATGAACCCTCCACTATATTTTTCAAATCAATTGCCTTTTAAATATAGCATTTAGACAAAAAGACTAGAAAATTTATTCCTAATAAGAAAATGTTTCAAACTGACATCAAGGATATGTGAGGTCAACAACAAAACAAAGGTATATCTAATGTTTAAGGCTTCGTTCTACTTGAATCAGAAAAGACATGGAAAATTTATCTAAATGTAATACTGTTTGCACACACACTCACGCAAAAGCTTAAGATCGAAGATCCATTATTTCATGGCATTTTCTTTTCATTCAAATTTATTCATTTAAATCTTAAATGAAATCAGCAGGAGGTTATGAAAAATCAGAAGATGTTACAGAAAAAGGGGATAAAAATAGTATAAAGCTTAAATGACTTATTAAAACTTGCCTAACGTTATGCAAATCTAGGATTTACTCTAATCTGCGTTATAAATAACAATTCCTATAATGTTTTTCCTCTTTTTTTATACCAGTGATATAATTAACGAGTTTGTTTTACTTTATGATAGCCAGCGAGATCTAGATTTATAAGAGAAAAAAAAGACACTTTTTCAGAGGAGAAGCATCAACTAACTAAAAAAATCTTTAAAAAAATGAATAATAATTTATATCATCGTACATAGTTAACAATTTAACTCACCGTCTACGTATGACCAAGAAATCTTTAAAACAACATTTCTTAAAACTTAGAATTAATTTTCAGTACCAAGAGAATTCTGCATTTAAAGACATAAACATTAAATTTAAAATGTGTTCGGCGAATTTGAAAATCTAACTTGTATTACATCAAGTTCCCTCTAGTCCAAAATATCGTAATATGGTAATGCTATCATATTAGAAAAGATTGTTTACTTTTTCATCTGTGTTTTTCTTATACTATTTAGCAATCGTTTCTAAATCAAGTTTACAAATTCTTAAAATTATATCAAAATAATTTAAAAAATGAGATAATTTCATTAAATTTGAAACAAAAGTAAGCAAGAAGGTTTTAAAAATTACATGTTTTTGGAATGCAAGTTTGCTTTTTTTATTTTAACCACATATTTTATTGATTTTGCCACATACTTTAAACAGAGAATCTGAGCATGTCAATAACTAATGATTAGTAAAAATCTATTGCTTCAGACGTTGCATAGTAAATTTTGAAAAATTTATTGCTATTGAAGAAAAAATAACACTGAGATAAGAATAGTATCACAGATATCTACTTTCTTTACTCTAAAGTGGTATTAAAATGGTTTTTGGGTTATAATATAGGTTAAGTGTTTTAGGGATACAGAAAAAATTTCGATTATTTTTTCATAAATTAAAATTTTAAAAGCATTTTTAGTGAACGCTTACAACCGTTGAACCTAGAGCTGTAACATGCCAAATATTACAGCTCTAGGTTCAACGGTGTGTCCTGTAGAGCATTTTGAACAATTTTTTCACTCAATTTGCAGATAGTATACCAGTGTAAAAATAAATTAACAGAAAAGATTTAATTAAGATAACATTCAAAATTTATTTAACATTCTTGTCAAAAGGGAATTATTTATGACTGCCCTTAGATCTTAGATGGAAACACACGAAAAATATTCAAAGACAAGTAGACCCACGGGAAATTATTTATTCTTTCCATATCACTAGTATGCATCCATTATCCTTTCTCTGCTGTCCATTCCATATCTATCTAATTTCCTACTCTAACTTTTTTAACTATGAATATTAAAAACATTTATGAAGTATTTAACCTTCTTAGAGGTTAGCTATTTTGATCAAATATCTTTAAAGTTTTAAAAAATTGCTTTTAAAGTGAATAAATTGATCTGTAGTGTTTTTAATCAAGTATCTAAAACCTTAAGACTATTTTATCCGTAGTAATTAATTTAAAAATGTATGCACATAAACATTAATTATCTGCATTTGAACTCAACTTGAGAAATGGAAAAATACAGCTCAAATGATTTGAGGGTTAAAGCACTATGCTAAGCATTACCTCGAGAGATACTGCTTTTTCTCTTGTCTTATGGATAACTAAGTGTTACATGTTTTAAAATAGATTATGGATATTCGTTTCATAAATTAGTGCTCTTTTTATCGTGGTAAACTTAAACAGGAAAAAATGTTGCATTTTCTCATTTAATTAAATCAGCTCAAAATGCATTCGAGAATTTTACTTTTTAAGTAACCATCAGATATTTGACTGGAATTTATTTTTCGTTGCTTTTTAATGTTTTGTAATGTGCAGAACAGCCGAAAAATACTCGACCTAAGCCAAAATTTCGTAATAAGCAAGAACTATTTCTATGGGTCATTCAAATATTTCAGTGAAAATTGAAAATCTGTCTGTCTTTCATGGTAAATAAAATGCGTTCATTTTTGAAATCTAAACTTGCATAAAAGTACGAGATTTATCTTTCAAATTGCCGTAAAAATGAGGATTCTTCACTTTATTAATTTTACAACAATAATAAATTTATCTATTAGCAATTTAATAGGGTGATCTTTATCAACTTAAAAGAAATTTTATTTTTTAAAAATATGGTTAAATATTGTACAGAAATATTACACAAGTTACATGGTTATTCAGTAGTTACATCTTCTAAATTTAGTCTCTTAACATACCCTTTCACTATATGTCGATAACTAATGAACCCATTAAATAATAGTCTTAAATAATAAATAAAAGTGTACAAGACATTGAAAAAATTTTTTAGTAAAAGAACAAACATAATTGTACGTTCTCTCCATTTGCAATTTCAGACGTTACTTAAATTGGAGCTCAACGTACATTTGAACATAAACGGGGAAGGCAGAAAGAGCGTCGTACAAGTCGTGAAATGTTATGGATTATTCAAAGTTATACTGAAGAGCATAAATTTAGTTTATCCGTTTATTAGATTTATTTATTTAACTAATCAAAAGAAAAAATTACAATTTTTTGAATGAAAGAACCTAGTTAGTGCACAAAATTATTTACTACCAAATTCTTATGGTGTTTTGATAGTTTATTTTACAATATTAAAGAACCAAAGCATGTTTCCTAGTTTATTCATGCAGAAAACAATATAAACTACCATGAAGCAGATAACAAAATGTGCACCTATTCTTAATAAGACCGTATTGTCCACAAAA
The DNA here is from genome assembly GCA_013235015.1 of Araneus ventricosus. Classification (NCBI taxonomy): domain Eukaryota; kingdom Metazoa; phylum Arthropoda; class Arachnida; order Araneae; family Araneidae; genus Araneus; species Araneus ventricosus. The sequence continues at coordinate 149,277 of BGPR01000719.1, read as the reverse complement.
AGAAGAAATGAAAAAGTGTGGAAATAAAAATTGAAAAAAAAAACAATCAGGAGAAACATTCGTCAACATAGCAACATTTATTAACCAATGACTGAACATGATTAAATACAGTACAAATATTGTACCGAAATAAAACACAAGTTATATTATTATTATTTGTTCAAAATAATCAGAGAAGTAACATGTTCTTAATTTAGTATCTTAATATATCCATTTACTATGTATTGAAAATTTATGAAACCATTAAACAATATTCCTTAATAATAAATAAAATCATACAAGCCTTTGAAAAAAAATTTCAGCAGAGGAACAAACATAATTGCATGTTTTCTCCATTTAAAATTTCAGACGTTACTTAAATTGGAGCTTAACGTTCCTTCAAACATAAACAGGGAAGGCGGCGGGAGTTTCGTAGAAGTCGTGAAATTTTATGGATACCTCAAAGTTATACTGAAGAGCATAAATTTAGTTTATCCGTTTATTAGCCCCAGAGGTATGACTGTATTGCTTTTCCCAGAAGTAGAGACATTTTACTGGCAAGCATTACAGCTAGTGTTCGCTTCTTACGATGAATTTTGTGGCTAGTTGGGACTTTGGGGAAGCATCACTGGTGACG